>CM061555.1:59059850-59659850 GCA_030864225.1 Capsicum baccatum var. pendulum
CCTTCATAAGTTGGCGATCCTATTTCACGAACCTTATGACTTTAAAATATCAAATTTTAGGTTATTTCATGATCAGGAATGTTAGTAGGCCACTTTAATAAGTTTCAAGTTTATTGGACCTAGTTTGAATCATATTTGGTAACCAAAATAGTGGGTTGACACAATCTCGATGCGACATGTCGCCCATCGCATCGATAGATAAATTTTCACCAATGTTCCTTTGCAATTCCAATGAACCTACGCAGACTTGATGCAGAACATTGTCAATCATTTAGATGCCAATAATACAATACGTCATCTTGCGCATCGCTAGGCATGTTTTTAGTAGTTAAATCAACGTCCAAAGGGGTAATTGGGACATTTTACCCACTTTGATCCAGCCCCTTGAACACGAATTTCAGCCCCTTTAATGCAAATTACACTCTTATCAAATTGCTCTAAGAAAACAAACCTTAGAACATAAAATTTGGGAGCAATCCTAAAAAAAAACTCCATCAATCTTAAAGAATTCAAGCACCAAGGTACGAAATTCAGCCCCTACAATGCAAATTACACTCTTATCAAATTGTTCTAAGAAATCAAACCTTAGAACATAAAATTTGAGAGCAATCCTAAAAAAAAATCCATCAATCTTAAAGAATTCAAGCACCAAGGTATGTGATGTCTTCATCTAAGGGATCCTTCCACTTTAGAGTTCAAAAAACTCTTTTAAATTTACAAGTTGATCTATTTCTTAATTTCCATGTTGGATTTAATTGTATCCATGACTATGATGTAATTGAGTTTCAAGTTCATGATTTATTACAAGTTTCATGTGAATTTATATAACATGTGTTCTTTTACATGAAGTCATGATAATACCCTAGAACTTGTAAGTTGGAATGTGAAATCATGATACATATATATTGTTTACTATTATATTCCTAGATTATGCTCTGGTAGAATTTGATAAATTGCTTATGTCAGTTGAATGGGGAATTTGATAATATACATATAAACTTTCAAATGATGTGTGCTAAAAATAAATGACTCACCTTGAACATGAATAAAATAACAGAATACAAAATTATTAACATCAATACTAAAGGATAAGAATAAACTTTGTGAGTCATAACACTTATCATCAATATAAGCCTCCGCACGGGCACTACACTTTAAATATAGCCATGTCCATGATTAGTTATTAGACCCTTAACTTGATTTTATATCAATATTAACTACTACTCCAGCATGAAAATAATTAAGCCCTAACCTAATTTGAATGCCACAAACTAACCCACAAGCATTCAACACAAAGATTTCCCTCCAGAACGTACCCCAAACCACCTAAAAAATACAAATATAGAACCCATACAACAAAAAATGGAAACGATACCCATATTACTGATTTTTTAGTCAAGGTCAAAATAATACCCTGAAATGGGTTTTCAAACAAAGGATAAATTGGGATTTCCGTCAAAAATACATATTTCCCATAATTAAAGGAACTTATAGAAGAAATCCAAAGTGAAAATGAGTTAATATTGGTGTTTAATTTAAAGAAATAGTATTTTCATCCTTTAGAGCTAATATCACACATATCACCTATAAATCCAAGTTTTGATGAAGTTTAAATGTTGAAAATAAAAGAAATGTAATTGAAATAGTTATTTGGAGCTTGCCCAGATTAGAAATGGAAGAAACTACTCAAAAACATAGCCTCATGTTCTAAGTCTCAAAAGTGGTGAAGAAAATAAGAAAAAGAGTATTTAAACCAAGGCCACTAGTGCCGCTAAAGCATTCAAGTGGCCACTTCAGCAGTCACCGCTAAAGCGGTCAAGTGCTGTTTTAAAAGTACCTATGAAGGTAGCCATTCCCCTAAAGAATGCAAGGGACATTTTAACGCCCTCCACTAAAGTGAAAAAAGGTAGATAAATAGCCTCTACCCATTCGACAGTTGATCGCTAAAGAGACCCACTAGAACTATAAAGCCTACCGCTAAAGCGACCAACCAGCATTTTACTGCCTCTTGCTAAAGCGACCAAAGTGTCACTATAGTGACTGCACCAGCTGAAGACTTGGATAATTCCAAATCTCTGCAAGCCCCTTAGGATTCATTCAAAATCTTAAGAATGCAAATGAACTGTTTTTCCCTGTCAAATTCGATGATCCAAACTCAATCGAACAAATATCATTTTCACAATGTTTATACCCAAACCCCAATTTTTTAGCTTTTTTGAATTGTGGGTCAAAATGGGACTTAAGAGCCATAAAATCACACAAACCATTATACCAACCTAAAATTAATATTTTGAAACTACTAGCATAGTCCGTTTTTCCATCCACTACACAGATTAATAAGTATTGACCAAAGTCTACTATAAGTCTTCTCATTAGACCATAACCCACAAACTTGTACAAATATGCCAATCATCCTCGCGCTATAAAGATACAACAAAGAAACCGCGGGGAGTGGGGGGAGGGTAAAATGGTCAAATTATACAAAATTAAATACTTCACATAAATCATCAAAAAATTCAAGTCATAACATAATCAACAACTAAGAATCTAGTTTGTTCTCAAACTAAAAGTAAGGGAAATTCCCAAATCAGAAAAATTTTACTGATAACTGATGTGCTAGAATTCTGTTAGCACATTTAGCACTTTTAACTCGGAATAATTGTAAGTTCTTAAGTGACTACTATTCTTTTTTATTATATTTCTTATCATTTTGTAGGAAAGTCAAGATGGATGAAAACTCATGAAAGTTATGTCAAGAAAGATGATTTTTGTTGAAAGATGGAAGAAATTAAGTTCTGAAGATTTTGTCTGACGACTTGGTCTGATAAGCTATCATATATGTGATAAGCTATCAAAATATGTCGTAACACATAGGTAGAGAACAAGAAAGGTGAAATATTTCTGACGACATTTTGTGATGAGTTGTCAGATGATAAGTCATCAGAAATGTCCTCACATATGGGCAGAAAGCCTAAAGACATTTTCTGATAACTTATCAGATTTGTGATAAGTCATCACAAATGTCGTCAGATTTGTGATAAGCCGTCATAAATGTTGTCACACATGGGCAGAAGGTCTGAAGATATTTTTTGATAAGTTATTAGATTTGTGATAAGTCATCACAAATATCATAAGAGTTCTGATAAGCTGCTACAAATGTCGTCACCTAACGAGAAAAAAGCTGAATTTTTAATATTGACTTTTTCTTAAGTTACGTCTATAAATAGTAGCTATTAGGGTTCATTCATCATCGGGAACTAGGGGGAACTTATTACAAAGGTTATTTTACTTCCCTTTAGCCTCTAAGCTTTTAATTCAATTTTCAACTCTTTGAATTAGTTGTGGGAAATTCTTATTGTACTTTAAGGAGAATCAACTTTGGATTTCATATTTTTTAAGTTTAATTGCTTTAAATTATGAATCCAATCATTGTTAACTCTTTCTATCTTATGAGCAACTAAAACCCAGAACTAGCGTTTTGGGATCTATGACTATTCTTTCATTGATTTAGTAGTTGGTTAGGGTTCGAGTGATTATGGGAACATCTTGATAATTTTTTAGTATTAATTATTTTTTGTTGGTTGAAAATAATAGGCTTTTCTTACTGTTGATTTATTTTAGATAAGAAATCAACCCTTGTAAAGAGTGAATTATCAACGAGGATTTGGTAAGTTTAAGATCTCATCTAATGATTAATGTTGTTACAAGATTGATCAACTTAAGATAAAATTAATATGAATAGAGTGACTTCTTAAGTTTGAGAGAATTAGGGAGTTCAACATCTAGGTAGGTTGAGAAACAGAGAGATGGACTGTCAAAACTGATAATCTGGTGTTTCCCAAGAGTCATGAGAACCGAATGCGACAACTATCATTTAATGGGGATTAGTAATCATAGTGATCACAACCTTAATTTATTCTTTATCATTGATTTGAAATATTGAAATTTTTCTTTGAGTTCTGAAGCAAGTTACTACTTTAACATCTTTTTGATCATTGAAAACCCCCATTTTATATTTTCATGTCAGTTGTTTGAATTTAACTTGTAGCTTTAGTTTCAAACTAGTTTAATCGTCATTCATATTGTTCCTTGTGGATTCGACCTCGACTCCAAAGTTAGGTAAATATATTGATGATGACCGCCTTGCACTAAATTTACATGTAAGTTAAGCGTTATAAAAAATTGCACTAATGTAGGGGAAAAATTTGGCATATTGAGTTGGTTTGAAATTCTCGCCTACTTGCTTGAATTCAAACTTTTAAATATTTGTCTTTAGTTTTCTTTTATTTCTTATGTTAGGTAGATTTTTATTTTAGTTTACTTATTACTATGGCTTCGTGTAATGAACATGAGCTTGGTGGTTGAAAATCTTATCATGATAATCCATGTCCATATTGTGATAGACCTCACTTTTGGCAAGAATGTAGATATGCTCCACACAGATAGATGTGTGCACCATCTCCATCCTATCGGGTGTATGATTTTTCTATATGTGGTGGTCAAGGTGGACATTGGAGTGATTGCCAAAATTCCCCCTCCCCTTATTGTGCTAACCTAAATTCTAGTTCTTCTTATGAGTTTGATAAATCTTTTGGTCTAGAAAAGTAAGAACGAAGCACCAAAAAGAGTGGCATTAAAGCTATGCTTAATGTTGGGTCTTATGGACACAACGAATGGTATCATATGTGATATATGACAAGAAATTATGTTATTTAATAAGGAAAGAGAAAGGATAGAGAAGATAGATATTGAGGTCAATCATCCAAAACACTCTTCTACATTATGTTGAGATGGTATCTTATATGTGGAATTATTTAGATTAATGAAAGAGTGTGAATATAAGTAGCAAGAATCCAATACTAATGATGATCTTAATGTTGATCAACCCTTCGAGATTTACCAACCAACCAAACAATTCATGAACGAAGATGCCAAAGATGAGAAAATAGTACTAGAATAGAAAGAAGAAGTCAAGAACAATCCTTGTGAAGACTCTAATCCATTTTGGGGTAAAGATACTAATAGGGATGCTACTCCAAAATTGAGAGTTAGTCCTCATTCGAACCACTTTTCATCATTATTCTTGGCAGATATGATGAAAGTTGAACCACCCAAGCAAATGATGATTTTGGAAAATAAGGAGAAAAATTCTTACATTTTGGAGTTTATCCTTCAAAAGGGGTATACTACAACCCCAGTCTTGAAGTCCAAGAAGCTTAAAGGTCTATATCCATTTAGTTTCTATTTAAGATCCTCATCGTTGCCCAATGAGCCTACACAAAAGTTTGATGAAAAATTGGGCAAGCGGTTCAAGTTTTCGAATTGGCGTGATAGACCATTCCTTATCATGCACTTGTAGTTGGCCAATAGACCTAAAAAATGTAAAGATTTAAATATGATCCGATAATTCAAATTGACTAAGTGGAGGGATAAAGGTTGACTAAATTTGTCATGCCGTGACACTAAATTAGGCACTTCTTAGGAGACAGCCCAAGGTATTTTGTTATTTGTATCCATATTATGTGATTGACATCAGATCTTCGCACCCATGGTGCCATATGCATGTTTCTAACTCTCTTATTTTGGTTTAATTCATTTGGGAGATTGCATGATTTTAAGTTGAGGGTGGAGCTACTTGTGGGTGTTGATGTCCTCTTAGGGTTTTTGTTGTTGTGCCGTTTTCCCCCAAAGTCTTGTTCTAGTAGAGTCGGCATTTTTAGGCATATTGTGTTTTTTGTGATGTGTTGTGGTTAAATGGGGGGGAAATAAGTATCTAGGATAGTTGACATGTTTTTGTTGATTTTTCTTTGAATGATAAATACCTCTCCATTTGTCTATCTGGTAACTTTGTGATATGCATCTATATGTGACTATTGTGAATCTTTTTATGGAATTAGTACGAGGGATATGATAATCACTGCTAATAATTTCATGAACCAAATGGGTAGTAGCTTGTGATTTACCTTTGTGCCATGTGTGTGTGAGATGCTACCTAGTTCCCGTTGTGTGTTAAATTCAAAACATGCCCAGTTGGTCTTACTTTGGTTGTAGGATAGCTGTTAGAAAAAGATAGGTCGTTGTTGATATTAGTCCATTTTTATCCTAAATGACCTTCCATGTGTGAATAATATCCCTTGATCTTGATTTTAAGCCTGAATGCCTATTATTTTTATTATACCTATCACCTTCCCATTTGTATCACAATGAACGTATTTTGGCCCTGGTCCTCCTTGGACATTTTGCAGTTTGACATAGGCAAATAGTCAAAGTTAAGGGTAGCTATCATAGTGGTGCATGATATAAAGTGAGTATGAAAAAGGGTAATATTAAAAAAAATGCAAGGCTAGTGTGGTAGGAAAAGAATTATAAAAAAAATGAATGAATAAAAACTACACCAAGCTTGCATGTGATTTAATCAAAAAAGGGAGAAATAAGGTAAAGATTGATGAGTGAGACCCCAAAAATAGAGAACAAGAATGGTGAAGACTTTGTGACGATATTTTGTGATAAGTCATCAGATTTGTGATAAGTCGTCAGAAATGTCGTCACACACGGGCAGAAAGTCCGAAAACATTTTCTAATAAATTATCAAATTTGTGATAATTCATCATAAATATCGTCACATATGTCGTCAAAAATATCGTCAGATTTGTGATAATCCATCACAAATGTCATCACACATGGGTAGAAGGTCTGAAGACATTTTATGATAAGTTATGAAATTTATGATAAGTCATCACATATGTCGTCACAAATGTCATCAGATTTGTGATAAGCTGTCACAAATGTCATCACCTAAGGGGCAAAAATTGGAATTTTTAATTTTGACTTTTTCTTAAGTTACGACTATAAATAGCACCTTTTAGGGTTCATTCATCATCGGGAAGTAGAGAGTTCAATATCTGGGTAGGTTGAGAAACACTTAGATAGACTGTCAAAACTGATAATCTGGTGTTTCCCACAAGTCATGAGAACCCAATGCCATAACTATCATTTAATGAGGATTAGTAATCGTAGTGATCACAACCCTAGTATATTCTTAATCATTGATTTGAACTATTGAAATTTTGGCTTCAATTTCTAAAGCAAGTTACAACTTTAACATCTTTTTGATACTTGAAAACCCCCTTTTTATTTTCTTTGTGCCAGTTGTTTGAATTTAACTTGTAGCTTTAGTTTCAAACTATTTTAGTTTCCACTCACATTGTTCCCTGTAAATTTGACCTCGACTCCAAAGTTGGATAAATATATTGACGACGATCGCCTTGCACAAAATTTACATGTCAGTTGAGTGTTATCAATAACTACCACTATAAAACTTGACCTTCTAAGTTTCCTCATCTATAGGTCGAGGACTCCACTGGACCTTAACCACTTGAATGTCACTAAAAATCAACCATCTGACATCCATAGCTAACATGAAGATTAGCTCTTCAACAAAATACAACCTCTCATCTAACTGTACTGAATCCAACCAAAGGACATGAGACTCATTTGAAATACAATGTCGAAGCATGGAAACATAAAAAACTTAATGAACAGCTTATAAATCTCAAGGAAAAGTCAACTCATAGTTTGTATCCCCAACAGTTCAAAAGATATCTGATAGGCTAATATACCTGACGCTAAGCTCACCCCTCTTCCCAAACCTAATCAAACCCTTCATGGACAAGCCTTAAAGGAAAAGATGATCACCAACACAAAGTCTATGATTTGTATAGAACTTCTACCTACTATAATCCACTAACAATCTATCCAGAATTATCTAAACTCTATCTAAGGACTCAGAAAGTAAGTACGTACCTTAAGGTCAAATCTTAGGAACCTTAAATTAACCATCTGCAGAGAGACAATGTCTACCATACAAAGCATTAAAATGAGACATATCAATACTAGAACGGTAGTTATTATTATATGCAAACTCTACCAAGGATAGAAGCTACTTCCACTGACCACAAAAGTCCATCATACAAGTGTAGAGAATATCCTCCAAAACCTGAAAAGTCTGCACTAACTGCCTATTAGTTTGGGGGTGAAATGTTATACTAAGATCAACGTAAAAGTCCAAATCATCTTAAAAAGCCCTCTAAAAGTTAAATGTGAACACTAAACCTCAATTTGAGATAATAAACATTGGCACACCATGAAGATGCGCTCTTTCAAGAATATAGATACGCGCCATCCTCTTAACACTAAAAAAAACTGAATAAGAATGAAATGAGAAAATTTTTTCAATCAATCCATATTGAACCAAGCACTATCAAAACCATGAGAAGTATCAGACAACCCAATCACAAAGTCTATAGTGATCTATTCCTATTGAAAATCGGGGATGGTTTACCTGTAAAGGAAACCATTAGGTCTCAAATTCTTAACCTTCACCTACTAGTAAAATAGGTAACGCACTACAAAGTACCTTTTATCCTTCCTTATATCATCACAACAACAATATTGTCTTAAATCATGATACATCTTAGTCACTCCTGAATGGATAATAGGGAACAATGAACCTCCTCTAAAATTAGCCGAATCCAACTATCCACTCTCAGTACACAAACTCAGCCTACAATCCTTAAAGCACCATATAAATTAAATTAGGCTTCCTTAGCCTCACTACTCAACACCTTACCCTGAATCAATCTCAATCTAGCATCATCAAACAGATGTGACCGAATCTACTTTATCAAAGAATACATAGACTCCATTAATGCCAAAACACACCCAGGTGTTAAAAAATAAAGCCTAACCATTTGGCTAGCCAATGACTTAACCATTAAGTCCAAAGGCCTCTCCTAGGTCAAAAGATTTGCCAAGTAACCCATGCTATTCAAATTTATGCTCAATGTATCTATAACTATATTATCCTTGCCTGAATGATAAATAATAGTTAAGTATTAATTTTTAAATTTATCAAGCTAATGGTGCTACCTCTTATTGAGAAACCACTGGGTGAAGGAATACTGAAGGATAAGATGATCCAAAAATATCTTACAACAAGCTAGATAAAAATAATGCCACCAAAACTTCAAAGCAATGTTAACCGCTCATAACTCTAAGTCATGTAGGTAATTCCTCTAAAATGTATTCAAATTATGAGAAGCATATGCTATTACCTTACCCTTCTACATTCACACAACGCCTAATCCAACACCTACCCTATAAAAAAATATAGTAAAACTCACTTCGTCATTAGGCAAGGCAAAAATAGGAGTTGATTTAAACAACTTCTTGAGTTTTTAAAAGCATGCCTCAAAATAATAAACCACTAAAAAGAAATATTCTTCTATGTCAACTTGGTTATAGAGCTGCAATAGATGATAAACCCTCAAATACTGATAGTAAGATGCCATGCTAATAAAACTCTGAATCTCTATAAGCAATGTAGGCCTATCCTATCATGAACCATTGTAATCTTGGTCTGATCAACCATAATACCATCCTTAGTCACCACGTGACACAAGAAAGAAAAAGACTCATACAAAAAGTCACACTTGGAGAACTGAGCATACAACTTCACATCCCTCAGTCATTAGAGAATAATTTGCTAATGCTCCTCATGATCTACCTCACTTTTGAGTAAACCAAGATATCATCTATAAATACAATAACAAAAAAGTCGAGATAAAAATAAAAAACCTATTTCATCAACTCCATGAATATGGCTTTCTCATTGGCCAACTCAAAAGACATGATAAAGAACTTACAATGATCATACAGAGTTCTAAAAGTTATACGGAGTTGTAAAAGCTATCTTAGGAATATTCAAAGCTCCAATCCTCAACTACTGATACTTGAATCTCAAATGAATGTTCAAAAACACTAAAGAATCTTGAAAATGATCAAATAAATTATCAACACAACAAAGAGGATACTTATTCTTCATTGTCACCTTGTTTAAATGCATATAATAAATATGCATACGCATAAACCTATCATTTTTCTCCGTAATAAAGACAAGTGCAACCTATGATAATACACTAGGTTAAATAAATCTCTTATCCAACAACTCCTATAATTATCCTTTATTTCCATCAACTAACCTAGGGCTATCTTATAAGGAGGAATAGATATGGGATTGGTGCTTGGATCAACATCAGTAACAAAGTCAATATCATGATCCAGATTCATACCATAAAATTTTGTAGGAAAAGCATCTATGTACTCACGTACATGAATAGAATCTAAAAATATTGATGATAAAACACTTGTATAATAAATATAATCCAAATAAGACAAACATCCCATCTCAACTAAGAAATGAGACAGAATATAAGATTTAACTCTCTAGGTACCCAAATAAATAATGTATTTCTAAGCTATCCTTGTAATCTCCAGCAAATCTAAAGTCATAGTCTTAGCATAACAATCTAGGATGGCATAGTAAAGAGCCTACCAATAAATACCTAAGATGACGTCGAAGACAATAGTGCCTAATACAAGCAGATCTACCCAAGTGTCATAATTATCAATAGTCACAACACAAGATTGGTACACATAATCAACTACTAAAGTGTCTCCTACAGCGGTAGATATACAAATAAGTATGGTTAAAAGCTTACTAGTAGAATAAAAACCCAAAGAAAAACACGCAGAAACATATGAGAAGGTCGATCTTGGATAAAATATCATTGATGAAGATATAAAAAATAGGGATGATACTTGTAATAATATCATCTGAAGCCTCTACCTCTATTCTGGAAAGTATAACATAGTACTATCTATGACCACAAACTGCCTTAATGGTTTCACGACCACCACCATCGGCACTACTACCTATTTCTCATACACTTTGGGTAGTACCTTTACCTCTCACAAATCAAATAAGAGTAACTCTAAACAGATGTCATGGACACTCCTTGTCCATATCGTCTATCTCATCACATACAAAATAATCCTTATGTCAAAGGTATGCTTGAGACAAAATAACCACCCAAAGTTTTTAAAGTAGAAAACCCACTACCTCAACTCTATAAAGTTTATTAAATGGGTCTACCATGATACCCATAGAATACTCTACAACCTCTACTTTTGGACGTATTACCTCTAAAATCTCCCTAACAGCACACATTCTTGGCACCTCCCTAAAATACTCCAAGAATAGCCTCAGTAATATTAGCATGGTCCACTATATTCTAAAATAATTTTTTATACTCTACTATTTGTGGCATGGATAACTGAAAAGAAATATTCAACCTCTTTATATAATTATGAATTTTCTCAAAATTTGTGGCAATGTCAGCATAAGAACATCTAGACAAGGTCGAAAAGCATAGCTCATACTCTATCACAATTATGGAGCCCTACTCTAAGTGATCAAAATTATCTCTCATCTGATACCTCAAACTCTAAGGTATGAATCTCTCCAAGAAGGCCTAAGTAAACTGATCCCAAGTCATCTCATGTGCATCAAGAGATATACAATCAACAAGTGACCTCCACTAATCTGTACCGGCATCTCTCAACTTATAAATAGTATATGTTAAACCATGTCACTCTAAAAGACCTAGGTTAGGCAACTTCTCACAAAAATCTATGAAGAACTCATAGGAATCCTTACCCATAAAATAATTTAAACCTCAGAGGACCCAATGAGTGAATCTATCAAACCTCTTCTAATCCATAGAACACATAACTATTCTTACAATAAGAAGAGAGATTGTAAATCTAGTTGGCTGAGATCCCACCTAAGGAGGTAACATTTATAAAGTATGAACTCCTAATCTTGAAATACCATACTAAGATGTCGGTGTTGAAGGAGGAACAACACTCAAAGTCTTTGGAGTATCAATAGCAGAAGTAGGTACTACAGGCGGGTCTTTACTCAAAATTAGAGGAACGTTAGAGGAATACTTTAGAATAGATGGAGATACAATACTAAAAATTAGAGAAACACCATGTAAAACCCCATGAAATTATAAGTCTAAAATTCAGCTTCTTAAGTTTTACAAGCTCCAACTCTTAGAATGTTTTGTTAAGTGTTCAACACTTAGTCTCATTGTATACCTCCAAACTTCGTAGCTATATTTGATTACTTTCTTGACCTCTGTTTTTTAATTTTCTAGTTGCGTTGTGATGGGGAAAGATCATAGTAAATCCCGAGTGAGTTTTAGAATTTTTAGAATCCGTTTAGAGAATGTTTATGTTTTGAAATAGTAGCATCATGCTATTAGCATGGTGACACATGCTCATCTCACAAGTGCTAGCATTCTATTGAGCATGCAATGCATGATCTAGTATGGAGGACTAGAGCATGAGATGTATGTTATATCTCATTTTTCCAAAAAATTTAGTGTCCAGTTAAGCGTATTTGACGGAACTTAGCTTAAAATGATCACCAGGATGTTTGAACATGCTTTGAAATATGAAACTATCTTCATACAAGTGATATTTTTTATGATTTTCACATTTCATCATGTGGAAAATTGTTTAATCTTTCCATCAATACCAATTTTATCAAAATCTAGTGTAAGATGAGGAAGTTATGAATATTTTATGAAAATAGTCAGGTTATGCTGTTGGGATGGAAGAACCCGATGTGTCGTTGGTAGTCAAACTGTCCATCGGAGACCACCGTCAAACGGAGGTAGTGGACACAGTTTCTGTCCCTTTACAATGGCATGTCCCAATGGACCATCGAAGGTTCGACTGACCGTCGGAGTCCACCATCAGATACGTCTAGTGACATCAGGTTCTGCCCAGGTCTGACGGTATATCCTGCTGGACTGTCGCAGGTTTGACAAACTTTTGGATTCCACCATTGAAATTCATGTTCAGATATTTTAGGTCACCTTAACAAGGGTATTTTGGTCATTTATCACCCGTCTAAATGTACCCATTTATTCACTACTTTGGCCACTTTATCCACTATTATTGCACAAGCAAAATTTGGGTTTCTATCTAAATTTAATCTCCTAGAACAAGATCCAATCCTCTTAAAGAATTAAGGGATTTTCACTTCTCCAAGTTCAAGAACATCAAGAAATCATAACTCAGGTATACATAGTATTCATTCATGGACCACTTTCATCCATAAAGTCCTAGGATCCATTTTTTAAACTCAAGTTATGGATTTTTAGTATGTTTTCATTATTTGGCTGCTTATGTTCATGCTTATAAATATAAAATTCTATTCTGCTCCATGATTATTGATAATTCCTATATGGGTTTAATTACTATAGTCATAGATTCATGCAATCCTAAGATTTAAACCCTTGAATAAGGAATTGAGAATTGAATAATGAATAATGATGTTTATATGTACCATGCCTACAATGTGTTTTATTAAATGCCTAGATGAAGGAATATAGTCTAACTATCCTGCTATCATGAAATCCCTGTGTATGTACAAGTTTATGCCTAATACATGTTTGATGAAATACTCCTATGAATGTTGTATGTAATATGATGCTAGTCCAGTCTTCGAGAAAATCATGCTATTTCGATTTCCTTCTATCGAGTCTTGGGGGTACTTGTACCCAAAACATTATCTGTGTTCCTAGAGCCATGTTATGTTTTCATGATATTATCAGTAAATCTATGAAATTTTAAACTTCAGATAGTCATATGACTTTGGAAAACATCTCCATGATCTCATGACTTAGTCACTTGTCAGATATCAGTAGTATTTCATCAGTCAGTAGAATTCAGTAACTTAACTAATGATCATCTTCAGTATATCATATTTAGTGTCTATTCAGATAGGAGTAGGGATTAGCACCGAGTGAACCTAAAGAAGGGAACTCACCTGCTATTGAGGGTGTGAGTCATAGAAGCAATCCTTGCGTACCATAACTATGTAGATAGCATTGGTTTAGGCATTATAGCCTACTATATAAGCGTATATGAGGTGTCTTAACCTATTATATGGGGTTTCCCGCCATTCTCACTAGAGTTACCTGTTATATGAGGGTTACTTATATGTTTTCCTTACCAGTGGCATGGTATTGACACCCTTCCAATCAGGGCATAGATTCGACCCTAGCTTAGCTATTATATCATCTTTGGGGCATGTCGGTTAAATAATACTTCCCACAGTTTCATATTACTGAATCAAGACTATCAGTCATAGTCAATTAGTCTCGGTAATTGAACTTAGATAGTTTTTTAGATTTTAGAACTGTCAGATATAGTCACCTTAAATACTGTTCAGAACTTAGATAGTTCTACCTGATTTAGGACTGCCAGATACAGTCATTCATGTTATCAGTCACATTCATATTTAGTCATTCATGTTATCAGTCATGTTATGTTATCAATATTCAGAATCAATAAATATCGATATTCCGTTGTCAGTTACAGTTATGCATTTATGCATGTATTCTCACATTAATGTTACACAGAAAATTATAGTTATTCATGCATGTAAACCATCGTATTTATCCTACCTCACATGTATACTCGGTACATATGTACTAACACATTCGCGCTATGGTGCTTTATTTTCTATGACACCATAGGTTTAGAGGTGCTCACTCTAGATTAGCAGTATATCTTAGTTTTCAGTAGTCAAAGTCAGAAGTGAGTCCTTATCCTTCGAGGACACGATTATTTTTTCATTATTTCATTGATTATCTCATTAGCTAGAGTTGGTTGGGGGCATGTCCCATCAAGTCCTTATTCATATCATTCTAATAGTAGCGGCTCTCGGACTAGAGTTAGACTAGATATATATTATCATACTTTCAGTATTTCATTTTGTTTTGAGTATTCCATTACCCCATTTAGATGTCGTATATTTTAGATTATGTTCAGTTGTGAACATTATGGCCTTTTAGTGTATATTTTCACATTTGCATGTTATATTATTCAGTATACAGGTACAGATATCAGTCATGGGTCAGATTGTGGTCCTTTGGGGTCATGAGCACTGTGTAGCATTCTGGTTCAGCAAATCAGGGCATTATAATCTTGGTGTTAGAGTCAGTTTCAATAGAGCCCTAGGATGTCTGAAAGCCGCATCCAGTAGAGTCTTATACATGGGTGTGTTGCATGCCAGATTTATGTGCAAGAGGATATAAGATGTTTTATGAATAGTTTCCCTTCTTTCAGTATTCATATCATGTCAGTGAGCATAATTACAAGTCAGTCTCTCAGTCTATCTACCTCTTCTCTTTATTTCAGAGTATGCCTCCTAAGAGAAGAAATCAGTCAACCCCTTAGCCTGAAGAACCTTTGGGTGAGCATGTTTCTCATGTGGAGTTCAGGACCACATTTACCACTCTTTCTCAGTCAGTAGCTACCCATAATGAGTGACCAATAGTAATTCCGACCAACCTAGTGGTCAACTAAATTGTAGTGAGGACTCAGGATTTCACCCGAATAAATCCTCCAATTTTCCTTAGGTCTAAGGTAGATGAAGATCCTCAAGAATTCCTAGATCAACTTCAAAAAGTGACAGACGCCATGGTATGACTATTGTTGAGAGTGCTAAGCTAGATGCATACTAGTTGAGGATGTGCCTCTTGCCTAATTCAAACATTGGAAGTTTGCAAAGGCCAGTTGATGCAGGTCCTCTTGAGTGGGAAGAGTTTGTCACTACTTTCTTAGACAGGTTCTTTCCCCAAGAACATAGACAATCCAAGGTTTTTTAATTCATTAACCTCAGGTAAGGAAATATGACGGTGAAGAAGTATTCTCTAAAGTTTACTCAATTATCCAGATATGCCCATCATGTGGTTGCAGACAGTAGATCCAAGATGAGTAAGTTCGATTCAAGGGTGAACGACAGTGTGGTCAATGAGTGCAGATCTGCCATACTGAACAATCACATGACCTTATCTAGACTTATAACCCATGCTCAGCAGATAGAGGAGAAGAAAATTAAGAAGAGGGAAAAGCAGAATAAGAAAGCAAGGACAGGTAGCTTCAATTTCAGTCAGCCTAGATCGATAGGAGAAAACCGTTCTTAGTTTCGTCCTAAGTTATCTGTTCCAGTTCCCTCTACAGCTAGTGCTCTAGTTTTTAAGTTTAGAGAGGGTAACAAATATAGAGCACCAGGCTCTAAGACCCAAGGCAGTGTTAGGAGTTCCCATACTTATTTTCAGTGTCAAACTTATTGTAACCACCATCAGGGTATTTGTAGAATGGGTAGTGGCATTTGTTTCTGTTATGGAAAGCCAAGCCACAGAGTTAGAGACTGTCCTCAGCCATGTCCTCAGTGTCAATAGAATCGCTCTTCATCTCAGTCTGGTTGCCCAAATCAACAGGGTGCCACTTCTAATCCTAATAGTGGACAACGCCTAAATCATTTTTATGCTCTTCAGACTCGACAAGATAAGGAAAATTCTCCTGATATAGTTACTGGTATGTTACCTATCTTCCATGTGCATGTTTATGCTTTTCTAGATAAAGGAGCTTCCTTGTCTTTTGTTACACCTTATATAAAAGTTGATTATGTAATCAGTCCCGAAATTCTAGCAGAGCCCTTTTTAGTCTCTACCCAGTGGGTAAAACCATCATAGCTCGGAGGGTATACAGGAACTTCCCGATTATAATATTTCAGAAAGTCACTTTAGCAGACTTAGTCAAACTAGAGATGAATAATTTTGATATCTTTATCGGCATGGATTGGCTATATTCCCGCTATGCCATAGTCGACTGTGGAAATAGAATAGTTCAGTTTCAGTTACCAAATGAACCCGTCCTAGAATGGGAGTGCAGTGTATCTTCTTTCAGAGGTCAGGTTGTTTCCTACCTCTGGGCAAGGGAAATGATATCTAAAGGATGTGTATATCATCTTTTTCATGTTAGAGATTCTAGTTGTGAGACTCCTAGTCTCGAATCAATTCTAGTTGTAAATAAATATTTAGACGTCTTTCTTGAAGACCTTCTAGGAATTCCTTTCGAAAGGGAAATGACTTTGGTGTTGATATTCTCCTAGACACATAGCCTATCTTGATTCTGCCATATAGAATGGCACCAGCAGAGCTCATATAACTAAAATAATAGTTGAAGGATCTTTTAGATAAGGGATTCATACTGAAATATTATTCGTGCAAAAGAAAGACAATTCTCTTAAAATGTGTATAGATTACCGTCAACTTAATGAGGAACGGTAAATAACAAGTATACTCTGCTATGAATCGATGACTTGTTTGACTAACTTTAGGGTTCCAGTTATTACTCTCAAATAGACCTTGGATACCGCTGTCATCAGCTCAGAGTTAGAGAATATGACATCCCAAATATATCTTTCCATATTCAGTATGGTCACTTCAAATTCCTTGTTATGTCCTTTGGTATTACTAATGCCCCAACTAGTTTCATGGACTTGATGAACCTTGTGTTCAAGAACTACTTAGGAATGTTCATCATAGTCTTCATATAAGATATTCTGGTCTATTCTTACACTGAGTGCGATCACACAGACCATCTCAAACTATTACTTAAGACTCTCAGAGATTATTAGTTATTCGCCAAATTTAGTAAGTGCAAATTTTAGCTATGGTCAGTAGCATTCCTTGGTCATATTACTTTTGGTGATGGTATTAGAGTAGATCCTCAAATGACCAAAGTAGTGAGAAACTGGACCAGACCTATCTCTCCATCAGATACCAAGAGTTTCTTAGGCTTGGATGGCTATTACAGGCGTTTTCCTGAAGGATTTTCATCAATTGCATCCCCTATGTACAAATCGACTCAAAAGAAGGTCAAGTTTTAGTGTTCAGATCTATGCATGAAGAGTTTTCAGGAGTTGAAAACTCAACTCACCTCAGCTCTAGTCTTATCTCTTCCAGATAGTCAATATGGTTTCGTAGTATATTATGATACATCCAGAGTGGTGTTAGGTTGTGTCCTCATGCAGCATGGTAAGGTCATAGCCTACACCTCCAGACAATTAAAACCTTATGAGAATAATTATCCTACTCATGATCTTGAGTTAGCAGCTATAGTATTTGCCTTAAATCTTTGGAGGCATTATATCTACAGAGTTCATGTAGATGTTTTCACAGATCATAAGAGCCTTCAGCATGTATTTACTAAAAAATATCTCAGTCTTCATCAGAGAAGGTGGTTAGAGCTCTTGAAATATTATGACAAGAGTGACCTCTATCATTTAGGCAAGGCCAACATAGTGGCCGACGCTCTCAGTAGACTATCAATAGGTAGTGTTTCTTATGTTAGGAATAGTAAGAAGAAGTTAGTTCAGGAAGTTCACGATCTTGTAGGACTATGCGTTCGCTTGGTAGATTCCTTAGAAGTTGGCGTATGTGTTCAGAGTAACTCAGAATCATCTCTAGTTTCCGAGGTAAAGGAAAATCAAGACAGGGATCCTAGCCTTGTCAAGATAAATGATTCAGTTCAAATTCAGAAAATAGAGGTTTTCTCCAAAGGGGGAGATTGTTTCCTCTGTTGTCGAGGTCTTCTATGTCTTCCAAGTGTAGATGACTTAAGGCAGCGAATTATTGTAGAAGCGCATGGTGTGTGCTACTTAATTCATCTAGGGGACACAAAAATGTACCATGACTTGTGGGAAATCTATTGGTGGAGTGGGATGGAGAAAGATATTGCAGAATTTATGGCTAAGTGTTATACATGTCAGCAGGTTATGATAGAGCATCAGAAGCCTAATGTTCCTATGCAGGAGTTCAGTATTCCAACATGGAAGTGGGAAGTTGTAAACATAGACTTTGCAATGGTTTGCCCCGAACTCATCATTAGCATGATTCAAATTGTGTCATTGTTGATAGAATGAAAAAATGATTTCATTTCCTACTAATTCATACCTCTTATTTAACTGAGGATTATGCAAATCTCTACATAAAGGAGATGGTCGGATGGCAAGGTGTTCCATTATCCATTATCTCAGACATAGGTACCCAGTTCACCTCTCAGTTTTGGAAAGAATTCCAGAAAGTTCTTGGTACCAAACTCCATCTTAGTACATCCTTTCATTCTTAAATAGATGGTTAAGAAGAAAGGACCATTAAAACTTTAGAAGATATGATAAGGGCTTGTACGATTGATTTCAAGGGTGATAATGCTCAAATTACACTCTTAAATGGGTGTAAGTGATCGTTGTCAATATAAAACTCAACAAGGTTGGGGTTGAACCCCATAGGAAATAAGGTGTGAACTCAAGTTGTTTGATGTTTAATTCACTGATAGTTTCATGTTTCATGAAATTGGGGTGTAAGTTTCAAAAATACTTGTTTGACACTTTGAATCCGATGTTTGTAACCAAGATCTTATGAAATAACAAGAATTATGTTCACTAGGGCTTACGGTACATGATAGATGCTAAAGGTGACTCAAGATTCTCATGGTAGTTAGGATAATAGGCTATCTTTATTTATGATATTATCAAATGTCTCTTGACCTATTTAAGCATCTAATTTTCTAATCCTCTCGGACTTAGGGAATCGCTATTTACTGCCCAGATTTTACCTCAGGTTAATCAACCTTGTTATAGTACTGATTATTAAACGAAGTATTTCCGAGTCCATGTTGATAATTCACTTCCTACTATATATTTCTTTCTCAAGAAAATCAAAGTAGGTATGGCTACTATTTGCAACCAACAGACATTAATTATAATCTCATAATTATCAAAAAATCCTAACACATATTGAATCTTAAGTATTTAGTACCTCATCATGACCTAACCCTAGATCCCATAATACAGGTTAAAGGTGTTTAGCCATTCAAGATGCAAGAAACAGGAATACAAATTGATTTCCTAATCGAGAGGAGTAACTTACAAAGATAACAAATATCTAAAAGTATATCTTGAATTAATTCACAAGACAAAACTCCCAAAATAATGGTCTAGAAAGAGAGAAAGAAAAAATTATCGTATGTTTTTTCCCAAAAATTTCTAAGTCAATAATAAGTCAATTAATCCTCATAAAAACCACAAATTAAGAATTAAATAGTTAACCCTAAATAAGGAAACAAAATAGAAGCTTCAGTTTTTTCTCAAAATAAATGACGACGTTCATGACGGCCTATCACGAGTTTGACGGTTTATCACGAATGTCATCAGCTCCTCTTCAAGTTTGGATTTTGTTGTCTTAGGTTAATGACAACGATGATGGCCTATTAGGAGTTTGACAATGTGTCATGGAAGTGATCAGCACCTCTTCCATTTTGATGATTTCTACCTAAGGCTGACGATGATCCTGACGCCTTATCACAACTCTAACGCCTTATCACAAAATGCAGTCACAACTTTTCTTGAAATCCCATTCCCTGATTAAGGCTGATGACATCCATGATGGATTATCACACTTTTAACGTCTAATAACCAGATGTCTTCATAGGCTTAAAGTCATGCCAACTCTCTTGTTAAGTCTGACGACAACTGTGATAGCCTATCGTAGGGATGATGACTTATCACAGATGTCGTCAGCCACACTTATCCTTAGATTTCTCCAAATTTCAATTCTTTTCCTCCACTCTTGTTAGTTCTCTATCCCATCAGCTTGAACTACAAAAACAATATAAACAAATCAAGAAATGACAAATATTGCATAAGACTTCACAATTATTGTCGGTTAAAGGCCTTAAATATGTTAGCAATTGCTCACATATCAACACCCTCAACTCAAACAATTGCTTATCCTCAAGAAACTTAATTCAACTAAGAGAATACATAGCATATTAAGCAGTCCATTTTTTCATTTAAACTTAAAACATAGTTACCGCCTCTAAGGTCAATCCATTTAAAACCAACTGGTTGTTCCATTTAAAAAAATAATGTAACACAAAGGACTCTCGCGATGGCATCAATCTTAGCCACCACAACCATTTACATACCCATGCTACACTTTCTAAATAAGCAAGTAGCTAGCAACAATACCAGCGTGATCTCACAATAAAGAAATCCCATTCATTGCGTATAGAAAAAGAAAATATGTAACCATGGGGGTCATCAATAGACTCTCACAACAAAGTTTCGATCAGTGTATGCCAAGTACTATAGGCTTTCCCTTATTTTCATTACCTAGATCTTCAGCTAGGCCATCTAGGATCACTATAGGACTTATTTTAGGCTAGTAATGTATGTTGGGTATGGCATGGTATTCAAGGTCATTTAGAGTGACTATGCCTCCTTGACACTACACTACTCTCTTGAGGCTCACTTATTAGTCTATTTCTCTTCTTCTCTTCTTTTGATCACACATATTTAAGTTAGGTGCATTTTTTAGCACCCAACTTTTATTCTTTTTCCTTTATTTCACCCTTCTTCATACTCACTTACACTATGCACCCATATGACAGCCACCCTCAACTTAGGCTATTTTTCTAGAGCAAAGATCTCAGTGTTCAAGGAGGACCAAGGACAAAACAGATTCCTTTTGGTATAAATGGGAAGGTTTAAGGTGTCATGAGAAATAAATGGCCAATTTAGGCTCAAAACAGGGATCAAGGTGTATTATTCACATAGGGAAGGTTATTTAGGTTAAAAGTGGGTTAATCAACAAAAATCCTATGATCCTGTCCTAACTCTTATCTTATGATCATGGCAAGACTAACCAGGCAAGTTATGGCTTTAGCATACAGAGAGAATTAAGTAGTTTCTCACACACACATGGCCTACAAGTATATCATAAGCTACCAGTTATATAGTTTATGAAATTGTTCAGCCATGATCATCCGGCAGCTATAACTAATGCCACTACAAGATTCACAATGGTCACCAATAAATGTAATTCATACAATTTTGCCAAAAAAACATTGGAGAAGTGTTTAAAAATAAATCAAAAACATGTCAAAAACTTTATGTACTTGTATTTATCCTAGTTATCACAAAATATGTTACATTAATAGACTACCCTACACCCTCAATTTAAAATTAAAGCAAAACTAAACCAAGGGTTAGAGCATACCTAGAATGAATCAATCTCGAGAGTCACGGGTTGCCTCCCATGCAGTGCCTAATTTAACGTCGTGGCAAGACTCAGGTATCTCAATTACTTTTGACTTCATCGAGACAGATAATGGTGATACTTTGCACTAATTCTTTTGGGCCAAGGTAAACCTTGAAACACTGCCCATTTACCTAAAAGGTACTACCGTCTTCGTTCTCAAGTTCCACTATTCCCGATGAGTGAACTTGACTAACTTTAAAAGGACCTAACCACTTAGATTTAATCTTTCCTGGGAACAATTTGAGTCTTGAATTGAATAGAAGAACCAAGTAACCTTTTTGGAATTCTAGTTTCTCTATCTGTAAATCATGGTACTTTTTATATTTTTTTTTATAGAGATCTTCTCATTCATATACCCTGAGAAGGAATTCATCTATCTCATTCAATTGACCCAGTCTCAGCTTTGCTACTTTTTTCCAATTCAGATTCAACCTTTTGAGTGCCCAAAAGTCCTTGTGTTCTAGCTCTATTAGCAAGTGGCAAGCTTTTCCATAGACCATCTTAAATGGTGACATGCTAATGGGTGTCTTGAAAGCAGTCTAGTATGCCAAAAAGGCATCATCGACCTTTCCAGACCAATTTTTTAGGCTAGCATTCACCGTTTTGGATAGGATGACTTTAATCTCATGATTTGACACCTCCCCTTGCCCACTTGTTTATGGGTTGTATGGAGTATACACTCTGTACTATTTCACCCTATATTTTTCCAAAGCTACTCAAAAAATCTTGTTTCAAAAATGAGATCCTCCATCACTTATTATAGTACGTGGTACTCCAAAGCGAAATAAGATATTCTTCTTGAGAAAAGCAATAACCCACTTCCCTTTAGTATCCGATAGATCCACATCTTTGACCCATTTAGAGACGTAGTCAACAGCAACTAAGATATAATTTATCCCATACGAACTTACAAAAGGACCCATGAAGTCAATTCCCCAGGCATCAAACAACTCCACTTCAAGCATTTTAGTCAAGGGCATATAATGTCTTTTAGAGATTGACCCCTAACTATGACATTGGTCACATTTTAGTACAAACTCGTGGGAATCTTTGAACAATGTCTACCAGTAATAGCCATTCTGCAACACCTTCCTAGCCGTCTATTCACATGCATGGTGACCCCCAATAGGGGAAGCATGACATGCCTCCAATATGCAGAATACATCTACTTCCAGTACGCATCTCCTTATTATATTGTCTGCACATTGCCAAAAAAGATACGGCTCATCCTAGAAGTAATGCTTCACATTATGCAAGAATTTCCTCCTTAGATGAAAAGAAAGGCATTTTGGACTGACCTCTCTTACGACAAAATTTGCATAATCTGCATACCAAGGCAATTTTTCCATGGTGACAGCCATGATTACCTCATCAGAGAATGCATTATTTATCTTTATTTTATCACTGATTTCATGTTCACCTTCCATTCTAGACAGATGATTTGCAATGTAGTTTTCAAAATATTTTGGATCTTGACCTCACAGTCAAATTCTTGCAGTAGTAATACCTATCTAATCAACCTTTGTATAGCATCTTTCTCAGCCATCAAATACCTCAAGGCCGCATAGCCTATGTGGAACACTACTTTGGTCCCAATAAGATAGCTCTGAACTTCTTGAAAACATACACTATAGCCATAAGTTCTTGATCAGTAATGGTGTAGTTCTTTTGTTCTCTATTCAGTACTTTGCTGGCATAATAAATCGGTTGAAATAATTTGTCCTTCTTTTGTCCCAACACAGCTCCAAGGGCAACACCACTTGAATCACACATGATCTCAAATGGTTTTGTCCAGTCAAGAGCAATAAAAATGGGGGCCTCAGTCATCTTTTTTTAAGTCATTCAAATACCTTCAAACATTCATCATCGAAGAAAAACTTCACTTCTTTCTCCAAAAGTTTGCATAGTGGATTTTCAACCTTTGAGAATTCTTTGATAAATCTCCTATAAAAGCCAGCATGCCCAAGAAAACTACGAACTCCCTTCATGGAAATGGGAGGGGGTAGTTTCTAAATCACTTCCACCTTTGCTTGATCAACTTCTATCCCTTTTTCAGAAATTTTGTGCCCAAGAACGATGCCCTCCTTCACCATGAAATGTCATTTTTCTCAGTTAATCACAAAATTAAATTCAACACATCTTTGCAAGGCTACATTCAGATTTTCCAGACACTTCTTAAATGAATTGCCCACCATAGAGAAATCATCTATGAATACCTCTATGGTATCTTCCACCATGTCAGAGAAGATAGACATCGTACAATTTTGAAAAGTTGTGGGTATATTGCATAGCCCAAATGGCATTCTTTTAAATGCAAAGGTGACATATGGACATGTGACTGCCATCTTCTCCTAATCTTTAGGAGCATTGCATATTTGGTTTGTATCCAGAATACCCATCCAAGAAGAAATATCACCCCCTTCCAGCCAATTAATCAAGCATTTGGTCCATAAAGGGCATCGAGAAGTGGTCTTTCAGAGTCCAAGAATTCAGTTTGCAAAAGTCCATGAAAACTATCCACCCAGTTAGAGGCCTGAGTGGGATTAACTCATTCATTTCATTAGCAACCACCATCATACCCCCTTTTTAGGCATACATTGAACTAGGCTCACCTACCTGCTATCAGAAATAGGGTAAACCACTCCTGCATCCAACCACTTAAAAATCTCCTTCTTAACCACCTCTTGAATTTGTGGGTTAAGACAGTATTGATGCTCTATGGACAGAATACAATCCTCCTCAAGTTGGATTTTATGCGTGCAGATGCTCGAGGGAATGTCGATAATATCTTTGATGGTCCACCCTATAGATTTTTTGTGCCTTTAAAGTACAGAAATAAGTGTATTCACCTGTTGTTTACCCAAATCATCTACAATAATAATAGGTAGCATGTTACAATTTCCCAAAAACACAGTTTTTTCAACTCAAACATTGGAGTTTTCTCAATAGATGGCTTAGCTTGTGGTGTTAGTCGATTATCCAGGTCAAGGTCCAGCTTCTTAGGAGCATAAGGGTATGAACCTGTGCCTGTTAAGGAACAAACTATCTCTTCATACTCCCCAATGTCTTCACTATTATTATTCATCATTACTACGGTCAAAGGTTTGATGACAAGCTGCTCAGCTATGGGCACATCCTGATCGTACTTATAACACACATCAACTACTGAGAACACACTTATTTCTTTATGTTGCTTTATTGATTTTCCCACATCAAATCATACCACATTATCATTTATCCTGAATAAGAGCTCATTCACTCTAAAATATATCGACAGACTCTCGGTTTTGAGGTAAGGTCGATCAAAGATTATGGACACCTCAAAGTCCACCTCGCAATCCAGAATAATGATGTATGCAGTGAATATAAAATTGGAAACCTTTACCAACACAAATACAGAATGCCAATGGATTACTTTACAGTCCAATCCATCATCACGAGTCTCATATTGGTGGGTGTGGGATTTCCCAAACTCAATTTTCTATAAATAGTCAGTGGCATCAAATTAACGGTTGCTCCCAGATCACATAGTGCCTTAGTGAATTCCCTAGTCCTAATTATGTAGGGGATAGTGACTGCACCTGGGTCTGGCTTCTTCAGCATTAAGGTCCTTGTAGAAATAGTGCTACAAAGGTAAAGGTGAGCCTCCAATTTGCAGCTCACTGCTTATTTTTTAGTTACAAGGTCCTTCATGAATTTTTCTTATACTGGCATTTGCTCAAGTGCTTCAACTAAGGTCATGTTAATTGTCAATTTCTTAAGCATTGCCATGACTTCGCTAAATTTGGCATCATCAGTTTTCTTCCTCAATCATTGTGAAAAAGAAGGTGGTGGTCTTGGGATAGTTTTCA
Source organism: Capsicum baccatum var. pendulum (assembly GCA_030864225.1). Taxonomy (NCBI): domain Eukaryota; kingdom Viridiplantae; phylum Streptophyta; class Magnoliopsida; order Solanales; family Solanaceae; genus Capsicum; species Capsicum baccatum. Next base: position 59,085,574 of record CM061555.1, read on the forward strand.
ACACCACTTCATCTTCCTGCTCTTTCACCTTCTCTGAAGCTCAACAGAGATATCCAGCTTCTCAGGCTCTACTAGATTTCTTTTCTCTAGTTCATTCATCACTGCTTCATTATTAACAAATTTGCGAACAAAAGGGTCAGGTAAGATCTTACCACTCCTAGCAGTAATTTCTAGACATGAGCCATCATTCCACAGATTCTGGATGAGTCACAAGGTAAAGGAACAATTCTTTTCTGGTTCAGTGTTGTAGTAAGTTGGCTCATCTTCTTCTTCAACTGCTTAATAGAAGTTGAGTGTGTGCAAACTTACTCGCTCAGAGTAGAAAATTCACTCCTCATAGTGGTTACCCCTGAGTTGGTATCCTCAACTCCCTTCAATAATTTCTTCATCATGTCCTCCATGGACATCTTTCCCGAGCAAGTTGCATCAGCTTCCCAATTTCCAGGAAGAAGTTATAACCCACTCCTGTCATTGTAGCCTCTTCAATTTCCTTGCTCCCTGTCTTTGTAACTAGGCTTTTCATAAATTTTTTGACCTTTATTCCCTTGGCTATTTCCTCAAAAACTCCTTGATGATTCATAAAATTAGCCTCTTCTCCAGGATCCACATCAACTTGGTTGTGAGAAGCCATAGCTTTTACTTTTTCAGCCTTTCCCAATAATAAGTGCTTGGTGAGCAGGTCCATCTGAGTCTTTAGATGGGCCACATATTGATCTCTCTGCTTATCTCTCCTACATTGTTCAGCAAACATACCAATAGAAATAGTGGGATTTTCTACCACAGACTCTCTAGTATGCGAAGCCCGACTCTGTTTGGTTATCCTATTCAGCATACCTGAGGCATCTTAAAAAGGTAGATCAACATACGAACCACGAGCAACATTATCTACAATCATCTTTGTAATAGAGTTGAGGGCCCAGTATGAAATCTCCATCAAATGTATGTCTCTTATGTTGTGGTTCGGGCACTGTGTCAGCTTCTTCTTTAACGTCTCCCAAGTTTTATGCAAGGCTTTAGTCGGGACCCACCTAAAGTTGTTGATCTCATCCCTTATCTGTACCCTCCTAGAAAATAGAAAGAATCTCTCTAGGAAATCTCCTTTCAACTACCTCCATTTGGTTATAGAATCAAGTGTTAGCTCATTTAGCCACAATATTTTCTCCCCAGATAGAGACAATGGGAACAACCTCAACCGGATAGCATTTTGGCCCTCTCCTAGGTTATCAAAGATTTGTAAATGGTGACAAAATTCACCAAATTCAGGTTTGGGTCATCCCCATGAAGGCCTCCAAACAAAACCTTTAGATTCAGGAGTTAGATCATCGTGCTCATAATATTGAACATTGCTCCAGGTTCTAATGGTGGAAGAATAATTATGCCCGTTTCACCTGCTTCATTTTTATCATCTTCATCATCATTAAAATTATATTGCACCGGCTGGTACTCTTATCTTCTTTGGACTGGAAGGTTCCAGTTAACATTATGTGGTACTTGTACAACTATCTACTCTGCATGCCTTGGGTTACCAGGATTCAAAATTACTCATCGCCTAAGTCTTCATCATTAAGGTTCAGATGAATTGCTTATTGACCAAGGTTCTCTACGTTCACCTGAGCCTTGGCTAAATCAGCTAATCTTTAAGCCTCTTGATGTTCATCCATTCTCCCGATCAGCTGAGGTTCTGAATTAATTGGTAATTACGGTTCCCTAGAAATTTTTGTTTTTTGCATACAAAAAAAGTAACCTTCAATAAACAAAAACAACAACTAAATGTAAATCTAGGAAACTTAACTAACACCAAATTAGTGCACACAACTTTCCGTTTACGACTGTATTCCTCGACAATGGTGCCATTTTTTATAATACTCAAATTACACTCTTGAATGTGTTTAAGAGATTGTTATCAATATAAAACCCAACTAGGTTGGGGTCAAACCCCACAGGGAATAAGGTGTGAACTCAAGTCGTTTGATGTATAATTCACTGATAGTCTGATGTTTCCTGAAATGGAAGTGTAAGTTTCACAAATAATTATTTGACACTTTTAATCCTTTGTTTGTAACCAAGATTTTACGAAATAACCAGAATTATGTTCACTTGGGTTTACGCTACATTACAAATACTAAAGGTGACTCAAGATTCTCATGGTAGTTAGGATAACAAGCTATCTTTATCGATGATATACTCAAATGTATCTCGACCTATTTAAGCGTCTAATTTCCTAATCCTCACAGACTTATGGAATCACTATTTACAACCCAGATTTTACCTCCGGTTAATCAACCTTGTTATAATGCTGATTATTAAATGAAGTATTTCCAAGTCCCTGTTGATAATTCACTTCCTAATGTATATGATTTCTTTCTCAATAAAATCAAAGTAGGTATGCCTACTTTTTCCAACCAACAGATATTAATTATAATCTTAGAATTATCAAGAAATCCTAACACCTATTAAATCTTAAATATTTAGTACCTCATCATGACCTAACCCCAGATCTCATAATTCAGGTTAAAGGTCTTTAGCTACTCCAGATGCAAGAAACAAGAATACAAATTGATTTCATAATCGTGAGGATTAACTTACAATGATGAAGAAGATCAAAAAGTATATCTTAAATTGATTCACAAGACAAAACTCCCAAAATAATGGTCTAGAGAGAGACAGAAAAGTATTGTATGTTTTTTTCCCAATAATTTCTAAGTCAATAATAAGTCAATGAATCATCAGAAAACCCTCAAACTGGGCTTTAAATAGTTAACCCTAAATAAAGAAACAAAATAGAATCTTTAGCTTTTGCTCGGAATAAATGACGATGTTCGTGACGGGCTATCAGGAGTCTGATGGATTATCATGGATGTCTTCAACTCCTCTTTAAGTTTAGATTTTACTGTCTCAGGCTAACAAAAATGATGACGGCCTATCAGGAGTCTGATGATTATTCATGGATGTCGTTAGATCCTCTTCCATTTTTATGATTTCTGGCTAAGGCTGACGATGATCCTGATGCCTTATTACAACTCTGACACATTATCACTTAATGTCGTCAGAACTTATTTTCAATTTCCTTTCTCTGTTTAAGACAGACGATATCCATGACAACTTATAAAATATTTGACGTCCTATCACTAGATGTTTTCATGGGCTTCAAGTCATACCAACTCTCTGGTTAAGTCTAAAAACAACTGTGATAGCCTATCATAGGGCTGATGAATTATCACAAATCTTGTTAGCCACACTTATCCACAAATTTCTCTAGATTTTAATTTCTTTGCCTCCACTCTTTTTTGTTCTTTATCCCATTAGCTTGAACTACAAAATCAACATACACAAATCAAGAAATGATAAAAGTTTCTTAAGACTTCACAATTATTCTCGGTTGAAGGCCTTAAATTTGTTAGCCATTTCTCACACATCAAAGGGTAGTTGGGATAACTATTTTCCTTTGATTGAATTTGTATACAATAATAGCTATCATTCCAGTATTCAAAGGATCCATTCGAAGCTCTCTATGGTAGGTGATGTAGATCTCCAATTGGTTGGTTCGAAGTTAGTGAGGTCTTATTTATAGGTATTGACTTAGTATTCAATGCCTTATGGAATGTTCAGCTAATCAGAGAAAGAATCCAGGCTGCTCAGAGCTGACAGAAGTCTTATGCAGATGTTCGTAGGAAAGATCTCAAGTTTAGGGTCGGTGATCATGTCTACCTCAAGATATCTCCCATGAAAGGAGTGAAGAGATTCAGCACGAAGGGAAAGCTTATTCCCTAATATGTTGGTCCTTTCAATATTCTCATTAGATTCACCTAGGTAGCTTATGAGCTCAAATTACCTTCAGATCTAGCCTCAGTTAATCCAGTCTTTCATGTGTATTTGCTCAAGAAGTGTATAGGCGACCCATCAGTCGTAGTCCCTATTCAGAGCATAGATATTAAAAAATAGCCTCTCTTATGAAAAGATTCCAGTCGAAATCTTAGACTATCAGACTCGATGATTAAGGAACAATAAAGTCCCTCTAGTTAAAGTTCTTTGGTGAAATCAGTTCGTTGAGGGATCTACTTGGGAAGCTGAAGCAGATATGCATAGCAACTATCCTCACCTCTTCCCCGCCAATTCAGATCAAGATCAAGGTAACAGTTTCTCTTAAGATCACTCAGTTTCATGATTAGTGTGCATCACTTAGTATTCAGATTCATGTCCATGTCGCATGGTAAACTTGGTGTCAACCACCATTGCATATTCAGTCATGCATTCATGTATCAGATCAGTTTTATAGTAATACATCAGATATGCATTCTCATTGTGAGAAAGATTTAGTTCTTTAAAACACTCAATTATGAATTCATAAATCAATTACACATGCATTAGATATGTATGTTCAGTCTTACATATTTAGTATGCTATATTCAATTATATAAGTCATGAGATCATTTTCCAGTTATTCATTTTCAATTCATGTTCATAAATAGTTCCCCTCTAAGTTAGTCTCATTCTAGGATGAATGTTCTCAACGGGGAGATATCGTAATACCTATGCCTTTTCTTAGCTTGAAATCATCACCAGGATGTTTGAAATTTATTTTAAATATTAAAATATCTCCATACAGGTGGTATTTTTTATGATTTTCACTTTCCATCATGTGGAAAATTTTTTAAGACCTCCATCGATACCAATTTCAACAAATTCTAATGTCAGATGAGGAAGTTATGGACATTTTCTGAGAGTAGTCGGTTATGTTGTTCTGATGGGAAAACCCAACGTCCTATTGGTAGTCTGACTAGCTGCCTGAAACTTCCATCGAATAGAGGCAGTGGAAAGAGTTTCTGTCCCTGTTCGATGGTGTGTCCTGATGGACTGTTGGAGTCCACCGTCGGATACATCCGGTGACATCAGGTTCTTCTCAGGTCCGATGGTATAGCCCGATGGACCATCGCAGTTGTCAGTTTACACCCATCTATATATACCCATTTATTCAAGACTTCATCCACTATTACTTTACAAGAAAATTTTGGGTTTCTCTCTGAATTTAATCTCATAGAACAAGATCCAGTCCTCTTTAAGAATTAAGGGATTTTCACTTCTCCAAGTTCAAGAACATCAAGAAATCATAACTCAGGTATGCATAGTGTTCATTCATGGACCCCTTTTGTCCATGAAGTCTAAGAATCCCTTTTTTTAAACTCAAGTTATAGAGCTTTTGTATGTTTTCATGATTTGGCTGCTCATGTTCATGTTGATAAATGTGAAATTGGATTCTAATTCATGATTGTTGATAATTCCAATGTGGGATTAATTATTATAGTCATAGATTCATGCAACCCTAAGATTTAAACCCTCGAATGATGAATTTAGAATTGAATAATGATGTTTATATGTACCATGCCTACAATGTGTTTAATTAAATTCCTAGATGAAGGAATATAGTCTAACTAGCCTGCTATCATGAAATCCTTATGTATGTACAAGTTTATGACTATTACATGTTTGATGAAATGATCCTTTGAATGTATTATGTATTATGATGCTAGTCCAGTCTTCAAGAAAATCTTACTATGTCAGTTTTCTTCTATCGAGTCCTGGGGGTGCTTATACTAGAAACATTTGTTGTGTGCCTAGAGTCATGTCATGTTTTCACGATATTCCCAGTCAAGCTATGAACTCTTAGACTTCAGTTATCGTATGACTGAGGAAAATATCTCCATGATCTCATGACTTAGTCAGTTGTCAAATATCAGTAGTATTCTGTTAGTCAACAAAATTTAGTAACTGAACTCATGATCAGCTTCAGTATATCATTTTTAGTGTCTATTCAGATGGGAGTAGGGATTAGCACATAGTAAACCCAAGGATGGGAACTCACCTATTATATGAGGGTGTGATTCCTAAAAGCAATCCTAGTGTTCCAGAACTATGTAGCCAGCATAGTTTGAGACATTGTAGCCTTCTATATGAGGGTAGATGAGGTGGCTTAACATGTTATATGAGGGTTCCCACCATCCTCCTTAGAGTTACTTGTTATATGAGGGTTACTCACATGTTGTCCTTAATAGTGTCGTGGTATTGAAACCTTTCTAATCAGATTAAATTGGATACCAGCTCAGCTATTATAACACTTTTGGGGCATGTCGGTTAAATATTGCTTCCCACAGTTTCACATTACAGAATCAGCTCTGTCAGCCATAGTCAATCAGCCTCAGTAATCGAACTGAGATAGTTCTTTAGATTTGAGGACTGTCAGATACAGTCACCTCAGATACAGTATGTAACTTAGATAGTTCCACCAGATTCAGGACTGTCAAATACAGTCACCCATGTCATATGTCACATTCAGATTTAGTCATTCATGTTATCAGTCATGTTATGTAATCAATATTCAGACTCAATGAATCACGATATTCCATTGTCAGTTACAGTTACATATTTATGAATGTATTCTTACATTCATGTTAGACAGTTGATGTGTGAGAAAACACTAACATATTTAAGGCTTTTAATTTAGATTAATTGCGAAGTCTTAAGCAACTTTTGTAATTTTTAATTATTTTTTAGAATAATTAAGAATAATTGGTTGAAAACAGTAGGCATACCCACTATTTAATAATTGGTTGCAAACAGTAGGCAAATAATTCAGAATAATTGGTTGCAAATAGTAGGCATACCTACTTTGATTTGGTTGAGAAAGAAATCATATACAGTAGGAAGTGAATTACTTACAGGAACTCAGAAATACTTCATTTAATAATCAGCATTATAATAAGGTTAGTTAACCTGAGGTAAAATCTGAGCAGTGAATAAAAATTACCTACGTCTAAGAAGATTAGGTAATTAAACTCTTAAGTAGGTCGAGAGACATTTAATCATAATGTCAATAAAGATATCTTGTTTTCCTACCCACCATGAGAATCTTGAACAACTTCTAGCATCTATTATGTACTGTAAGCCCTAGTGTACATAATTCTGGTTATTTTTATAAAACACTTGATTAAAAATACTTTTATTAAAGTGACCGAAAATTACTTGTTAAACTAAACACCCTCATTTTGTCTTTCCGTGTTAGTTATTTGAATTTAAATTGTATCTATAGTTTCAAATTAGTTTAATCGCCATTCATATTGTTACCTTTGGATTCGACCCTAACTCCAAAGTTTGATAAATACATTGACGTCGATCGTCTTGAACTAAATTGAAGTGTACGTTGAGTCTTATTAACAGTCAGTTAGCATTATTCATGCATGTGAACCATTGCATTTATCCTACCTCACATGTATACTCGGTATATATGTACTGACGTATTTGCGCTATGGTGTTTTATATTATGTTACACCATAGGTTCAGAGGAATGTGCTCCAGATCAGCAGTAGATCCCAATTTTCATCAGTCAGAAAAAGAAAAGAGTCCTCATTCTTCGAGGACATGATTATTCCTTTATTATTTTAATGATTAGATCATTAGATAGAGTTATTTGGGGGAATGTCCCATCAACTCCTTATTCAGATCATTCAGACAGCAGAGGCTTTCAAACTAGAGTCAGACTAGATGCAAACTATCATATTTTTAGTATTTAATTTTGTTTTGGGTAGTCCATTACCCCATTTAGATGTCGAATATTTTAGATTATGTTTAGTTATGAACCTGATGCCCTTTTATTGCATGTTTCCATATTTTCCTGTTATATTATGTTGTATACAGGTACATATATCAGTCATGGGTTAGATTGTGGTCCTTCGGGGTGATGAGCACCGTGTAGCAATTTGGTTTAGAATATCCGTTAGTTATATTCTCCATCCCTATATTAGTCAAAAGCATGGGATTAAGCCTCATTTATACCAAAATATACTCTCTTCTCTCAAAAACCTCTCAAGAACAACCTAGGGTTTTTCATAGAAGATTCAAAATCAAGAATTCCCTCCATCAATCTTTGTGTATTTATGAACAAATGTATGTTTAATGTTGATTAATGGATTCCTTCCATCCGCGAAGCTCAAGAACCTTGTTTTATATATAAATAATGGTATTTATGTTATGGGTTATTTGTAACTATGTTGTTGATGTTGTTTGATTTAAAAGTTAGAATCTTTATGTGTTTTTTATAAAGTTATGTTAGCATGCAAGATAAAATCTATGAATTTAGTTGCTTCTGATGTGTAATTTGATGATTTCACCAATGCCCTAAATAGTGAATGCAAGTTGTTTGATAAAATTTTTAAAAGAATAGAAATCATGCCTTATAGCTCAATACATGAACTAAATATTACATGCTTGCCATCCTATGATGTTTAAATGATTTCCATGCTATCATAATGAAATGTATATGTTGTAGGAATGACCATGATATCAGAAACATAAGATTATGATATGATTATAAGCATTCCCATCCATGTTAGATAATATGATAACCATGTACTTCATGAAATCCCCAACTTATTGTATTATATATTGTTGATGTGGGTTATGTAATCAGGAACATCATTCTTTGTTAGTCTCTTTATATTGAGTCCTGGGGGTACTTGTACCTGAAAAAGGTAGTTGTGTTTCTAGAGCCAGTGTTATATTTTCATGATATCCTCAGTCAAGCCATGATCCATAGAACTCGGTCAGTTGAGTGACTTAGGAAAGCTCAGTAACTCAGTAATCTTAGGGGTATTCTTTTAGTCAATGGAACTTCATGAATCCATTTAGTTCAGTTTAGTTATTAATGTTCAATGTCTATTCAGATGGGAGTATAAATTAGCATCGAGTGAACCCAAGGATGGGAACTCACCTGCCAGTAGTGGGTGTGATTCTTAGAAGAAATCCTTACATTCCAAAACTACGTAGCCAGCGTAGGTTGAGACATCACAACCTACTATTTGAGGGTAGATGAGGTGGATTAACCTGTTAGTTGAAGGTTCCCACCATTCTCATTAGAGTGACCTAATAGTTTAGGGTCGCTCACAGTCTATCTTTACCAGTGTTGCGGTATCGACATCCTTCCAATCAGGGCATATATTGGACCCCATCTCTTCTATTATAACGCATTTAGGGAATTTTGGTTATATGACTACTTCCCATATTTTCTGTATCAGTATCGGTTAAAGAACTCATATAGTTCTTTAGATTTAAGAATTGTGAAATACAATCAAATCAACTTAGTACAGAACTTAGATAGTTCCATCTGAATTAGGACTGTCAGATATAGTCACTCATGTTATCATTATTCAGATTTAGTAATCATGTTATCAAGATATGTGTCAGTTATTATGTCTCATCCATGTATTCTCATGCTTATGATATTCAGTTTGTTATTATTATTGTTCATTCATATCAACCCTATGCATTCAACCTACCTCACTAGCATACCAATACATTTAGACGTACTGATGTATATTTTTCTCTTGTGCTATGGTTTTTTATACTATTGGTTCAAAAGCATGACCCCTAGAGCCTAGTAGCAATCCAGTTTCTGCAGTTAGAGTTAGTTGATGTGTGATCCTATGCTAACACATTTGAAGATTTTAACTCTAAATAATTCCAAGGTTTTGAGCAACTTCAGTTTTTTTTGATTGGTTTACTTTTATTTTGCAGTAAATGTAGAGATAAAGGGGAACCACTAATAAAGAAAGCAAAAATCCTGAAATCTAAAGCAAATAAAGGGCTAAGTATAGGTGACAACATCCATGACATGTCGTCAGCCTAGTGATAAGCTTTCAAGGATGCCGTCAACATTAAACAGAAGATGAAAATTGAAGAATGTTTTGTGATGATCTTTGTGACACGTCATCAATATGGTGATAAGGCATCACTGTCGTCATCAACCTTAGGAAGCAAGAACCAAAAGTAGCAGAGGATCTGACGACATCCATGATAAGGTATCAAAATCCTGATAGGCTGTCATGCATGTCGTCATTTATTCTGAGTAAAAGCTGAAGCTTCTATTTTATTTCCTTATTTAGGGTTAACTATTTACAGCCTTGTTGTAGGATTTTCTTAATTATTCATTGACTTATTATTAACTTAGAAATTTTTAGGGAAAAAAACATATGATACTTTTCTCTCTCTCTCTCTCTAGACCATTATTTTAGGATTTTTGTCTTGTGAATCAATTCAAGATATAATTTTTGATCTTCTTTATTAATATAAGTTAATCCTCTCAATTATGAAATCAATTGGTATTCTTGTTTCTTGCATCATGAGTAGCTAAAAACCTTTAACCTGAATAATGGGATCTAGGGTTAGGTCATGATAAGGTACAAAATAATTAAGATTCAATAGGTGTTTGGACTTCTTGATAATTCTGAGATTATAATTAATGTCTGTTGGTTGGAAACAGTAGGCGTACCTACTTTGATTTGCTTTAGAAAGAAATCATATACAATAGAAAGTGAATTATCAACAAGGACTCAGAAATAATTCATTTAATAATCAGCGTTGTAACAAGGTTGATTAACCTGAGGTAAAATCTGTGCAGTAAATAGCAATTCGCTAAGTCTGAGAGGATTATGAAATTAGATACTTAAATAGGTTGAGAGACATTTGAGCATATCATTTATAAATATAGATTGTTATCCTAACTATCGTGAGAATATTGAGTCACCTTTAGCATCTGTCATGTATCGTAAGCCCTAGTGAACATAATCAAAGTGTCAAACAATTATTTGTGAAACTTATACCCCCCATTTCAGGAAACATCAAACTATCAGTGAATTAAACTGTAAATGGCTTGAGTTCACACCTTATTACCTATGGGATTCGACCCTAACCTAGTTGGGTTTTATATTGAAAATGATTGGTTACACCCATTCAAGAGTGTAATTTGAGCATTATCAAAAATGGAGCCATTGCCAAGGAATACAGTTGTAAACTAAAAGTTTGTGTGTGCTAATTGTTGTTAGTTAATTTTTGTAGATTTACATTTATTTGTTGTGCTTGCTTATTGTAGGTTACTTGTTGTTTATGCCAAAAACAAGAAGTTCCGTAGAACCGTTATTACAAATCAATCTGAAACCTCAGCTGATCGGGTGAATGGTTGAATAACAGGAAGCTAAAAGATTAGCCGCTTTGTCCAGGGATCAGGTGAACGTACAGAATTTGGGTCAACAAGTACATCATTCAAACCTTGATGATAAATACTTGGGTGATGAGGAATAGCTGAATATTCAAAACCCAAGGCGAGCTGAGCAAATTGCTTCACTAGTGTAGCGAAATGTAAATAGAAATCGTCTAGTTAGAGAAAGGTATGGTCAATATCCTGTTTGATATGAGGATGATAATAATTATGAAGGAATGGATGGAGCAGGTGCAATGGGTTCTATCATTCCTCCACTGTTGGCACCAGGTGCAAAATCCAGCCAAATAAGTACTATGATACTACTCCTGAATCTGAAGGGGTTATTTGGAGTCTTGCCTGGTGATGATCCAAACATGCACTTGGTGAACTTTATCACCATTTGGAAATATGTTGATAATCCAGGAGTGAGACTAAATGTGATCCGGTTGTAATTGTTTCCATTATATCTGTCTGACGAGGGAACAATGTGGTTAAATACGTTAGATCTCGATTATGTAACCAATTGGATACAGTTGAAAGATGCATTGCTAAAACAGTTTTTTTCACGCTCTAGGAGGGTACAGTTGAGGGATGAAATCAATAACTTTATGCAGCTCCCGACTGAAACATAGCACAAAACCTAGTAAAGATTTAAGAAGAAGCTGGCACAATGTCCGAATGATAATATGATGGACTTCCACTTAATGGAAACCTTGTACAGGGATTTTAACTATATGACAAAGCCAATTGTTGACAATGCTGCAGGTGGTTTGTTCATTGAACTCTCTTTTCTAGATGCTTCAGATATGCAGAATAAAATGACTAAGTAGAGTTGGGCTTAGAATACCAGGGATTCTATGGTGGCTATCCTGACTGTTTCTGGTGGTATGACTGTGGAGCAGTGTAGAAGGGATTAGGAGAGAGACCAAGATATGGCCCATTTACAAAAATAGATGGACTTGCTGACTAAGTACTTGCTGTCAGGCAAGACTAAAAAGATTAAGGTTGTGGAACTCAAGGTACTGTTGCTATAAATGTCGATGAGGAGGCAAACTATTTGAGTAATCAGGTGGTTTCTGAGGCAATAGCCTAGGAAATAAAGGTCGTAACTTTTATGTCAAGCCTGATTATAAGGATCGGGAGAAAGGACACTGGTGAAGCAATAATGACAATAGTGGTTTATATGTTCCCCTGGAAGTCAGGATGCTTCATCAACTAGCACCGGCAAGATGTCCATAGAAGACATGGTGGAAAAGTTGTTGAAGGGAGTTGAGGCTACAAACTTGAGGGGTAACTAATATGAAGAGTGAATTCTTTACCTTGACTAAGTTGGTTAGTTCACACTCCACTTTTATCAAACAGTTGGAGCAGTATATGAGCCAACTTTCAGCTACACTAAACCAAAGAAAACGTGGTACTTTATCGAGTGATATGGTTCATAATCTGCAGAATGAAGGCTCAGGTATGGCGATTACCACTCAGAGTTATAAGATGTTCCTTGTCCCTTCTATGGGCAAAGATGTAGATGATGGGGTCGTTGTTGATGAACCTGAAGACAGTAATCCGGTGGAGTCTCAGAAGTTGGATAATGTTGTTAATTCTTTGGAAAAGAAAAAGGACAAGGAAGAGAAAGTGATGGTGAAAACTATCCCAAGTCCACCACCTCTCTTTCCTCAATGATTGAAGCTAAAGTTTGATGATTCAAAATTCAGCAAGTTCATGGCAATGCTCAAGTAATTGACAATTAATGTGCCTTTGGTTGAAGCAATTGAGTAAATTCTTGGCTACACGAATTTCATGAAAGACCTTGTAACCAAGAAACAGAAGGTTATCCATCTACCAGAGGATAATCTTCTCTATTAAGGAGAAATTTTAACCAGGTCTTTAGTGTAGAAAATGGCAGATCCAGGGGCATTTACCATCCCGTGTACTTTTGGCCCCCTAAAGTTCACAAAAGCACTATGCGATCTAGGAGCCAATATAAATTTAATGTCACTAGTTGTGTAAAACAAATTAGGTCTGGAGGATCCTACACCAATGAATATACAGTTGGTAAAGGCAGATAGATTTAAGAAACGGCCTGTGGGTATACTGCATGATGTTTTGGAAAAGGTAGACGATTTTATCCTGCCTACTTATTTTGTGGTCTAAGATTGTGAGGTGCATTTTGAAGTGCCCATCATCTTGGGTAGGCCATTACTTAGGACCAAGAGAGAGCTAGTAGATATGGAATTGAACAAGCTGAAATTCAGTTTCAATGACAAAGAAGAACGCTTCAAAATACACTCATCAATGACTTAGAAAAATGAGATGAGTGTTTTCTCAATCGTTGATGTTTGCTATGATAATAGTAAAGGTGTATCAATAGGATGTCTTGGCAAAGTCTGAATAGACAACATAACCAAGTCGTGCCGTTACAGCAAATCAAGCGCAATTGGGAGACAACCCAAAGTTTTTATGTTTAAGAATGTGTTTTTATTTTTCTAACTAGGATTTAGTACAGAGAAGGTGGAAAAATGAGGAGGTCAGCTGAAAGTTCATGACGACATTCATGATAAGCCATCACTACTGTGATAAGCTATAACAATTATCATCAAATAGACCAAGCTTGAGGCTTTCTCTACTTAAGGGTGAGGACGTTTGTGATAGGCTATGACGCGCGTGATAAGACATCATAAATCATAAGAATCCACATCCTTAAAAGCTAAAATCTGGGCCAAAATTAAATTTGATCCGACCCGGCCCAATAGCAAAAACTTTTAAAATTTCCATAACTTTTAATTCTTATTCCTTAGTTTATTCCTTTCGTCAGTTAGATTATTTCCTAATTTTTTCAAAACACTCCAAGAAAAACAAGTCCCCTTGTGTGTGGGTTTTCTATTTACAATCAAGAAATTCTTCCTATTTTACACTTCCTTTTGTGCGTGACATCGGTCTAAGGGCTCCATCAAGTATACTCTACTTTAGATCTTATTTTATTTTGGTGAGTAATGCATATATGATAACCCAATGTCCCCAATGTTCTTGAACCAAGTTCAACTTGGAAAGGAGATAAAATCGCACCTAGGGTTTGCTGTACAAACCCAAGGTTTAAAAGTTAGCTCAAAAATTGGAATTCAAGGGAATTTTGAGAAAGAATGGGGACTTAAAAATGAGTAAAAATCAAAAGTGGGTTATGGTAAGAGCTTACGACATTCATGATACGCTATAACAATTGTGATAGCTTATCAAAAATGTCCTCAAAGGCAGTTAAAAAGGAATTGAATTCTGTTTAGGGTTGACGACATTCGTGATAGGGTATCATAATTTTGACGGCTTGCCAAGAATGTTGTCAAAGGTTGTTCAAATTTTGAAGGTTTTATCTAAGGGTGATGAAAATCATGATACGATATCATGGTTGTGACGGCTTATTAATAAATGTCATCATACCTGGAACCTGAGGCATGAATGAGCTTAATTGATTAATGCATTTATGTTTGTTCTCATGAAGGTTGAATAATTTTCTTCTATTGTCTCCAGGAACTTTATAATGGCACCAAAAATAAGGAAACCCATAGCCCCAAACAAAGCAGTAAAGGAGAGTGTATGTAAAAAGTTCATCGACGAGAAATCTAATTATGAGGAGGAGGAACCCTTACGTAGGAAGAAAAAGAAGAAGCTAAGTCTGAAGAAATCTTCACCATCTCTACCCATTGAAGTGGAGGGTAGTGATGACACTGAAACAACAACAACTTCTGATCAAGAGGGTTCTAAACAGCATGAGTCTGAACATGTTAACTCTAAAGATGAAGAGCAGGAAGGGGCTGAAGAGACTGAGTCTGAGGAAATAGCATCGAGGTCTCCATCCACGAATCAATAAGATGATAAAGAGTCTCCACCTCGGGGAACACTTATCAAATGTAAGAACCCTGAAGTGAGAGGCAATGCTAGATGGATGATACCTAGAGCAGAAAGCATTTACACCATGGGGCTTCGCAAAATCAACTAAAGGAATGCAAAGAGGCCACTTCCGGAAGAAAAGATGATTATCAAAAAGGGATTGAGCAGGTACCCAAAAGTGGTACAGAAGTTTCACGATTATGCATGGGGTGAACCACAAAAAGGAGGAGGATTATTTTGCCATACACTGGTTCAGGAGTTGTATGCAAACTATCAGGCTCAATTAGAAAATATGTGTATGCTAGGTGAACGAGTAGCATATCAGCCCCTGTTGGATAGAGTCCATGTGAGAGACGTGAGGGTTGATGTATCAAGCAGAACCATCAACTGATTCTTGCATGGCCCCGACTTCACTCCTCAGGCAACTTTACCATCTGTATATGCTCAGATTAAGAACTGAGAAAAAAAGCATACGTGGCTGGAAAACATCATACTTGATGGAGAACCAGCATGGGTCACAAACCTAAATGGGAGAATTTGTAAGTCCTCTTTGACTCAGGAGGTAAAGTTTTGGTGGGGTATAGTGCATTTTTAGCTGATGCCCACTGAGGGACACAATATTTTGGGTGATTAATGGGCAATTTTACTGATAATCATGGTCCAGCAACTTCTCTTGAACCTCAGGGAAACCATCGCTGATGAGTTGAAGATTAGGATGTCGAGGACTGACTCTGCTTATCATTTTGCTTATCTTATTATAGAGTTATGTTGAACTGCTAAGGTGATGAAGATTGCAGGATTTGATGATGATGTTCCTTCCTGAAAGACTCACAACCCCATATGGTTTGATGAGAATCATCCTGGATTGAGACTTGATAGAGGTGCAAAGGTAACAACAGACCCTCCAGTTATAGATATCGGTGTAGTACCTCATATAAAGGTGCAAGATTCTGAGGCTGTGCAACCAAGTTCTTCAGCATAGGCAGGTTTAGTGCCTGAGGAGGAGCTAAACCTCTCAGTTCTTTCAGCAGCAACAGGGTTTATATTTCAACCAATTTATATCAGAAAAGTAGCCAAGCAAGACAAGTGGTGTAAGGCACAGCTACATGCTTTTGCAAAACAGTTTGTTGCTGTTGTGGACAAGAGAATCAAGGCTTCCCTTGAGCCTTTTATGACTTTGCCTCAGAGGATTGCAGATTTTAAGAACCAATTTGATGCACAAGAAAAGAAGATGTTTGGGGCTGATCTTGCTAAATTTGGATTGGCATTAGACAAGGTAAATATAGATTTTAAGGTGTTTTAGCAGCACCAATTTATGATGACAACATGTCTAGCCATGTATGAATCTGATGAAGAAATTACCATACTTGAACTCACAGAAGATTCCCCAAAGAAAAAGAAGAAAAAAAGGGGAAAAAAGGGCAAAGATAAGAGAGAATAGCCAGACAATGATGAAGAAAGGAGAGTGAAAAAAATGTGAAAAACAAGGCCAAAAAGGAGGAGTTGAAGAAAGTAAGAACGAAGTCCCTAGATGATACTGAGAAATAGGAGGCAGCCATCCAAGCTAGGGCTGCAGGTACTTTATCTAGCCAGGCTCCAACCACCGAAAAGCCAGATGATCCTAGTTGAGAGAATACAGCAGATAATATAGTAGCTGTATCGGAGAACCAGGATTTATATGCTTGATTGTCTTCAAGTATACCCTAACCCTTAGTGCTATTTATTTTTTATTTTAAGTTGAGGGTGTAGGGTAGGTTGTTGTTGTAACATATTTGGTAGATAACTAGTAGTAGTGCAAGTACTAGAGGCAGTTATCTTATTTTTGATTTTTAAATGCGTCTCCATTGGTCTGATATAGTGTGTACTGAGCAAATTGCATCCATTATGACATTATGTATCTTTTTGTGGCATTAGTCTGGCAACTAAATAATCCTTGTTAAACAACTGCATGAACCAGATAAGTAGTGATATGCAAGATACTTGTGTGACATGTGTGTGTAAGGTCTTACTCAGTTCCCATTATGTGTTGAATCTAGAACTTGCCCTGTTAGTATTGCCATGGTCATAGGATAGGCGCTAGTAAAGGATCATATGCCCTTTTTTATTTTTAACTCACTTTTGCCAAAATGACCTTCCCTACTTGCATAATATCCCTTGATACCCTTCTGAGCCTAATTAGCCTATTTCTTTCTTCAACACCTCTCACCTTCCAATTCATTTTACAATGAACCTATTTTTGCCCTGGTCTTCCTTGGACACTATGCACCTTGACTCAGGCCAATAGCCTAAGTTAAAGGTGTCTATCATAAGGGTGCGTTATGCAAAATGAGTATGAAGAGAGGAAGAATAAGAGAAATGAATAAATAGTTGGGTGCAAAGAAAAAGAAATAAGAAAAGAGAAATCTGTGTAAAAGAAGATAAAAATATAATCTGATAATTGAAAAGGTCGCACCCACCTTGAGCATATGTGATCAATAAAATAGGGGAAGAAAATAATGTTAAGATTTGAAACCCCGATAGTTTAGTCTAGTATCAAGGAGGCTTAGTCACTCTAAAATATCCATGAATATCATACTATCCCCTAGCCTACGTTACAATCTTAAGAAAAGCCCTATAGTGATCCTAACAAACCTGTCTGAAGACAAGGGTACTGGCTATAAGGGCAAGCCTATGGCATTTGACACGTATTGTTTAGAACTTCATTCTGAGAGTGAATCTTGTGTTTATACCTGTATTTATGTATGTGAATTCTGATATGATTATAAAGGGGGGATTTCTTTGTTGTGAGGGCACACTAGATATATTGCTAATCACTGACTTGCTTAGGTAGTGTGATTTGGGAATGTGTTAGTTGTTATTGCTGAATGTTTTCCATATCTTGATCCTTGTGAGTTGCAATGGTTGTTCTTAATAATAGACACAGTTGTTCTTAATTTGACTTACCTTGGAGGTGGTGAATGTGTACTGAACTGATATAAGTAGTTAGATGCCAATTGTACTTTGTATACTCTTAGTTATGTTATGGTTGCTTGAGGACAGGCAATTGTTTAAGTTGAGGTTGTTGATATGTGAGCCTATGCTAACATATTTGAAGCTTTTAACCCTAAATAATTGCAAGGTCTTGAGCAATTTAGTTGTTTTTTATTAGTTTACTTTGATATTGGAGTAAATGTAGAGAGAAAGGGGAACCACTAATAAAGAAAGCAAAAAGCCTAAAATCTGAAGAAAATAAAGGGCTAAGTATAGCTGACGACATCTATGACACATCGTTATCCTAGTGATAAGTTGTCAAGGATGTTGTCAACTTTAAACAGAAGATAGAAATTTAAGAAAGTTTTGTGACGATCTTCGTGACACATCATCTAGATGGTGATAAGGCATCACTGTCGTCATCAAACTTAGGAAGCAAGAGCCAAAAGTAGCAGAGGATCTGACGACATCCATGATAAGCTATCAAAATCCTGATAGGCTGTCATGCACGTCGTCATTTATTCTGAGTAAAAGCTGAAGCTTCTATTTTATTTCCTTATTTAGGGTTAACTATTTAAGGCCTTGTTTTAGGGTTTTCATAATTATTCATTGACTTATTCTTGACTTAGAAATTTTTTGGGAAAAATCATATGATACTTTTCTCTCTCTAGACCATTATTTTTAGAGTTTTGTCTTGTGAATCAATTTAAGATATACTTTTTGATCTTCTTCATCATTGTAAGTTAATCCTCTCAAATATGAAATCAATTTGTATTCTTGTTTCTTGCATCATGAGTGGCTAAACACCTTTAACCTGAATTATGGCATCTCGGGTTAGGTCATAATGAGGTACTAAATACTTAAGATTCAATAAGTGTTAGGATTTTTTGATAATTCTGAGATTATAATTAATGTCTGTCATTGCAAACAATAGACATACCTACTTTGATTTGCTTGAGAAAGAAATCATATATAGTAGGAAGTGAATTATCAATAGGGACTCACAAATACTTTGTTTAATAATCAGCGCTATAATAACGTTGATTAACCTGAGGTAAAATCTGGGTAGTAAATAGTGATTCCCTAAGTACGAGAGGATTAGGAAATTAGATGCTTAAATAGGTCAAGAGACATTTGATCATATCATCGATAAAGATAGCTTGTTATCCTAACTACTATGAGAATCTTGATTAAACTTTAGCATCTGTCATGTAACGTAAGCCCTAGTGAACATATTTCTGGTTATTTCATAAAATCGTGGTTTCAAACATCTGAATCAAAGTGTCAAACAATTATTTGTGAAACTTACACCCCCATTTTAGGAAATATCAAACTATCAGTGAATTAAATAGCAAACGACTTAAGTTCACACCATATTCCCTGTGGGATTCGACCCCAACCTTGTTGGGTTTTATATTGACAATGATCTATTACACCCATTTAAGAGTGTAATTTGAGTGTTATCATTAGCAATGACTCCTCATCCTTCAAGGACACGATCATTATTTTATTTTTTCATTATTTAGTTTATTTTCAATAGTCGGAGTTAGTTGGGAACATGTCCCTCAACTCTTTATTTGGATAGTTCAATTTTAGAGGCTTTTGAAACTAGTATGTGCAGATAGTTATTTCTAGTATTTTCAGATTTGATACTGTGATACCGTTTTTTAATTATTATGCTTTATTAGATGTGAACCTTATGGCCTTATAGTTTCTTTGTATTCCACATATATACGTTATGTTATATAGTGCACAGGTATAAATATCATTCTTGAGTTAGCTTGTGGTCCTTCGGAGTCAGGAGCACCGTGTAGAATTTTGGGTACCAGATTTGGGGCATTACAAACTTAGTACCAGAGCATATGGTTGAATAGTGTCCAAGGAAGACTGAAAACCACATCTAATATAGTCTTGTACATAGGTGTATTGCGCGCCACATTTATGTGTAGAAGGCTATAAGATGTTTTAGGAATAGTTTCCCTTTTTTCAGTATTCATGTCATTCTAGTAAGCATAATATCAAGTTAATTTCTCAGTCTAATCCTCTTCTTTTCCATTTACAGAACATGCCTCCTAAGAAGAGAATTGGAAATCAGTCAGCCCCTCAGCCCAAAGATCCTTTGGGCGATCATGTCTCTCATGCAGATTTTAGAGTTGCATTCACTACTCTTTATCGACCAATTGTTGCTTAGAATAAATAACCAACTATCATTCCAGCCAACCCATTGGCCAATTCAACTACATCCAGGATATGGGACTGTACCCGAATGAGTCCTCCATCCTTTCTCAAGTCTAAGTTAGAGGAGGACCCTTAGGAATTCATCGATAGGGTTTAGAAGGTTACAGACATCATGGGGGTTACTTCTAGTTAGAGTGTTGAGATAGCTATAGATCATTTGTAGGATGTTTCTCACACTTGGTAAAAGCAGTAAAAATCAGAGAGGTCAGTTGATACAGGTCCTATAAAATGGGAGGAGTTTGTCACTTCATACTTAGATAGATTCTTCCCCTAAGAGCATAGTCAAGCTAAGGTATTAGAATTCACTAACCTCAGGTAGGGAAACATGATGGTGAAAGAGTATTCCCTTAAGTTTACTTAATCATCCACATATGCCACTCATGTAGTTGCAGACTGCAGGGCCAAGATGAGTAAATTTGTTTTAGCGGTGAATGATAGTGTGGTTAATAAGTGTAGATCTGCCATGTTGAATAGTGACACGACTTTAGCCAGGATTATAACTCATGCTCAGCAAATAGAAGAGTAGGAGATTAAGATGAGGGAAAACTAGAATAAGAGAGCAAGGACAGGTAGTTTCAACTTTTCATGGCCGAAGTTAGAAGGAGGAAACCATTCTCAATTTCATCCTAAGTCATCTTCACTATCTCCTTCTTCATCTAGTGCTCCAGCTCCTAAGTTCATAGATATAACACTAGGCTCTAATTCTTAGGGCAGTGTTAGCAGTACCCGCACCTATACTCTTTATCAAACTTATGGTAAGAACCATCAGGGTCCTTGCAGAACTGGCAGTGATATTTGTTTTGCGTGTGGCAAACTAGACCACGGAGTTGAAAATTGTCCTCAGTCCTATCCAAAGGGTCAGCAGAACCATTTCTCAGCTCAGTCTGATCGCCTAAATCAGCAGAGTGCCACTTCAAGTGCTACCAGTGGGCAATGCCCAAAATGACTTTATGCTCTCTAGTGCCAACAAGATCAGGAAAATTCTCGTGATGTAGTTACTGGTACATTACAGATCTTTCATGTGCTTGTTTATTATTTGCTAGATTCGTTAGCTACATTTTATTTTATTACTCCATATATAGCAGGCAATTTTAGAACCATTCCCGAAATTCTAGTATAGGCCTTTTAAGTATCTAACCCAGTGGGTAAAACCATCATAGATTGGTGGGTATACAGGAACTTCCTGGTTATGATATATCAAAAGTTACCTTAGCAAACTTAGTCCAATTAGATAATACTGATATTAATGTCATTCTTGGCATGGGCTGGCTTCATTCCTGCTATGCTTTAGTCGACTACAAAAATAGAATAGTCCAATTCCAGTTTTTGAATGAACCCGTCCTAGAATAGAATGGTAGTGTATCCGATTTCATAGGTCAGCTTGTTTCCTACCTTTGGGAATAAAAAATAATATCTAAGGGATGTGTATATCAACTTGTTTGAGTTAATTAAACTAGTTTTGAAACTCCCTGTCTTGAATCTGTCACCATAGTACTAGTTTTGAAACTCCCTGTCTTAAATCTGTCCCCATAGTGAATTAATATTCATATGTCTTTCCTGAAGATCTTCTAAGCATTATTCCCAAAAGGGAAATACACTTCGGTATTGATCTTCTTCCAGATACTCAGACTATATCTATTCCTCCATACATAATGGCACCAGTAGAACTCAGAGAATTAAAAGAACAATTAAAATATCTCTTATATAAGGGATTCATCAGACCCAGCGTATCTCCATGGGGCACACCAGTCTTATTCATGTGCAAGAAAGGTAGTGCTCTTAGAATGTTCATTGATTACCATTAGCTCAAAAAAGTTATAGTCAAGGGTAAGTATCCTCTTCCCAGAACCGATGTGTTGTTTGACCAACGTCAGGATGCCAACTATTTCTCCAAGATAGACCTCAAATTTGGATATCATCAGCTCAGAGTCAGAGAATGTGATACTTTAAAGATAGCTTTCCATACTCGGTATGGTCACTCCGAGTTCCTAGTTATCTCCTTTGGTCTTACCAATGCACCAGAAGATTTCATTGACTTGATGAACTGTTTGTTCAAAAAGAACTTGTATAGGTTCATCATAGTCTTCATAGATGATATTTTAATCTATTCCTATAGTGAGCGTGATCATCCTGACCATCTCAGAACAGTGCTTCAGACTCTTGGAGATCATCAACTATTCACCAAATTAAATAAGTGCAAGTTTTCGATAAGGTCATTAGCAATCCTTGGTGATATCATTTTTTGTAATGGCATTAAAATACATTCTCAAAAGACTAAAGTAGTAAGAAACTAGCCTCACCCTATCTCTCTTTCAGATATTAAGAGTTTCTTGGGTCTGGCTGGATATTACCGATGGTTTGTTGAAGGATTATTTTATATTGCATCCCACATGTCTAGATTGACTTAAAAGAAATCCAAGTTTCAGTGGTCAGATCCTTGCAATAAGAGATTTTAGGAATTGAAGACTCGAGTTAACATAGTTCCAGTTCTAGTTCTTCCAATGGTCCAGATGGGTTCATAGTGTATTGGGATGAATCCATAGTGGGCTTAGGTTGTGTCCTAATACAGTATGGTAAGGTCATAGCCTACACCTCCAGGCAACTTAAACCTTATGAGAAGAATTATCCGACTCATGATCTTGAGTTAGCAGCCGTAGAATTTGCCTTAATCATTTGGAGGCATTATCTATAAGGAGTTCATGTAGATGTGTTCACAGATCATAAGAGTCTTCAGTATTTCTTTTCTCAGAAAGATCTCAATCGTAGTCAAAGAAGGTAGTTTGAATTCTTGTAATATTATGACAAGAGTGTCCTTTGTCATCCGGGCAGGGCCAACGTAGTGGCCAATTCTCCCAATCAACTCTCTATGGATAGTGTTTCTCATGTTTAAGACAGTAAGAAGAAGTTAGATCAAGAAGTTCATCAGCTTTCTAGACTAGGTGTTCTCTTAGTTGATACAGAATAGGGTGATATATAAGTTCAGAGTAGTTCAGAATCATCCCTAGTTTCCAAGGTGAAAGAAAAGAAAGATAGAGATCCCAACCTTATTAAGTTGAAAGAGTCAAGCAAGGATTAGAAAGTAGAGGTTTTCTCCTAAGGGGAAGATGGTCTTTAGCATCGTTAGGGTCATCTGTGTGTTCCAGGTATATATGACTTGTGGCAGAAAATTCTTGCAAAAGTGCATGGTCCATGCTACTCTATTCATCTAGGGGCCACAAATATGTTCCCGACTTACAGGAGATCTATTGGTGGAGTGGGATGAAGAGATATATTGTAGAGTTTTTTGCAAAGTGCTCTATATGTCAGCAGGTTAGGATAGAGAATTAGAAGGCTAGTGGTTCCATACAGGAGTTCACTATTCCTACTTGGAAGTAGGAAGAAGTGGATTTTGTAATTGTTTTGCCTTGAACTCGTCATCAGCACAATTCAGTTTGGGTTATTGTAGACAGAATGACCAACTCAGATCATTTTCTTCCTGTACATACCTCTTATTCAGCTGATGATTATGCCACACTCTACATCAGGAATATGGTCAGATTGCACGATGTTCTGCTATCTATTATCTCAGACAGAGGTACCCAGTTTACCTCTTCTTCTAGAAAGCATTCTGAAAGGGTCTTGGTACTTAAATCCATATTAGTACAACCTTTCATCCTCAGATAGATGGTCAAAAATAAAGGACCATTCAGACCTAAGAAGATACGCTGCAAGCATGTATAATTGATTTCAAGGGAAGTACGGATGACCACTTACCTTTGATTGTGTTTGCATACAACAATATCTATCATTCTAGTATTAAGATGGCTCCATTCAAATCTCTCTATGGTAGGAGATGTAGATCTATAGTATGTTGGTTCAAAGTTAGTGAAGGCACAGTCATAGGGCCTGACTTAGTATTCGATGCCTTAGAGAAAGTCCAGTTGATCAGAGAAATACTTCAGGCTGCACAGAGCTGATATAAGTCTTATGCATATGTGCGTAGAAAAGATCTCGAGTTTGAAGTTGGTGATTATATTTATCTAAAGATTTCTCCCAAGAAGGGAGTGAAAAGATTCGACAAAAAGGGAAAGCTCACTCCCTGATATATCCGACCTTTCAAAATTATCAGTCGCTTTAGTAAGGTAGCTTATGAATTAGAGTTTCCATCAGAACTAGCCTTATTTCATCCAATCTTCCATGTCTCTTTGCTCAAGAAGTGCATAGGTGACCCAGCAGTCGTAGTCCCTATTCAGAGCATTGATGTTCTAAACAACGTCTCTTATGAAGAGATTTCGGTCGATATTCTTGACTATCAGACTTGTAGACTGAGGAATAAGGAAGTCCCTCTAGTCAAAGTTCTTTGGCGGAATTAGTCTGTTGAGGGAGATACTTAGGAAGAAGAAGTTGACATGCAAACCAAGTTCCCTCAGCTCTTCTCCCTTAACTCAGACTCGACTCAAGGTAATATTTCTTCTTAAGTTTATAAAGTTTTATGTTTAAATCCATTACAAACTTGGAATCAAGTGTCATTTCATATTCAATCATGAATTGATGTATCAGTTCAGTCAAGTAATGATATATCAGACATGCCTTCTCATTGTGAGAAAACTTAGTTCATTAGAGCACTCAGTTATGCATGAATAAATTATTCGTGCATCAGATATGCATGAATTCAGCTTATCAGTCATGTATCAGATATACATGTTTAGTACAATATATTAAGCTTATCAGTTATGGCAGTCATGAGCTTATGTTTTCAGTTTTGTATGCTCTATATGAACCTCAGTTGTCTTCTTCCACCTCTCAGTCATTTTCCATTTATGGACGAATATTCCCATGGGGGAGATATTGTAAGACCCCATAAAATTCTCAGTCTAAAATTCAGCTCCTTAAGCTTTACAAGCTCCAACACCTAGAAAATTTTGATAAGTGTTCAACACTTAGTCTCATTCTATTCCTCCAAACTTCATGGATTGATTCATGGATTCCTTCCATACATGAAGCTCAAGAACCTTGTTTCAGCTATAAATTATGGTATTTATGTTATGGGTTAATTGTAACCATGTTGTTGATGTTGTTTGATTTAAAAGTTAGAATATTTACGTGTTTGTTATAATATTATGTTAGCATGCAAGAAAAAATCCATGAATTTAGTTGTTGATGATGTGTAATTTGATGATTTCATCGATAGCCTAAATTGTACATGCAAGGTGTTTGATAAAATTCTTGAAAGAATATAGCTCAAAACATGAACTAAATGTTACATGTTTTCCATCCTCTTATGTTTAAATGATTTCCATGATATCATTGTGCAATGCATATGTTGTCGGAATTCCCGTGATATTAGAAACATAAGATTATTATATGATTATACGCATTCCCATCCATCTTAGATAATATGATAACCATGTACTTAATGAAATCCCCAATATATTGTATTATGTATTTTTGATGTGGGTCATGTATTCAAGAAATACATGCTTTGTCAGTCTTCGTCTATCGAGTCCTGGGGGTACTTGTTCCTAAAAAAGGTAGTTGTATGCCTATATCTAGTGTCATGTTTTCATGATATCCCCAGTCAATACATGATCCATAGAACTCAATCAGTTGTGGTGACTCAGGAAAGATCAGTAACTTAGTAGTCTTAGTGGTATTCTGTCAGTCAATGGAACTTCATGAATCCATTTAGTTCAATTCAGTTATTCATGTTCAGTGTCTATTTAGATAGGAGTATACATTAGCATTCAGTAAACCCAAGGATGGGAACTCGCCTGCCAGTACAGGGTGTGATTCTTCGAAGCAATCATTGCGTTCCAGAACTACATAGCCAGTATAGGTTGAGACCTCTTAACCAATTAGTTGAGGGTAGATGAAGTGGCTTAACCTATTAGTTGATGGTTCCCACCATTCTCATTAGAGTAACCTGCTGATGATATGGAATAGAGATAATGTCAAGGTAATAGGGCACCAATCCCTATTAAAAGTTAGTACCGTAACTGGATTAACCTCTTGGAGAATTTGTACCATTCGATACGCTTTAAGCTCGAAAGAGTTAAAGTGAAATAATCCTTGATGGTCGAAAGACGCCTGGATTTACCATATAATACGATTATATATAAGCGCATGCATGTCTGAATTCCGCATAACTCATAGTCAATAGATACGTACAACTCATAAGGTGGACATAACCCTAACTCTCAATTCTCATTGATTAAAACCTACCAAGTATTCCGTTTTACTCTTCTATTTTCCGTTTTTACTCTACTATTTTGATTACATTATTTGCACGCACAAAATCCCCCCTTTATTCACAGAACATTCATCAAAAGTCTAATAATCGTTGCTTACTCAGTGACCAAGTATTCCTTGTGGGATTCGACACCCAACCCAGTTGGGTTCTATATTTGACAACGACCGTTTACACTCTTACGAGAGCTGTAGTTTGAGTGTTATCAAAAATTGGTGCCGTTGCCGGGGAATACGGTTGTCTACTAAGTTTGTGATAGTTACTAGACACTTTGGTCAAAGATTCTTGTACTTTACTTTTAGTTATTGTATTTGTTTCTGCAGGTTTTATTCACTGCAGGCCCCATACTCGAAGTTTTGGTCAACCATTATTACCCATAAACCCTGAACCGCAAATTATTAGAAGGATGGAGGCGCAAAGGGCTGCTCAACAGGAGCAGGATAGACTAGCCGCGTTGGCCGTTGGCCAAGTACATCAACAGAATATTGATAACCCTGGGCGAGTAACAAATCCTGACGATGAGGACCTAGGTGATAACGAGTTACTAAATCCTAGGCGTGATGCTGAGGTGGCGACACCTGCTAATAGAAGAGATCGTTAAGTTAGATTTAGACCTGAACGCCAAGCTATGCAGATACCGTTTGATGATGATGATGACGATCTGGACGAAGCTGGTGCCACAGGAGCTATTATTCTTCCGCCTTTGGCACCCAGAGCCAAGTTCAATATCACTAGCACCATGATTCAACTTTTGCAACTCAAGGGATTATTTGGTGGACTAGCAGGCGATGATCCGAATATACATCTGATCAACTTTATTTCTACGTGCAAGTCATTCGACAATTCTGGCGTTGGATAGAATGCAATTTGACTACGCTTATTTCCATTGTCTCAATCTGGGGAGGCAACTTTATGGTTGAACGGGCTAACTCCTGATTCTATTACAAATTGGAGGCAATTGAAAGACGCTTTCCTAGAAAGATTCTTTCCTCCATCCAAAAGAGCACAGTTGAGAGATGAGGTCACCAATTTTCGACAGCTTCCAATGGAAGATCTCCACAAAACATGGGACATGTTCAAGACGAAGCTTATGAGGTGCCCAAACCATCATATGACCAATGTCCACCTAATGGAGATACTATACAGATCTATGAATTCAATAACTAAACCAGAGGTGGATAATGCGGCTGGAGGATCATTTATGGACCTCACCTTTGTTCAGGCTAGCGATATGCTAGATCGTATGACAAAGCAAAGTAGAGCTTGGCATACTAGGGATTCTGAGGTAGCAAGCCCCACTTTATCTATTGGCATGACAGTAAAACAAAGGGGAAGAGAGGAAGAACGTGATCAAGATATGGCGCACATGAAAACACAAATGGTTCTTATTACAAAGCATCTATTATCAGAGAAGACCAAAAAAGTCAAAGTTGTTGCATCAAAAGGAAGAGAGGAATCTAATTCTGAGGAAGAAGCCAATTCCTTGAACAATCAGGGGGGTTTCTTAGGCAATGCCCAAGGAAACCAAGGTCAGAACTATTATGATAATTCAGGATATAAGAACCGTAATCAAGGTAGTTGGAAGAACAAGACTGACAGGAGTGGGTTGTATGTCCCTACAGTAAGACGTGACGCCGCTACATCTGGGTCCGAAAATATATCCATGGAAGATATGATGGCTAAGTTGTTGAAAGGAGTCGAGGCAACCAACACGGGAGTAATAGAGGTAATCAATGATTTGTCCTTAATAAAGCAATTAGTTGACTCGCATTCCACTTTAATAAAAAAGCTAGAGCAACAATTGAGTCAATTATCTGCGGCATTCCACTAAAGAAAGGCTGGAACGCTACCTAGCAACAATGTGCAAAATCCAAGGAATGATGGAACATGCATGGCTATTACTACCAGGAGGGGTAAGGTGTTAGACAATCTGTCTAAAGGCAATCAGGTGGTTGATGATATAGCGGATAATGTTATTGATGCAGAATGTGAAGAGGACAAAGAAACTAAAGAGTGTGTTCATGACGTCACCCCTAGACGTCTGCAGCGTGAAAAGATTAATAGTTGGAAGCAAGATAAAAAGAAACTGGTGGAGAAAACTATTCCCCTTCCACCACCACCTTTTCCTCAAAGACTGTAGAAAAAGGCTGATTACACTCTTGAAAAGGTTGATAATCAAAAGCAAGATAAAAATAAAGTGATGGAGAAAATAATTCCCCTTCCACCACCACCTTGTCCGCAGAGGCTGAAGATGAGGGATGATGACACTAGGTTCAGCAAATTCATGACGATGTTGAAGCAGCTGACCATTAATGTTCCTTTGGTGGAAGCGCTAGAGTAAATGCCCAGATATGCTAAATTCATGAAAGGCCTTTTGATAAAGAAGCGGGCAGTAAGTTATGACTTGGCAGATGAGGTTCATCATTGCAGTGTGATTTCCATGAGATCGTTAGTTCAAAAGAAGACAGACCCTGGTGCTTTCACTATTCCATACAAAATTGGATCGTTGGATTTTTCTAAGGCATTGTGTGATTTGGGAGCTAGCATCAATTTGATGCCACTATCTATTTACAGAAAGTTGGGGTTGGGAGACCCTACACCAAACAATATGCGGATTGTTATGCCAGATAGGTTGGTAAAATGACCTGTTGGTATCCTACATGATGTGTTGGTGAAGGTTTCCACTTTCATCTTTCCTACAGACTTTGTGATTTTGGATTGTGAGGTGGATTCTCAAGTTCGCATAATCTTGGGACATCATTTCCTCACAACTGGAAGTGTGCTGATTGACTTAAGAGCTAATGAGCTTTTATTTTAGTTGAATGACAAAGTGGTCCGTTTTGATGTATGCAAAGCAATGAAGCAGCCCAGCGATATGAAGGTGTTATTTGTAGATGATGTTCATTATAAGGATAATAAAGCATTATCTGTAGAGAAACAGCTTACTGTTGAGCCATTGTCTACCGAGCTACTGAATTTTGAGCATGAGAATGATAAAGATTATGAAGAAACTATGGGTTCTCTAGAAATAGGGTCCTATTCTCATAATCCTAAGCAGCCGGACCTTGACCTTAAGACTCAACCGTCACCAACAACGAAGACTTCCATTGAAGAGCTACTAGAGCTAGAATCGAAAGAGCTCCCCAATTATCTAAAGTATGCATGCTTGGGTAGTGGAAATACACTTTCGGTGAGTGTGGCGGATGATTTAAGTGAACAGCACGTAGAGGCTCTCATCTCTGCTCTGAAAAGATACAAGAGAGCTATGGGTTGGACTATTGATGATATAATTGGTATCCCTCCTGGGATATGTATGCACAAGAGTCATATCAACAAAGATTGCATGTCTACAAGTAAGCATCAGCGTCGTCTGAATCCATTCAGAAAATGATGCCCTATCAATCTCGATGAAGTCTAAGTAATCGAGATAGTTATGTCGTGCCGCGACAATAAATCAAGTGCTTGGTGGGAGGCAACCCATCGTTTTTAATTGTTTTTGTTATTTTTGTTTTCTTAGGATTTTGTCGAGCAACGACCAAAACTAAGGCGCTTGATGGGAGGCAACCCATCGTTCTAATCATTTTTGTTGTTTTTGAGTAAATGTAGGTACAAGAGGTGTAAAGGAGGAGATTGGTTTCTAACTTTGATTTGGAAGATTTGCATGTTAAAGGTGGTAAGTTAGGAATGAAGAAGCAAAACTCTATGGGTTGGGCATTGCCTTGGAAAATATAGACAACGAACAAGGCAAGGCCTATGTAAATCTAGGCCATGAACAAGGCAAGGCCTATGCTATAGCCCAAGCTCTCAAATTCTAGAGTGCCATAGCATAGGCGCCGCCTATGCTCAACAATGCCATAGCATAGGTGCCGCCTATGCAAAAGCCTTTTGTCTCTGAATCTCATGTGCCATGGCATAGGCGCCGCCTATGCTCAACTAGGCTTTAAAAAAGGCGCCGCCTATGCCAAGCATAGGCAAAGAATTAGGCGCCACCTATGGTCACTTTTGGTCTCCAAAACCGATTCTAAATGGGTTAAAACCCGACCCAAGCTTGCCCTATAAATATGAACCTTAGTCTTAGAACAAAAATGCATTGCAAATCATACCTAAGCACTGCCTACCTCTCCAAATTCTCTCAAAAATTTTCCTTTTGCTCCTTTTACTTTGCAAGAAAATCTTTCGAGACCATCAACTAAGTAAGTACTTATTTGTTCTTCATTTATATTCCGTAACTACTACACTACTACACCTATAATGAATTATTAAATCTTGAAGTAGTATTGGTGATTTGAATGTGGTTGATTTGTTGTGATACAACTAAGTGAGTGAAAGAATATGTATGGATGCTCTTGACTTGTTTCCAACTTGTATTTGATTTCAATACACTGTCATACTTTTGCGAAATCGACATGGTCAAGATAATTGCATAATCTTGTAACTCAAAAGCTTACATGTTGAAATGACTTGTTCATTGAGATGAAAATCATGGGTGACTACAAATATGCGGTGTTATGATTATTTCTAATGCATAAATTGATACGATATCTATATAGTAGTTTTGTTCAAAAATATGCATTAGTCCAAACACGAAAGCATTGTCAAGAATACATAACGTTAAGAAGACATGAAAGTAAGACCGTGCTGAACATATTGTTGGAAAATATCACCTAAATGTATGTCGATGAAGTCTGATTAATCGACATCATTCGCTTAATTAGTTTGTGTCAACAAATTAAGTGTGGGGTGGTGCCACTATTGTCTGTTTGTCGATTGAATCTTCCGAGATGAAAATAACATGACTTTATTGAGATCTCAGGTAGAATTGCACGAAAAGGACGACAGGGAAAAGAAAAAAGCACCCACCACACAGAAAGGACAGAAAAAAAAGAGCAAGCTAAATCCTCCATGCTGCAAATACCTCGACGCACTCTTGGAATCAAGTGGGGTACTTCTGAGGAACTTCTGAGGATAACGAATCTAATGATGATTCTGACGCAGGGGGTATGACCCCATACATAAATGAGGAGTCCGACTAACTAGGTTCTTCTTATTTATTTTCCACTGAGGGCAGTGT
The DNA here is from genome assembly GCA_030864225.1 of Capsicum baccatum var. pendulum. Classification (NCBI taxonomy): domain Eukaryota; kingdom Viridiplantae; phylum Streptophyta; class Magnoliopsida; order Solanales; family Solanaceae; genus Capsicum; species Capsicum baccatum. The sequence continues at coordinate 59,116,984 of CM061555.1, forward strand.
GTCCCGTCTAAGTGTGGGGTGCTGGTATTTTTATGCTTTACTTGTTTATCTGCATTTGCATATATTTATGTTTGTTTGTTTTGTTTGTTAGTAGTTAAATTTTTTTAAAAAAAATTTAACTTTGCATGAAATTGTTCTGAAGGGCAGCATGGTATTATAACAAAAGTTTGTGCTAAAATCATTACTATTGAGATGTTTAGGCTCTAATTGTGACTCACTACATGATAATTGTGTGGTTCAGTTCCTACATCTGTTGGGTCAAGAGTCTATACTACTCCCAATAAAGTTGACCATGTGCCTTGTGTGTGTGAGATAGTATATTCTGTGTTTGTGACTGATGCTAGAACTTGCCTAGTGTGTATGTAAAGCAAAATAAAGAGTGTGATTCTAGGAGATGATTTAGGCATTTCTTTGGCAGCCTATAATTGTTTACCTTCTTTTTACCTACCCGTGGACATCATTCTAGATAAACCCCTTTGAGCCTTTAGGCTATTTTCTTTGGCAGCCTCATATGTAAGCCTAATCCATTTTTTATCAAGACCATAATTTGATCCAAATTCCTAATTACTTTAAATTGAAAAGTCATGTGACAAAATAAGAGGAAATTGGGTGAGAGTGATGCCTTAGAGTGTATTGGTACTTGAATTTGTTATGAAAAAGAAGGGCTATTATAGAGGTGTGTTATAAAAAAAAGAGAGAGAAGAAAAGCAAAAGAAATAGAAAAACAAAAAGATAAATTGTGTTTATGTTTGAAGAAAAAATATAGTGATGTTTGAATGGCAAAATAAGTGAAAAGGGGTGGTAGATAAAAGGAAAGTAGAGAAGTTGTAAAAAAAAGAGAGTGGTAATGGTATAATGTGATGTATTAAAGCGCTTAGGAACATAGTCACTATTTCTAGCTAAAATAGTCCTACCAGTACCTTAGCCTACATTACAACCCGTAAAAGACCTATTTGATCCTAAGCTTAGCATTCTGATATTTAGTGGAGCATTACACTAAGGTCAAGCCTATGGTCATGACTTGCAACATATGAATTCTTTGTGAGAGTGAGAGCAAGGATAATCGTATACCCATGTTTCGATAAATGAAAATACTTGTGAGTGATTATGGGTGATATATTGTGAGACACCCTTGGTTGATGAGTTTTGGGTAGTAGTGTATGATTCTGTGTGCCTTAACTTTTGAATATGAATTAACCATCATCACGAGTCTATATTAGAGATTGAAGTTGTTTCTAGTAGTGATCAGAAAACTACTCTTTGTTAATGATTGTCGTTCCTGTATTGATGAATATTTTGTGTTGTAACTGTGAAACCCTAAGTAGATGTTTAGATGGACATGATATTTTGTTCGAGGAAGAACAAAACTTCAAGTGTGGGGTGTTGATGATAGGCGTATTTAGACGCCTAAAGTACTATAATTTACCCATATTTTATCTAAGTTTTGAGGACAAAATATATAATTCATGCACATTTAGTCCTTTTTCCTGTAAGTGAGCTAACAAACGTGATTAGCAAGTTTTCAAGCATTTTATGGATAACTTGACGCCAAAGGAAGCTTCACGAAAGAAGGAAAGCAGCGTTCGGATGCCTATGGACTGAAAGTGATGGATGGATAACTTGTCCCGGGCAAAAACAGCATTTCCAAAGACTTTGGAGATCAGCAGTAACTTAGTAGGATTAGGATAAGGATGCAGTAATTTATTAGGATTAGGATAAGGATGCAGTAACCTAGTAGGATTTGGATAAGTAATGCAGTAGCTTAGTGGTAATAGGATATGGGAGTTATAAATACCCTATTTTGCTGGAAATTCCCATAATTCCCATCCATCCACCATCCATCCATTCATCAAAACAATTCTCCACCACCCTCATCCCTATTCGATCCTTTCCCTTTTTCTTCATAAATTTTTTGTTGACATTATTATTCATCTATTCTATTTTTAATTTTCGCGACAAGAGAAACGCTATTTTACAAGGAACTCCCTTCCATAAATGCTACCAAACATACTTCACGCAAGATCTTTATTTTGGTGTGATTATAATGTCTATTGTGATTTCCATTGCACTCACGAGTAGCTAAACTTCTCTGTTAGGGTTATGAGAGCCTTATGAGATACTATCTATTGTTATGATTTTGTGAATTCTTGACAGGTATGCTGCTTATATCATTACTCTCTTCATCTTAATCTAAATTCTTGTGGTTGCAAACATATAGAATATGCCAGTATAGCATTAACTTGTTCAAAAGAAAAGTTACATGTCTGGAAAAGAGATAATGTCAAGGTAATAGGGCACCAACCCCTATTAAAAAGTTAGTGTCGTAACTGGATTAACCTCTTGGAGAATTTGTACCATTAGATACGCTTTAAGCTCGGAAGAGTTAAAGTGAAATAATCCTTGATGGTCGAAAGACTCCTGGATTTACCATAGAATACGATTCTCTATAAGTGCATGCATGTCTGAATTCCGCATAACTCATAATCAATAGATACGTACAACTCATAACGTGGACATAACCCTAACTCTCAATTCTCATTGATTAAAACCTACCAAGTATTCCGTTTTACTCTTCTATTTTCCGTTTTTACTCTACTATTTTGTTTACATTATTTGCACGCACAAAATCCCCCCTTTATTCACAGAACATTCATCAAAAGTCTAATAATCGTTGCTTACTTACTGACCAAGTATTCCCGGTGGGATTCGACACCCAACCCAGTTGGGTTATATATTTGACAACGACCGCTTACACTCTTAAGAGAGCTGTAGTTTGAGCGTTATCACCTACTAGTTGAGGGTCACTGACAATTTTTCTTTACCAGTGGTGCGGTATCGACACCTTTCCAATTAGGGCATTGATTGGACCTAGTTCAGTTATTATAGCGCATTTGGGGAATGTCAGTTAGATGACAACTTCCCACAGTTTTAGTATCAGTATCAGTCAAAGAACTCAAATAGTTCTTCAGATTTTAGGACTTTCAGATACAGTCAACTAAGCTTAGTATGAACTCCAAGATTAGCATACTGGTGAATATCCATCATAAATCCCTTCTTCTCCTCATCAATATAAGATGAGATATATATGGAGAACCTACTAAAAGAATCATAAACCACATTAGCTTTACCTGGATGATAATGAAGACTTATATCATAGTCCTTGAATAACTCAAGCCATGTTCTTTACCTGAGATTCAATATGTGAATAAATATCAACATGAACCCTATACAAATAATGGATCCATATCTATAATGAAAACACAACATCCACTAACTCCAAATCATAATTAGGATAATTCAGTTCATAAACTTTTAGTAGCCTAAAAGCATAGGCCACAACCTTACCATGTTAAATCAAGATACATACTAGTCCCATATGCAATATATTAGAGTAAACAACAAAACTCTTAATACCCTCGAGCAGAGTTAAAACTAAAATAGAAGTCAACTTATCTTACAACTTCTTAAAGCTACCCTCACAAGCATCGGACCACAAAAACTTCACCTTTTCTAAGCCAACATTTTCAATGGAGAAACAATTAAAGAAAAACTTTCTACAAACCTCCTATAATACCAAGCTAAACCCAAGAAACTATAAATGTCGATTGGAGTCATGGGTCTAGGCCATAATTTAAACACCTTAAGTTTTTTTGGATTCACCTTGATCCCTTTACTAGAAATAACTAGACAATAATAAGTCACAATGTTCAACTAAAACTCATACTTCAAAAACTTAACATACAAATACTGATCCTTAAGATTCTGCAATACTACACTGAGTTGATTGGCATAATCCTCCACACCCTTAAATATACCATGATATCATCAATAAAAAATAATGAAAAAAATCCAAAACTAACCTTAACACCTGGTTCATAAGGTCCGTGAATGCTGCTGGAGCATTAGTCAACCCAAAAGACATGACTAATAACTTGTAGTATCCATACCGAGTATGGAAATAAGTCTAGCGATATTAATCTCCCTAATCTTCAACTGATGCTAATCGAACCAAAGGTTAATCTTGGGAAAATACTTAGCACACTAAAACTAGTCAAAGATATCATCTATATTGGGGCGAGGTTACTTATTCTTCTGTTTCACCTTGTTAAACTCGCAATAATCTAAACATATTTTAAGGGAAACCATCCTTCTTATGCATGAAGAACGCATGGGAACCCCATAGAGAAATACTAGGATGGATAAAACCCTTATTAAGAAGATCCTTTATCTGATCCTTAAGTTCTTTAAACTCAAAAAAAGTCATTCCATAAAGAGGAATAGAGATAGTATGGTTATGTAGTCAAATATCAATCCCAAAGTCGATTTCCCTATCGGGACGAATAACAAGGATCATCGAGAAATATTTTTGGAAATTCATTCACAATAGCGACAAATTATAGAGAAGGAACCTCAAACTAGATGGTATACGAACCTCTTTGAAATAAACTTTTGTACTCCAACATATGCAATGAACCTTCCCTTAGGAACTTCTCATGCATTATATTAATAGTTTATTTGGGATTTTTTTTTAGTTGATTTCATTTCATTTTATTTGGGAATTAGAAACTGACCTTATGGGTTTGATAACCTGGATAAGTATATAATGAATATAACTAATCAATACCTTAGATCATATCAAAATCTACCATATCTATTTCAATTAGATCCACCAATGTCTCGTGATCACCAATAGATACCACACAACCCCTATAGACCCTTCTATCTGATAACGCTTAAATTACACTCTTGAATTGGTGAAAGCAATCGTTGTCAATATAAAACCCAACTAGGTTGGGGTCGAATTCCATAGGGAATAAGGTGTGAACTTCGAGTTGTTTATGATATAATTTAATGGTAGTTTGTTGTTTCCTAAAATGGGGGTTTGAGTTTCACAGGACATTAATTTGCACTTTGAATTTATTGTTTGTAACCAAGATTTTATGAAATAATAAGGATTATGTTCACTAGGGCTTATGATACATGACAGATACTAAAATTTACTCAAGGTTCTCACAGTAGTTAGGATGATAAGCTATCTTTATCAATGGTATGCTCAAATGTATCTCGACCTATTCAAGCATCTAATTTTCTAATCTTCTCGGACTTACGGAATCGCTTATCACAACATAGATTTTACCTCAGGTTAATTAACCTTGGTACAACACTGATTATTAAACAAAGCCTTTTCGAGTCCCTGTTGATAACTCACTTACTACTATTTATGATTTCTTTCTCAAGCAAACCAAAGTAGGTATGCCTATTGTTTTCAACCAACATAAATAAATTATAGTCTCAGAATTATCAAGAAATCCTAACACCTATTTAACCGTGAATAATTAATTTAAAACCTTATCATAAACTAACCCTAGATTCCATAATCCAGGTTAATGGAGTTTAGCCACTCATGATGCAAGAAAAAAGTATAGAATTTGATTTCATAACTGAAAAGACTAACTTACAATGATGAAAGAAATTGAAAGTGAACATGTATTTAAATCACAAGGCAAAACACTAAAACATTGTTCTTAAGATAGAGAGAGAAAAATATCTTATGTTCGTTGAGCGATTCAATGGATAATTAATTGTCTGATGGATTCCCCATAAAAACCCTAAAATAAGACTTTAAATAGTCAAATCTAAATAAGGAAATAAAATTAAAATTTATGATTTTCTTTGAAATAGGTGATGGTGATTGTGATGGCCTATCATGAGCATGACGGCCTGTCATGGGCATCATCAACTTCTCTACAATTTCAAGTCCTGCTACCTACGGTTGACGACGATGGTGATGCACTATCATCATCTTGATGGCGTGTCATATTTGTTGTTACAAAACTTCCAGTAGCTTTACAGTTTCTATTAAGGTTGACGACATCCATGATAGCCTACCCCCAGGTTGACGACGCATCATGACTGTCGTCAACCACTTTTAGTTTCTTATTTGCTTTCGATTTTTGGCATTTTGCTCCCTTTATTTATGGTTCTTCCTATTCTCAACTTTTTCTCCAAAATCAAAGTAAAATAATCAAAAATGACTAAAGTTGCTCAAGTATTCACAATTATTTAGAGTTAAAAGCTTCAAATATGTTAGCATTGGCTCACACATCAACACCCTAAACTTAAACAATTGCTTGTCCTCAAGCAACCATAACATAACTAAGAGTATACAAAGTATAATTCGGCAGCTAACTACTCATATCAGTTCAAAAGACATGCACCATCTCCATGATTAGTCAAATTAAGATCAACTGTGTCTATTATTTGAAAAAAACCATGCAACTCACAAATATCTAGATATGGCAAAAATCTCAGCAATAACAACCCAGCACATACCCAAATCACATTATTCGAACAAGCTAGTTATTAACAACATATGTGGTGTGCCCTCACAATAAAGAAATCCCTTTTTCACTCATCTTTACATGTATAAACATATGGATAAACATAAGACTCACTCTCAAAATAAAGTTCCAACATTGTGCATCAAATTCCATAGGCTTGCCCTTATTGTCGATACCTAGGTGTTCAAACAGGTCAATTAGGATCACTATAGGGCTTTTCTTAAGCTTGTAACGTAGGCTAGGGGCTAGTATGATATTCATGGTATTTTAGAGTGACTACACCTCCTTGGCACTACATTAACTCTCGAGGTTTCAACTTTTGACATTTTTTTGTTTTTTCTTTTATTTGTCAAGCATGATCAAGATGGGTGCTATCAGTTCAAGCATTAGATTATCTTTACTCAACTTTTTTAGTTTTCTTTTTTCCTATTTCTTTTCCATTGCACCCAAATTCTTATTCATTTTTTATCTTTTACCATGCTTTATACTCATAATGCATTACGCACCCCTATAATAGTCACCCTCAACTTAGGTTATTTTCCTAAGTCATGGTGCAGAGTGTCCAAGGAGGAATAGGGCCAAGATAGGTTTATTTTGATATAATGGGAAGTTGAAAGGTGTACAAGAAAGAACTACGCTATTTAGGCTCAAAAAGAGATCAAAGGATATTATTCATATTTGGATGGTCATTTAAGATAAAATGGTATAATATGCAAAAAGGGCCTCTAATCCTTTCCTAAAACCTATCCTATGACTATGGTATAACTAAATGGGCAAGTTCCAGATTCAACGCACAACAGAAACTGAGAAAAATCTTACACGGACATGGAACACAAGTTTATTGCATATCACCACTGATCCGTTTCATGCATTTATTTGCTACAGGTTATTCATTTGCCATACTAATGCCACAAACAGATACACAGTGGTAACAATAGATGCAATTCACATAGTACACAAAAGATTAGATCATAGGAGAGGTACTCAAAGATCACAAAATAAGCCAACTTTCTTAAGTATTGTACTACTCCTAATTATCTACAGAATTTGTTACAACAACAGTTTACTCTACACCCTCATATTAAAATCAAAAATAAAATACACTAAGGGTTGGGGTATACCTGAAGAAAGTCAAGCACGTGGATCCTGGGTCTTCGACCTTGCTACTGTATCATCTGTTGTATTTTTGCCACTCGTAGAAACTGCCTTGGTGGTGGTTAGATCCAGGCTACATGAAGCACCTGTAGCCATCGCTCTGATGGTTCCATCCCATTTCTCTGTGTCAGCCAAAGACTCTAATCTTGCCTTTTTCAATTATTTATTTTCTTCCTTCTTCTTTTCCTTCTTTTTAGCTTTTCTTTCTTCTTTACTACCCAGCTCATCTCTCTTATTTTTCCTTTCTTTTCCCCCTTTTTCTTCTTTTTCTTTGGGGAGTCCATAGTGAGATCAAGTATGGGAATTTCTTCCACCACATCATGAATAGATGAACCTGTTGCCACCATAATTTAGTGTTGTTTCAGCATCCTAACCTCAGCTTTCACCTTATCCAATGATGTCCTAAACATAGCAAGATCAGCACATGTCATCTCTTTTGCTCGGACATTGAATGTTTTCTCTAAATCTACCACCCGCCCAGGCAAAGTCATAAATGGCTCAAGTGCAGCCTTGATTCTATTGTCCATAGAAGCAACAAACTGTTTGTCAAAGGCATGTAGCTTTACCTCACACCAATTAGCTTGCCTAGCCACTTTTCAGATGCCAATCGGCTGAAATGTAGAACCTGTTGCTACTAGAGGAACTGGATGGCTGGCTTTAGTTTCAGGTACTGAAGCTACCTCTGCTAAAAAATCTTGCAAATCCACATAAGGTGCTGCTCCTGCATCTTTAACCGGTGGGTCCTCTGCTACCTCTGCACCCCTGTAAAGTCTAAGTCCCAGCTGAATCTCATCAAATCGGATAGGGTTGTGAGTCTTTCAGGCACTAACATCTTTATCAGTTCCCATAATCTTTGGCACCTCAGCATCTCTTCACACCTATGTGATAAGATACAAAAAAGATAAGCAGTGTCTAACCTCGACATCCTAATCTTCATCTCATCTACAATGATTTCCCCAAAGTTCAAGAGAAGTTGTTGCATCAATATGGATATAAAAATAGCCCGATCATTGCCCAGAATATTATCTCCCTCTGTGGTAATTATCTAAACTCACACTATTCCCTACCAAAATTTTGCCTCCTAAGTCAACAAGGACTCAAAGATTCTCTCATTTGGGTTTATCACCCAAGTCGAATCTTTGTCAGTGATGAAGTTGGCCAACCAAGGACATTATTTGTCCTTATCCTTTATCCAAGCATATAATAATGGTGTGGTATCCTAAGGCATCAAGTCACGGCCGTGAAAGAATCAATTAATGGCTCTAGTCGACATATCAACTCTTATACCCCTCACTCAAACTCTCACAAGAAGAAGCTGATCTGTTACTTTGTCACCAGTGTGGGGTAAAATAAACCTCCCCTTTCTGTAGTCCATCCTAAGTTGTATTCTTTGAACTTCTTCTGCACTTCATGGTATCTGCTCAACCCTTTTGTGATGATCATCCTCTCTTCTTGGATGGGCCTCTTCGCATTCTTTTTATCAGTTCTTTGCAACCCAGCAATATAAATGTATTCATCTATATGGTTATGTCATCTAGCATTGTTCCTCACTTTTGCGTTCTTACACTTGATAAGAGTCTTTCTAGGTTGAGACTCTTCATCTTTTTGTTTCTCAGTGGAAGGGGACTCAAACGTTGTTCCTTCGGACTCAGATTCTTTAGACTCTTCTTTATCCTCTTCATCAGTTTCAACATATTTAGACTCATGTTATTCAGACTCCTCTTTCTCAGAAGCTGTGGTAGACTCAGTATCATCACTGTCCTCCACCTCAATTGGTAGAGGTGGTGGAGTTTTCTTTGGACTATGATTATCCTTTTTATTTTTGAGCAAGGTTTCCTCTTCCTCATAGTCAAATTCCTCATTTAGAAGCTTACGAATTTGATGATAGGTGTATTTACACGCCTAAAGTACTATAATTTACCCATATTTTAGCTAAGTTTTGAGGACAAAATATATAATTCATGCACTTTTAGTCGTTTTTCCTGTAAGTGAGCTAACAAAAGTGATTAGTAAGTTTCCAGGTATAAATGATGAAGATTTCAACATTTTAGGGATAGCTTGACGCCAAAGGAAGCTTCACGAAAGAAGGAAACCAGCGTTGGGACGCCTATGCACTAAAACTGATGCATGGATAACTTGTCCCGGGCAAAAACAGCATTTCCAAAGACTTTGGGGATCACCAGTAACTTATTAGGATTAGGATAATGATGCAGTAACCTAGTAGGATTAGGATAAGTAATGCAGTAGATTAGTAGGAATAGGATATGGGTGTTATCAATACTCTATTTTGCTTAAGCTTTTTAATCATTCAATTATTCATTCAGTATTTCATTCAACACTTTAAAACAATTGTCTTCATTAATTCGACTCTTAAATTTTCATAACAAGAGAAATGCTATTTTGCAAGGAATTCACGCCACAAGCCCTACCAACACATACTTCACCTGAGATCCTTATATTGGTAAGATAATAATGTCTATTGTGATTTCCGTTGCACTCATGAATAGCTAAACCTCTCTGTTAGAGTTATGGAAGCATTATGAGATACTATCTATTGCTATGAGTTTGTGAATTCTTGACACGTATGATGCTTATATCATTACTCTTTTCATCTTAAATTAAATTCTTATGGTTGCAAACATATAGAATACGCCACTATAGCATTAACTTGTTCGAAAGAAAAGTTATATGTGTGGAAAGAGTGTGTCAAGCAAATAGGGCACCAACCCCTATTTAAAAGTTGGTGTCGTAACTGGATTAACCTCTTGGATATTTTGTACCATTAGACACGCTTTAAGCTCGAAAGAGTTCAAGTAAAATAATCCTTGATGGTCGAAAGACACCTGGATTTACCATAGAATACAAATCTCTATAAGCACATGCATGTCTGAATTCTGCATAACTCATAATCAATAGATACGTATAACTCATAAGGTGGACATAACCCTAACTGTCAATTCTCATTGATTAAAACCTACCAATTACTCCATTTTACTCTTCTATTTTCCATTTTTACGTTACTATTTTGATACTCTTAAATTCACGCTACAATCCCCCTTTTTTACGAAACATTCACCAAAAGTATATTAATCTTTGCTTACTTAGTGACCAAGTATTCCCTGTGGGATACAACACCCAACCCAGTTGGGTTCTATATTTGACAATGACCGCTTACACTCTTACGAGAGCTGTAGTTTGAGCGTTATCCAAAATTGGCGCCGTTGCCGGAGAATACGGTTGACAACTAAGTTTGTGATAATTACAAGACCCTTTCATCAAAGATTCTCGTACTTTACTTTTAGTTGTTGTTTTTGTTTTTTGCATGTTTCTATTCAGTGCATGCCCCATACTCGTAGTTCTGGTCAACCATTATTACCTATCAATCCTGAACCACAACGTATTGGCAGAATGGAGACACAACAGGAAATTGAAAGAAGGGCTGCTCAACAGGAATAGGCTAGACTAGCTTCTTTGGCCGCCGCCCAAGTACATCAACAGAATATTGATAACCCTGGGCGAGTAACAAATCCTGATGATGAGGACTTAGCTGATGACGAGTTACTAAACCCTAGGCATGATGCTGAGATGGCGACACCTACAAACAGAAGAGATCATCAAGATAGGTTCAGCCCCGTACGCCGAGCCGTGCAAATACCATTCGATGATGATGATGATGATGATCTTAATGGAGCTGGTACCACAAGAGCCATTATTCCTCCGCCATTGGCACCCGGACCCAAGTTCAACATCACAAGTACCATGATTCAGTTATTGCAACTCAAGGGATTATTGGTGGACTTGCAGGTGATGATCCGAATATGCATCTGGTAAACTTTATCTCAACATGCATGTCATTCGACAATCCTGGTGTTGGACAGAATGCAGTTCGGCTACGCTTATTTCTATTATCTCAATCTGGAAAGGTAACTCTATGGTTGAATTGGCTGACTCCTGATTCTATCAATAATTGGAGGCAATTGAAAGACGCTTTCCTAGAAAGATTCTTTCTGCCATCAAAAAGAGCACATTTGAGAGATGAGATCAGCAATTTTAGACAGCTTCCAACTGAATCTCTCCACGAAACATGGGAGAGATTCAAGAATAAGCTTATGAGATGCCCAAACCATCATATGACCAATGTCCACTTGATGGAGATATTATACAGATCCTTAAATTCGGTAACTAAGCTAGTGGTGGATAATGCGGTTAGAGGATCATTTATGGACCTCGCCTTTATTCAGGAAAGCGATATCTAGACCGAATGACAAAGAAAAGTAGAGCTTTGCACACCAGGGATTCTGAGGTAGCAAGCCCCACTTTGTTTATTGGCATTACTACAGAACAAAGGAGAAGAGAAGAAGAATGTGATCAAGATATGGCACACATGAAAACACAAATGGATCTTCTTTCAACGTATTTATTATCAGGGAAGACCAAAAAAGTCAAAGTTGTTGAGTTGAAATTAAGAGAGGAATCCAATTCCAAGGAAGAAGCCAACTACTTGAACAATCAGGGGGTTTCTGAGGCAATGCCCAAGGAAACCAAGGTCAAAACTATTGTGATAAATCTGGAAACAAGGACCATGATCAAAGAAGTTGGAAGAATAAGACTGACAAGAGTAGTCTGTATGTTGCCACCAGGAAGACGTGACACCACTGCATATGGGTCTGGAAATATGTCCATGGAAGATATGATGGCTAAGCTGTTGAAAGGAGTGGAGACAACCAGCACGGGAGTAACAGAGGTAATAAATGATTTGTCCTCAATGAAGCAATTGGTGGACTCACATTCCACTTCAATAAAATAGATAGAACAGCAATTGAGCCAACTTTCAGCGACATTCAATCAAAGAAGGGCTGGCACTTTACAGAGTGACACTGTGCAAAATCCAAGGAAAGATGGATCATGCATGGCTATTACTACCAGGAGTGGTAAGGTGCTGGAAAATTCGTTCCAAAGAAAGCAAGTGGCAGATGATATCGAAGGTAATGCAGAAGATGATGACACCGAAGAAGCTGATGAAGACGTTTGCGACGTCACTCCTCGACGTCCACAGCCTGAAAAGATCGCTGAACCAAAGCAAGATGAAAATAAAGTCGTGGAGAAAACAATTCCCCTTCCACCACCTCATTTTCCTCAAAGATTAAAGAAGAAAGCTGATGATACCAAATTCAATAAATTTATGGCAATGTTAAAACAGCTGACCATTAATATTCCGTTGGTGGAGGCACTAGAACAAATGCCTGGGTATGCGAAATTTATGAAGGATCTTTTGACAAAGAAGCGGGCAGCAAGTTATGAGTTGACAGATAATGTTCATCATTGCAGTGCAATCGCTACCAGATCACTAGTTCAGAAGAAGGCCGATCCCAGTGCCTTCATTATCCCTTGTACTGTCGGATCGTTGAATTTTGCCAAGGAATTATGTGATCTAGGAGCTAGAATCAACTTGATGCCACTATCTATTTACAAAAATTTGGGGTTGGGTGATCCTACCCCAACCAATATGAGGCTTGTAATGGCAGATAGGTCGGTAAAAAGGCCTGTTGGTATTTTATATGATGTATGGGTGAAGGTTTCATCATTCATCTTTCCAACAGACTTCGTTATCTTGGATTGTGAGGTGGATTCAGAAGTTCCTATAATCTTGGCGCGCCCTTTCCTTGCAACAGGAAGTGTGCTTATTTATTTAAGAGCTAATGAGCTTCTATTCCGAATGAATGATGAAGTAGTCCATTTTGATGTGTGCAAATCAATGAAGCAACCCAAAGATCTGAACGTGTTCTTGGTAGCTAATGTTTATTATGAGGATAAGAAAGCATTATATGTAGAGAAACAACTTACTGTTGAGCCATCGTCTGCTGCACTGCTGAATAGAAATAGGGTCCTATTATCATACTCCTAAGCAGCCGAACCATGATCTTAAGAATCAACCATCACTAACAGCGATAACTTCCATTGAAGAACCACCAATGCTAGAATAGAAAGAGCTACCAAGTCCCCTAAGGTATATATTCTTGGGATATGGAAATACACTTCTGGTGAGTGTTGCGGATGATTTAAGTGAACAGCACGTAGAGGATCTCATCTCTGCTCTGAAGAGGTACAAGAGAGATATAGGTTGGTCTATTGATGATATAATTGGTAACGAAGAAGATTGCATGCCTACAAGTAAGTCTCATTGTCGTCTGAATCCATTTAGAAAACGATCCACCATCTATCTCAATGAACTCTAAGTAATCGAGATAGCTATGTCGTGATGCGACAATAAATTAAGCGCTTGATGGGAGGCAACCCATCGTTCTAATCATTTTTGTTGTTTTTGAGTAAATGTAGGCGCAAGAGGTATAAAGAAGGAGATTGGTTTCAAATTTTGATTTGGAAGTATTGCATGTTGAAGGTGGTAAGTTAGGAATAAAGAAGAAAAGGCTATGGGATAGGCAAGGCCTATGTAAATCTAGGCCACGAACAAGGCTAGGTCTATGCTTTGGCCTAAGCTCTCGGATTCTACAATGCCATGGCATAGGCGCCACCCATGCTCAACAATGCCATAGCATAGGCGCCGCCAATGCAAAATCCTTTAGTCGCAGATTCTACAATGCCATGGCATAGGAGCCGCCTATGCCCAACAATGCCATAGCATAGGCGCCTCCTATGCTCAACAAGGCTTTGCAAAAGGATCCGCCTATACCAAGCATAGGCAAAGCATTAGGGGCCGCCTATGCTCACTTTTGGTCTCCAAATCTAATTCCAAATGGGTCAAAACCCGACCTAAGCTTGTCCTATAAATAGAACCTTAGTCTTAGAACAAAAACATATTGCAAATCCAACCTCAAGCGCCACCTACCTCTCCAAATTCTCTCCAAAATTTTCCTTTTGCTCTTTTAAACTTTGCAAGAACTTCTTCCAAGGCCATCAACCAAGTAAGTGCTTCTTTACTACTCTTTTACATTTCGTAAGTACTACACTACTACACCTATAATAAGTTGTTAAATCTTGAAGTAGTGTTGATGATTTGAATGTGGTTGCTTTGTTGTGATACAACTAAATGAGTGAAATAATATGTAAGGATACTCTTGAATTGTTTCCAACTTGTATTTAATTTTTATACACTGTCATACTTTTGCGGAATTGGCATGGACAAGGGAATTGCATAATATTGTAACTAGAAAGCTTACATGTTGGAATGACTTGTTCATCGAGATGATAATCATGGTTGATTACAAACATACGATGTTGTGATTATATCTAAATGCTATAACTTGATTCAATCTCTATGTAGTAGTCTTGCTCAAGAGATACATCAATCCAAACATGAAAGTATTGCAAAGATTTCATGAAATAGAATCAAAAAGGATAGTTAAGATGACAAGAAAAGTATGAATGCACTAATTATATTGTTTGAACATAACACCTAAACGTATATCGATGAAGTCTGAGTAATCGACATCGTTCACTTCACTAGTTTATGCCAACAAATTAAGTGTGTGTTGGTGCTACTACTGCTTGTTTGTTGATTGTATCCACCGAGATCAAGTTAACATGACTATTATTTTAATATCAGGTACAATGGCACCAAAAGCAAGACAAGGAAAAGAAAAAGCAACCACTTCACAAAAAGGCCAAAAAAGGGGACGAAAAGAGCAAGGTGAATCCTTCTCACTGCAAATACCTTACCGCATGTTTGGAACTAAATGGGTCCTAGAGGAGGAAGGAAAGGAGTGGTATAGGAACAATAAAGAGAAAAAATATGTTCATGTAGAGTTGATACAAAAGAAGAGCCTAGCAAAGAAAGAAACTCGCATGTTGGCCAAGGTAATGGCGTTACATCTTGATATCATCTTCCGATATATGGGAGAATGCAATATCGATCTAACATGAGAATTCTATGCCAACTGGTCACCGAAAACTACAGGGAGTGAAGTAAAGATTCGGGGCCAAGTCCTACAACTAAATGCAGAGTTGTTCAACTCTTTTCCGGGTTTGCCATCTGTCGATCCATCACCACTCAAGGAGATGTATAACAGACCTCCGTATAGGATAATTAGACATACACTATGCGGAACAAGATCTATGGCACTATGGAGTAGACACAAGGACACCGGTCGGCACAACACCTTCCCATATGCTTTCTTGAATAGGGAAGCTAGGATATGGTTGCGAATAGTAAACTCTTGCCTGATTCCAGGGAAACAGTACACAAAGATAACATGAGATACAGTGTGCTTGGTGTACGATTGATGACAAATGACCCTATCAACATTGGGGCAATTATTCAATCTACAATGCGTAAGTCTAGGCTGCACAAGAGGTCCCACTTCAGCTTTGGCAATCTGTTGACCGCAATATTGAGGAAGGAGGACATCGAAGAGGAAGCTACTGATCATAAGATTCCGCACAACCCAAACAAGGTTGACCTCACAAAGGTTAAAGATGTTGAATCCCCACATGGCGTCAACCTTACCACTGCAGAAAGACATGCTCATGACGAAAGCTTCTTCCGCCATTTATATGGCATAATGAGGATTACTATGATAAGCGAGGGTCGTGTTCCAACTACTGCAGAGCTCCAACAGCTTGATTATGACTACCCAATGAATGAGAATGCAAGGGCGATGTGTGGAATAGGTGTATATTTTGAGGAACCTCTTGATGACGATGTGCCAACCAATGATGATCGTCAAATGCCAGACTCCGATGTGGAGGAGAACTCTGATGATGATGACTCTGATGATGATTCCGATGAAGGGGGTATGACCCCAGACATAGAGTAGGAGTCCGACTAACCAGGGCAGTGTGTCCCGTCTAAGTGTGGGGTGCTGGTATTTGCATGCTCTACTTCTTTATCTGTATTTGCATTTATTTGTGTTGGTTTGTTTTGTTTTTTTAAGTCGTTAATTTTTTTTAACTTTGTATGAAATTGTTCTGATAGGAAGCATGGTATTATGAAAAGAGTCTGTGATAAAATCATTACTATTGAGACGTTTAGGCTCTAATTGTTACTCACTGTGTGATAATTGTGTGGTTTAATTCCTTCATCTGTTGGGTCAAGAGTCTATACTACTCCCTATAAAGTCGACTATGTGCCTTGTGTGTGTGAGGATATAGTATATTCTGTGTTTGTGGCTAATGCTAGAACTTCCCCGGTGTATGTGTAAAGCAAAATCAAGAGTGTGAGTTTAGGAGATGATTTAGGCATTTCTTTGGCAAACCTGTGATTGTTTACTTTCTTTTTACCTACCCATGTACATCATCCTAGTTAACCCCCTTTGAGCCTATTAACTATTTTTCTTTGACAACCTCATATCTAAGCCTAATCCATTTTTTTCAAGACAATAATTTGATCCAAATTCCTAAGTTCTTTTAATTGTAAAGTCATGTGACAAAACAAAAATTAATTGGGTAAGAGTGATGCCTTAGAGTGTATTGGTTCTTAAATTTGTTATGAAAAAGAGTGGCTATCATAGAGGTGTGCTATAGAGAAGAAAAGTAAAAGAAATAGAAAAATAAAAAGATAAATTGTGTTTATGATTAAATAAAAAGATTGTTATGTTTGAATGGCAAAATAGATGAAAGAGGGTGAGAGATGAAAGAAAGGTTGAAAGGTTGTTTAAAACAGATTTCTAATGGCATAATGTGATGTGTTAAAGCGCATAGGAACATAGTCACTATTTCTGGCCAAAATAGTCCTACCCGTCCCTTAGCCTACATTACAACCTATAAAGACCTATTTGATCCTAAGATTAGCATTCTGATATTAGTAGAGCATTACACTAAGGGCAAGCCTATGGTCATCAGTTGCAACATATGAATTCTTTGTAAGAGCGAGAGCAAGGAAAATCTTATACCCATGTTTCGAAAAATACAATACTTGTGAGTGATTATGGGTGATATATTACGTGAGACACACATGGTTGATGAGTTTTGGGTAGTCTTGTATGATTCTTTGTACCTTAACTTTTGAATATGAATTAACCATCATCACGAGTCTAGGATGGAGGTTGAATTGTTTCTAGTAGTGATTAGAAAACTACTCTTTGTTACTAATTACCGTGTCTGCCTTGATGAATATTTTATGATGTTACTGTGAAACCCTAAGTAGATGTTTAGATAGACATGATATTTTGTTCGAGGACGAACAAATCTTTAAGTGTGGGGTGTTGATGATAGGCGCATTTACACGCCCAAAGTACTATAATTTGCCTATATTTTAGCTAAGTTTTGAGGACAAAATATATAATTCATGCACTTTTAGTCCTTTTTCCTGTAAGTGAGCTAACAAATGTGATTAGCAAGTTTTTAGGTATTAATGATGAAGATTTCAGCATTTTATGGATAGCTTGACGCCAAAGGAAGCTTCACGAAAGAAGGAAAGCAGCGTTGGGACGCCTATGGACTAAAAGTGATGCATGGATAACTTGTCCCAGGCAAAAACAACATTTCCAAAGACTTTGGGGATCAGCAGTAACTTATTAGGATTAGGATAATGATGCAATAACCTAGTAGGATTAGGATAAGTAATGCAGTAGCTTAGTAGGAATAGGATATGGGTGTTATAAATACCCTATTTTGCTGAAGTTTTTTAATCATTCAATTATTCATTCAATATTTCATTCAACACTTTAAAATAATTCTTTTTCATCTATTTGACTCTTAAATTTTCATAACAAGAGAAACGCTATTTTGCAAGGAATTCATGCCACAAGCCCTACCAACACATACTTCACGTGAGATCCTTATATTGGTATGATAATAATGTCTATTGTGATTTCCGTTGCACTCATGAATAGCTAAACCTCTCTGATAGGGTTATGGAAGCCATATGAGATACTATCTATTGCTATGAGTTTGTGAATTCTTGACACGTATGCTGCTTATATCATTACTCTCTTCATCTTAATTTAAATTCTTGTGGTTGCAAACATATAGAATACTCCACTATAGAATTAACTTGTTCGAAAGAAAAGTTATATGTGTGAAAGAGAGTGTGTCAAGGAATAGGGCACCAACCCCTGTTTAAAAGTTAGTGTCGTAACTGGATTAACCTCTTGGAGATTTTTTACCATTAGACACGCTTTAAGCTCGAAAGACTTAAACTGAAATAATCCTTGATAGTCGAAAGACAACTGGATTTACCATAGAATACGAATCTCTATAAGCACATGCATGTCTGAATTTCGGATAACTCATATTCAATAGATACACATAACTCATAAGGTGGACATAACCCTAACTCTCAATTCTCATTGATTAAAACCTACCAATTACTCCGTTTTACTCTTCTATTTTTCGTTTTTACATTACTATTTTTATACTCTTAAATTCATGCTACAATCCCCCCTTTTTACGAAACATTCACCAAAAATCTACTAATATTGTCTTACTTAGTGACCAAGTATTCCCTGTGGGATTAGACACCCAACCCAGTTTGGTTCTATATTTGACGACGACCACTTACACTCTTACGAAAGCTGTAGTTTGAGCGTTATCAGACATACATCATCCTTGGCCGCTTTCTTTGGCTCTGTTAGGGTCTTTATTTTTGGTGACACTTTAAAGTACCAAGATATATTTGAATAACATTGTTCAACCTTAAATATCATAAGCAAAAGCACATTAATCATTTGAGTTCGTTCATGTTTCAGGCCCTAGGTGTGACGCCCATTCTGGATAAGCCATCACGACCATGACGACTTGTAATAGTTGCGATCAACCTCAGACAGAACCCAAAGACTTTAACCATTTTGTGAAGACATTTGTGATAGGGAATCACAACTGTGATAGCCAGTCACGATTGTCATCATCTTTAAACAGAACCAACTTCAAAATTTTCAGAGCTTGACGACATTCCCGATAGGCCGTTACGATTGTGATCGCCTATCATAGATGCTGTCACACTTACTAGAACCTAATTTTAACTTTAATAAAAATTTTGGTCCCAATTTTTGCTCAAGATTCACTTCTATTCGCATTGTGAGCTGATTTTTCAAACTTTGGGCTTGCACAGCTAACCCTGGGTGCGATTTTAGCCCTTTTTCTCATTGATCTTGTTTCAAAAATCTTGGGGACTTGGTTTAACTTTTATTCATCATATTTTACAAGAAAAGATAAAATTTGAAGTAGAGAATACCTAATGAAGGTTTTAACTTAGTGTCACCCACAAGAGGAGGAGTAAAGAAGAATTTGCTTGATTATGGATTCCAAACCACTCACAAGGTAAACTTATTTTGCTTATAGTGTTTTCCCAAATATGGGAACTACTCTTAACCAAGGAAGGAAATAACTCAAATAAAAGGAAGTTTATATTAGTGGAAAACTGAAAAGGCTCGCTACTTGGTCGGGTCGGATCAGCTTAAAATTAGGCCCAGTTGACAAATTTTAAAACCTTGGACTGATGACAATTTGTGATGGCTTGTCACAATTTTGATAGCCCATCAAGGTCGCCATCAATGAAAGGCAAATAATTTATCAACTTTAGTCTAGCTGACGAACTTCATGATAGCTTCTCCCAAATATGACGGATTGTCATGGATGTCGTCATGACCTTCTAGCTGACCCTTTTCAAGTTTTCACCTTCTCTATACTAAATCCTAATTTTAAAATTAAAAACACTTGTTCAAACATAAAAAATTTGGGTTGCCTCCCATTATCGCCTGATTTACTGTCGCAGCACGATGGTTATCTTGACTAATCAGACTTAGACAAGGCAACCTGTTGATCCTCCTTTCCATCATCATAGAAGACATCAACAATTAAGAATACACCCAGATCTTTTTGGTGTGACATGGGTTGATGCATTTGAATTTTGCCTCCTTTTTACCGAGCCTAAACTTAAGCTTGTTCAACTCCATGTCAACTATTACCTTTCAGTTGCCAAGAATGGTCTTCCCAAGATAATGGGTACCTGAAAGTCAACATCACACACCACAAAGTCGGTAGGGAGAATAAAGTCTATCACTTTCACTAATACATCATCCAAAATTCCAACAGGCCGCTTTATTGACCTATTTGCCATCACCAGTTGCATGTTAGTCGGTGTTGGATCTTCAAAACCTAGATTTTTACATACAAAAAGTGGCATAAGAATCATGTTGGCACCCAAATCACATAATGACTTTGCAACATCCAGAGACCCAACTTTACACAGATTAGTGAATGCACCTGGGTCACCCTTCTTTTGCACTAAGAATCATGTAGAAACTATGCTACAATGGTGGAGATTGTCCACCTGCTAACTGCTGACCTTTATCTTCTTGGTGACTAGGTCTTTCATGAACTTGGCATAACCTGGCATTTTCTCAAGTACCTTAAACAAAGGCACATTAATTGTCGATTGCTTGAGCATAGCCATGAACTTACCAAATTTTGCATCATCGACCTTTTTCTTCAATTGTTGAGGAAAGAGGGGGTGGTGGTCTAGGGGTAGTCTTTAACACCACTTCCTCTACCTTCCCATCTTGTTTCTCTGGAATATCAACAAAACCATTAAGTTTCTCAGACTCAACTGGACTACTTTCTTTGGATTCATCAGTACTTACCTTATTCTTCATAGATTTTCCCATAGTAGGGCCACATAACATATTACCACTCCGAGTGGTAATCGCTATACATTAGCCATCATTCCACTGGTTCTGAACCGTATCACTAGGTAAAGTACCAATTTTGCTTTTGTTCAATATAGTAGAAAGTTGGCAAATTTGATGCTCCAGCTGCTTAATAGATGTTGAGTGTGAGCTAACCAACTGACTGATGGTAGAAAATTCACTCTTCATAGTAGTTACCCCCGAGTTGGTAGCTTTAACTCCCTTCAACAAATTTTTCATCATGTCCTCCATGGATATCTTGCCAGATCTAGTTGTTGCAGCATCCTAACTTCCAAAAGGAACATACAAACCACTCGTGTCAATATTGTTTCTCCAGTGTCCCTGCACCCTATCTTTATAATCAGGCTTGTCATAGAAGTTCCGACCTTGGTTCCCTTGGCTGTTGCATCAAAAACCCACCTGATTACTCACATAGTTTGCCTCTACATCAGCACTTGTTGAAACAGTACCCTGAGATTCCACAGCCTTAACCATTTCAGTCTTGCTAGATAACAAGTGCTTGGCCAGCAAGTCCATCTGTGTCTTCAAATGGGCCATGTCCTGATATTGCTCCTCATCCCTTCTACGCTGCTCTGCAGTTATACCACCAGCAACAGTCAGGCTACCCTTTATATAATCCCGAGTATGCCAATCCCGACTCTGCTTGGTCATTCTATTCAGCATGTCAGAAATATCTAGAAAAGAGAGGTCAATGAATAAACCACCTGCAGCATTTTCAACAATTATCTTTGTCACAGATTTGAAAGCTCAGTACAAAGTCTCCATCAAGTGCAAGTCCGTCATGTTGTGGTTCAGACATTGTGCAAGTTTCCTCTTAAATCTTTCCTAGGTTTCGTGCAATGCTTCAGTCGAGAGCTGTCTGAAGTTACTGATTTCATCCCTCAGCTGTACCCTTCTGGAGGGTGGAAAGAACCATTATAGGAACAAATCTTTTAACTATCTACAGTTGGATATAGAATCAGGCTCTAACTCATTCATCCACATTGTAGCCTCTCCAAACAGAGACAACGAAAACAACCTCAACCTGATCACATTCTGGCTCACTCCCGAATTGTCAAAAGATTTGAAAATAGTGATGAAGTTCACCAAATGCATGTTCGGGTCATCACCAAGCAATCCTCCAAACAACCCCTTCAGATTCAGGAATTGGACATGGTTCTTCTTATGCTGAATTTTGCACCTAGTGCCAACGGTGGGGGAATGATAGCACCCTTTGCACCAGCTCCGTCCATTCCTTCATTATCTTCATCAACCTCATATTAAATAGGTTGTTGTCCATACCTTCCTCGGATTTCATGGTTTCTATTAACATGACGCTTTACTGGTGCAATAATTTGCTCGGCTCTACTTGGGTTTTGAGGATTCAGTAATTCCTCAATACCTAAGTCTTTATCATCAGGGTTCTGGTGATGTTCTTTTAGACCCATATTCTTCACATTCACCTAAGCCCTGGCAAAATCGGCTAGTCTTTTGTCCTTCTATTGTTCAACCATTTTCCCTATCAGCTGAGGTTCTAGATTAATTAGTAATAGCAGTTCTCCAGAACTTCTTGTTTTTGGTATAAACAACTCATTACCTAAAATAGACAAAATGAACAAATAAATGTAAATCAAGGAAACTTAACTATCAGTAAATTTTTGCGCACAAATTTTTAGTCTACAACTGTATTCCCCAGCAACGGTGCCATTTTTTATAACGCTTAAATTACACTCTTGAATGGGTGTACGCGATCGTTGTCAATATAAATCCCAACTAGGTTGGGGTCGAATCCCACAGGGAATAAGGTGTGAACTTCGAGTTGTTTACGATATAATTTACTGGTAGTTTGTTATTTCCTAAAATAGGGGTTTGAGTTTCACAGGAAATTAATTTGAAATTTGAATTAATTGTTTGTAACAAAAATTTTATGAAATAACCAGAATTATGTTCACTAGGGCTTACAGTACATGACAGATACTAAAATTTACCCAAGGTTCTTACGGTAGTTATGATGACAAGCTATCTTTATCTATGGTATGCTCAAATGTCTCTCGACCTATTCAAGAGCATAATTTCCTAATCCTCTCATACTTAGGGAAGCACTTATCACTATACAAATTTTACCTTAGGTTAATCAACCTTGGTACAACGCTGATTATTAAATGAAGCCTTTCCAAGTCCCTGTTGATAACTCACTTCCTACTGTTTATGATTTCTTTCCCAAGCAAACCAAAGTAGGTACACATATTTTTTGCAACCAATAGACATAAATTATAGTCTCAGAATTATCAAGAAATCCTAACACCTATTAAACCTTGAATAATTAATTTAACACCTTATCATGACATAACCCTAGTTTCCATAATCCAGGTTAAAGGAGTTTAACCACTCATGACGCATGAAACAATCATGCAATTTGATTACACAACTGAAAAGATTAACTTGCCATGATGAATGAAAGTGAAAGTGAACTTGTATTTGTATCACAAGGCAAAATACTAAAATATTTTTCTTGGGATACAGAGAGAAAAATATCCTATATTCTCTACTCAATGCAATGGATAGTTACTTGTCTAATGGATTCCCCATAAAAACCCTAAAAAAAAGTCTTTAAATAGTCAAGCGTAAATAAGGAAATAAAATTAAAATTTATAATTTTCTTCAGAATAGGTGACGGAGACTGTGACGGCTTGTCACGGGCATTGTCAACTTTTCTGTAATTTTCAAATCATCCTGCCTACGGTTGACGGAGATGGTGATGCCCAATCATCATCTTGACGGTGTGTCATAGTTGCCATAAAAAAACTTCCTGCAGCTTCACAACTCCTATTAAGGTTGATGACATCCCTGATAGCCTATCACCAGGTTAACGGCGTGTCATGAATGTCATCAGCCACTTGCAGTTTCTTATTTGCTTCCAATTTCTAGCATTTTGCTCCTGTTATTTTTAGTTCTTCTTATTCTCTACTTTTTCTACAAAATCAAAGTAAAATAATCAAAAACTACAAAAATTGCTCAAGTTTTCATAATTATTTAGAGTTTAAAGCTTCGAATGTGTTAGCATTGGCTCACACATTACTAGCATAACAGAATCACCCACTGGGTAGACACAGAGAAGGGATTGGAAATAATCTAAGGACCTATACCAATATAAACAGCTATGTAAGAGGTCACAAAAAAGGTGGAACCTAAATCAAGCAGAACATATCCATTCTGAAAGAAAAGTTTTAATGTACCAGTAACAATACCAGGATATGCCTCAGATTCTTGATTAGTGGTAAAAGCATAAAGATAATTCCAACCAGTGTAGGTACCAGAACTAGTACCTTTTTGTGTAGGAGTCAAAGAAGTAGAAACTGAAACCTTATTAGCTCAAGTAGCAATACTATGGATGGACAGTTCCTTTTAAAAATGACCATACTGACTATGTTTGAAGAACAGATTCCTCTCCATATCATGAACTCCATGATGTAATTACCCATAAAATCTGCAAGAAGGTTATAATAGAGCCAACTCGGCTCTACTACCCTATGACCGTGCACTTTGTGCGTTAAATCCATAGTTAGTCTAAAAAGAGCACTAGTCGTAGAATAAGAATAAGAATTTACCTAAGGTTTCTTCTTACCCCACTACCTATTATCGCTTCCATTATTTTGTTGGCCTCCACCTTGCTTTAAATATTTTAATTTCTTACTCTGCCTCTCTCTTATTTGTGTTTGTTAATTTTTTAATCCTTAACCTACTTCATATACACCACTATCCTAGAGACATCCATGTTATTATTCAATATCACTCTCTAACACTCTAGTACCAAGTCCCGAGAAAAGCCTAAAGCAAACTTCTTATATTCTCCCTTATTCTAGACACCAACTCCCGAGTGTAATGTGAGAACTGATGAAACTTTATGGCATATACCTTCATAGTCATCTTTCCCTACCTAAAGTTCACAAACTCCTCAGCTTTAGCTCTCTCAACTCCAAAGGAAATAAATGATCAATAAAAGTAACTAAAAACTCTCCCATATAGCCTAAACAACATCATCAACCCTCGACCTCTCCTATTCCTCATAGAACTAATATGTCATATATTTTAATTTATATATGGAAAATTCCACACCCTCCAAATCAATAATATGTATTACCCTGAATAAGTTTTCCATCACACCAACAACTTAGGGATTCTCCTCAACCTTCTAAGCCCGTAAAGGTAGAAGAATTAAACTCATAAACTATCCAAATCTTGTCACCTCTAAAAAGGGAATGATAAAAGAAACATGCTCAGAATGGCATGACTTAGAGGCCAACAACTGAGTGGGAAAATTGATCGATTGAAAAACTCTATATTAGACACATCACCTTGAGAGGACCGAGAAAGATAATAGGGACAAGTGGAACTCCATGTGAGTAGTCAGGAGCAAGGCCCTCAAACTGGGTCTTTATTTAAAAAATTACCAAGTACTTCAGAAGCAACTGGAGTATCAGTTCGGGAAAATACAGTAAGTGTAAAATACATGGCCTCAAGATGGTTTTCCATATGACAATGAACCTCTTAAAAAATTAATGGTAATCCCTTTGAGTGGTGGTAAAATGTTGGTTGATAGACCTCTAAAACTAAATAAGGATGTAAAAAAGGGTTGATCCCTCAACCGATTGCAGACAATGTTTCTTATTATTTAAGGAAGTTTGAGTACCCAACAATAAAATTTGCTGAACAGGTTAAGGAGCCACCACCACCATTTCTACAGAGGTTAAGAAAAGTAATAGAGGATGCATGATTTAAGAAGTTCTTTGACATGTTAAAAGAGATCCACATTTACCTTTCTCTTTCAGATGTTTTTAGGGAATGCCTAAGTACACAAAGTACTAGAGGAACAGAGTATCTAATAAAATTGTGTTACAAGATATTGAGATAGTAGAACTTACTAAGGGATGCAACTTTGTTGTGATGTAGAAGATGACCAAAAAACTCAAGGACCTTAGGAGGTTGACTATCCCTATTCAAATTGGTAACATTGAGGTTTTCCACACACTAAATGGTTTATGGTAAAGTATCAACTTGATGACACTATCAATGTTCAACACTTTTGGTTAAGAAAAACAAAGACCATGCTCTATGCTACACCAAATGGCAGAACAAGCCATAGTCTGCCCCAAAGGAATCACAGAGAATATTCTTATTAAGGTTGCTAAGTTTATTACTCCTACTATTTTTTTGTTTTTAATTATATGGAAGATGAAAGGGTGCTAATCATTTGGAGACTTCCATTCTTGGTGATGGGAGGAGCATTGATAAATATAAGAGGAAGGTGAATAAAAAAGACGCATGCTCAAAATGAGGTTGGATAATGAAGAGGTGGTTTTTAAGGTTAAACACCACTATACATACTGTCCAATTACGAATAGTTGTTTAAGATTACAGTGATTAAACTGGATGAGCATCGGGTTGTGGAGCCTAATTTACTAAAGATCTCTTTGGACTCCCTAAATGAGCTGCCCAAGCAACCAATAACTCAACCCAAAGTGATGCTGATTGAGGATAATAAAAAGGCTAGTTTTGAGAAATCTATTGACCTGAATAGTTCATATTCATGAGGTTAGAAATGAATAAAAAGATGGACTCCAAGTAGGAGGATAAAGATGAAGAAAAATGGTTAAGCATGATATAGGGTCATGCTGTGACACTAAATTAAGTGTTTCTTGGGAGGCAACCCAATTTAAGGCAGGTTTGATTTTTATAAGATCCCACAAAATCATGTGCTAAGATTATCTCGTAAAGCTCTATGAGGGATGCAATACTTAGAAAGATTTTCTAAGTGTTTAGGGACTTAGTCTCATTATAAGCCTCTGAACTTTAGATATTTATTTCATGACCTTCTCGACCTTTGTTTTTTATTTTCAAGTTATGTTATGATGAGTCAAGTCAATAGTGCACCCCGAGTGAGTTTTGGAATTTTTAAAATAGTATAAGGACATGTTAGGTTGCCCAAACTAGTAAATCTTTGTGATAAGCCCACGGCGCCCTAGATACTCCAAGGTACTAGGCAGGACGGTGCCTTGGCTAGTCCGCCTGGGCCAATTTTTCAGCAGTCAGCCCCAAACTTTGAAGTGCAAAAGGATCATTTTCCCACTCATATAAGCCTAAAACCATGAGATTCAGCCATTTTGAAGCCAAAATATTATTGTTTTTCTCAAAAATTCTCAAGAACAGGTCTAGGGTTTTCATAGAAGCTTTTAAATTCAAGATATTCTACCATTAATCTTCAACAATCTTCCATCCAAAGTATGCCAAGTGTTCATTCATGGATTCCTTTCATCCATGAAGCTCAAGAATATTTTTCTAAAAGTTGAATGATAAATTACATGTTATGAGTTGGATTGTGTTCATGTTGTTATTGTTTTATGATTTCATAGATGGAATCTGTATTATGGTTTCATTAAATTATTTTAGCATGTAGGTTAGAATCTATAAATTGAGTTGAATTGTGGAATCATGATGTATTAATTTGATAATTATTCTTAAGCCCTAAGTCATGAATCCTAGGTGTTTGATAAAATGCCTAAGAGAATTGAAATAATACATATAGCTCAATTGTGACTAAAATAATAGATGCATGCTTTACTCTCACATTCAAAATGACTCCCATGTTATTGTTATGCAATGTAATTGCTTGATGAAATGTTCATGAGATTAGAGTGATGAAATCATGATAGGTTTATATGCATTCCTATATTTATACAAGGTTATGATAACTTATTCTTTCATGAAATCCCAAACTTATTATATTATGAAATACTGATATTGGTCATGTGTTCAAGACGCGTCATGTCTTGTCAATTTCATGCTATCGAGTCCTGGGTGTATTTATTACCTGAACATTTAGCTGCGTGCCTAGATCCAGTGTCATGTTTTCAAGATAATCTCAGTCAAACCATGTTCAGTAGAATTCAGTCAGTCTAATGACTCAAGAAAATTCAGTAAACTCAGTAATCCTAGAAATCTCTGTAATATCAGTATCTTAGTAATATGAGTAGTATTCCATTAGTCAACGGTATTTAGTGAACTCAATTTAGTTCAGTCCAGTATACTCTGTTCAATGTCTATTCAGATGGGAGTAGGATTCAGCACCGAGTGAGTCCAAGGATAGGAACTCGCCTGTTAGTCTGAGGGTGTGATTCTTAGAAGTAATCCTTGCACTCCAAAACTATGTAGCAAGCATAGGTTGAGACATCAAACCTTCTATATAAGGGTAGATGAGGTGGTTTAACCTATCAGAATAGGGTCCTACAATTCTTCTTAGAGTACCAGTTAGATGAGGGATCACTCATAGTTTGTCTTTACTAGTGGCGCGGTATTAACACCCTTATAATTAGGGTTACAGATTAGACCCTGATGATAGGCGTATTTACACGCCTAAAGTACTATATTTTACCCATATTTTAGCTAAATTTTGAGGACAAAATATATAATTCATGCACTTTTAGTCCTTTTTTCTGTAAGTGAGCTAACAAACGTGATTAGAAAGTTTTTAGGTATAAATGATGCAAACTTCAGCATTTTATGGATAACTTGATGCAAAATAAAGCTTCACGAAAGAAGGAAGGGAAATCTTGGACGCCAAGGACCAAAAGTGACAAATGGAAAACCTGTCCCAGGTAAAAACAGCATTTCTCAAGACTTTAGGGATCAGCAGTAACCTATTAGGATTAGAATAATAATGCAGTAACCTATTAGGATTAGGATAATGATGCAGTAACCAGTAGGAATGGGTTAAGTTATGTAGTAGCTTAGTAGGAATAGGATATGGGTGTTATAAATACCCTATTTTGCTAGAAATTTTTATTCATTCTTCAGTTCCAAAAACAACTCGTCAATCATTAAATTCTACTTCTAATTCCATAATTAATTCTACTTTCTCTTCATCTATTCAATTCTTAATTTCCACAATAAGAGAAATGTTACTTTGAAAGGTAGTTCACGCCTAATGCCATACCACACCATACTATACGTGAGATCTTTTATTGTGGTATAATGATAATGTCTATTGTGAATTCCTTCGCACTCATGAGTAGTCAAACATCTCTGTTGGGGTTATGGAAGCCGTATGAGATACTATCTATTGCTATGAGTTTGTGAATTCGTGACACGTATGCTACTTATATCATAATTCTTTTCATCTTAATGCAAATTCTTGTGGTTGCAAACGCATAGAATACGCCAGTATAGCATTAACTTGTTCGAAAGAAAAGTTATATGTCTGTAAAAGAGATAATATCAAGGTAATAGGGGACCAACCCCTGTTAAAAAGTTAGTGGCGTAAATGGATTAACCTCTTGGAGAATTGGTACCATTAGATACACTTTAAGCTCGAAAGAGTTAAAGTGAAATAATCCTTGATAGGTCGAAAGACGCCTGGATTTACCATAGAATACAATTCTCTATAAGCACATGCATGTCTGAATTCCGTATAACTCATAGCCAATAGAGACGTATAACCCATAAGGTGGACATAAACCCAACTCTCAATTCTCATTGGTTAACATCTTACCAAACATTCTTTCTTTTTACTTTGGTATTTTCTATTTTTACTTTGTTATTTTGTTACATTATTGTACACTACAAAATCCCCCCTCTTTTACGAGATTTTCACCAAAAGTCTAATAATCTTTCCTTACTTAGTGACCGGCTATTATCTGTGGGATCGATACCCAACCCAGTTGGGTTCTATATTTGACAACGACCGCTTACACTCTTACGAGAGCTGTAGGTTGAGCGTTATTAAAAATTGGCACCATTGCCGGGGAATACGGTTGTCTACTAAGTTTGTGATAATTACTAGACCCTTTGGTCAAAGATTCTCGTACTTTACTTTTAGTTTTTGTTTTTGTTTTCTGCAGGTTTTTATTCAGTGCATGCCCCATACTCGAAGTTCTGGTCAACCGTTATTACCTATCAATCCTGAACCACAATGTATTGGCAGAATGGAGGCACAACAGGAAATTGAAAGAATGGATGCTCAATAGAAACAAGCTAGACTAGCTGCTCTAGTCGCCGCTCAAGTGCATCAACAAAATATTGATAACCCTGGGTGAGCAATAAATCCTGACGATAAGGCCCTAGGTGATGACGAGTTACTAAACCTTAGGCATGCTGCTAAGATAGCAACACCTGCTAATATAAGAGATCCTCAAACTAGGTTTAGGCCTGAACACCGAGACTTGCAACCAGCATTCGATAATGATGATGATGATCTTAATGGAGCCGGAGCCATAGGAGCCATTATTCCTCCACCATTGGCACCCGGAGCCAAGTTCAACATCACAAGCACCATAATTCAGTTATTGCAACTCAAGGGATTATTTGGTGGACTAGCAAGTGATGATCCAAATAAGCATGTTATCAACTTTATTTCTACATGCAAGTCGTTTGACAATCCTGGCGTTGGTCAGAATGCAATTCGATTACGTCTATTTCCATTGTCTCTGTCTGGGGAGGCAACTTTATGGTTGATGGGCTGACTCCTGATTCTATTACAAATTGGAGGCAATTAAAAGACGCTTTCCTAGAAAGATTCTTTCCGCCATCCAAGAGAGCACAATTGAGAGACGAAATCAGCAACTTTAGACAGCTTCCAACTAAAGCCCTTCATGAAACATGGGAGAGATTCAAGAAGAAGCTTATGAGGTGCCCAAACCATCATATGACGAATGTCCACCTAATGGAGATATTATACACAGCCTTGAATTCAATAACTAAACCAGTGGTGGATAATACGGCTAGAGGATCATTTATGGACCTCACCTTTGGTCAGGTAAGCAATATGCTAGATCGGGTAACAAAGCAAAGTAGAGCTTGGCGCACCAGGGATTCTGAGGTAGCAAGCCCCACTTTATCTATTGGCATGACTGCAGACCAAAGAAGAAGAGAAGAAGAACGTGATCAAGAGATGGCGCACATGAAAACATAAGTGGATCTTCTTACAAAGCATCTATTATCAAGTAAGACCGAAAAAGTCAAAGCTGTTGCGTCAAAAGGAAGAGACGAATCTGATTTGGAAGAAGAAGCCAACTACTTGAACAATCAGGGGGGTTTCCAAGGTAATACCCAAGGAAATCGAGGTCAGAACTATTATGATAAATCTGGAATCAAGGACCAAGGTAGTTGGAAGAACAAGAATAAAAAGAGTGGTTTGTATGTTCCCCCAGGAAGACGTCACGCCACTACTTCTAGTTCTGGAGATATGATGGATAAACTATTAAAAGGAGTGGAGGCAACCAGCATAGGAGTAACGGAGGTAATAAATAATGTGTCCTCAATGAAGGAATTGGTTGACTCGCATTCCACATCAATAAAGCAAATAGAGCAGCAATTGAGCCAACTTTCAGAATCACTCAATCAAAGAAAAGTTGGCACTTTACCTAGAGACACTGTGCAAAATCCAAGGAATAACGGATAATGCATGGGTATTACTACCCGAAGTGGTAAGGTGTTGGAAACTTCATCTAAAGGCAAGCAAGTGGTCGATGATGTAGCCGACAATGATGATAAGGCTAATGGAGATAACGCCGTAGAAGCAGACCACGACGTCCATGACATGACCCCTAGTTGTTTGCAGCCTGAAAAGACCAAAATACAGAAGCAAGAGGATAAGAAAGCCGTGGAGAAAACAATTCCACTTCTACCCCCACCTTTTCCTCAGATATTGAAGAAGAAGGCGGATGATACAAGGTTCAGCAAATTCATGATGATGTTAAAGCTGCTGACCATTAATGTTCAGTTGGTGGAGGCACTAGAACAAATGCCTAGGTACACAAAATTTATAAAGGATCTTTTGACAATGAAGCGGGCAGCAAGCTACGAGTTGAAATATTGTTTATCATTGCAGCGCAATTGTTACCCGATCACTAGTTTAGAAGAAGGACGACCTCGGTGCTTTCACTATTCCTTGCACCGTTAGATCTTTAAATTTTGCCAAGGCATTATGCGATTTAGTATCCAGCATCAATTTGATGCCATTGTCGATTTACAAAAAGTTGGGGTTGGGTGATCCTACTCCAACTAATATGAGGCTTGTAATGGCGGATAGGTCGGTAAAACAGCCTGTTGGTATTCTATGTGATGTATTGGTAAAGGTTTCTTCATTCATCTTTCCGGAAGACTTCATTATTTTGGATAGTGAGGCAGACTCAGAAGTTCCCATAATCTTGGGGTGCCCTTTCCTTGCAACAGAAAGTGTGCTTATTGATTTAAGAGCTAATGAGCTTTTATTCCAGATAAATGACGAAGTAGTTTGCTTTGATGTGTGAAAATCAATGAAGCAAACCAAAGACCTAAACGTATTCTCGGTGGCTGATGTTTACGTTGATGATGAGAACGAATTACTTGAAGAAGAGCAGATTATTGATGACCCATTGGCGGTTGTGCACACAAATGGTGAGCGTAAGGATGCTGAAAATTATGAAGAGACTATTGGTACTCTAATAGGATTAGGGTCGTATCCTCATGCTCCCAAGAAGATGGACCTTAATCTAAAAAATCGACCCACACCACCAGCTAAGCCATCTATTGAAGAGCCACCCACGTTAGAATTGAAGGAGCTGCCTAGTCATTTAAAGTATGCATTCTTAGGAAATGGAAGCACACTCCTAGTCATTGTGGAGGCATATTTGGGTGAGCAACAAGTTGCAGCTCTCATTGCTATTCTACGGAAGTATATAAGAGCCATTGGTTGGACCATCGCTGATATTATTGGTATTCCGCCTGGGATTTGTACACACAATATTCCACTTGAAGAACATTGCACACCCACTATTGAGCATAAAAGGCGTCTTAATCCACCTATGCAAGAAGTGGTGAAGAAAGAAATTATTAAGTGGTTAGATGCAGGGGTTGTGCATCCAATCTCTGACAGTACATGGGTAAGCCCGGTACAATGTGTTCTCAAGAAAGGAGGCATGACGGTAGTTGCGAATGAGAAGAATGAGCTTATTCCACTCAGACCCGTCACAGGATGGAGAGTATGCATGGACTACCAAAAGTTGAATTCATGGACGCTCAAAGATCACTTTCCAATGCCATTTATGAACCAAATGCTCGATCGATTAGCAGGGAAAGGATGGTTTTGTTTCTTAGATGGTTATTATGGGTATAATCAAATTTGTATTTCCCTCGAAGACCAAAATAAGACAACGTTCACATGCCCATATGGTATATTTTCCTTCAAACGTATGCCGTTCGGGCTATGTAACACACCAACCACCTTTCAGCATTGTATGATGTCTATTTTTTCTGATATGGTTGAGGATACCTTGGAGGTATTATGGATGATTTTTCAGTTGTGGGCGAGTCATTTGAATCGTGTTTGGCAAACCTAAGTATGGCGTTGCAAAGATGTGTAGAATTCAACCTAGTACTGAATTGGGAGAAGTGTTACTTTATGGTTAAAGAAGGTAGCGTTCTTGGGAATAAAATCTCCAAAAGAGGAATGGAGTTTGATTGAGCTAAAATTGATGTTATCGAGAAGCTACCAACTCCAATTTCCGTGAAGGGAGTCCGTAGCTTCCTCGATCATGCAAGTTTCTATCGGTGATTTATCAAAGTCTTCTCCAAAATTGCTAGACAATTATGAAAACTTTTCGAGAAAGATGCAAAGTTTGACTTCAATGAAGATTGTTTGAAGGCATTTGAATGCCTCAAAGGAAAACTAATTGAAGCTCCTATCATGGAAGCACCAGATTGGTCTCTACCGTTTGAAGTCATGTGTGATGCTAGGGGGTAGCCTTAGGCGCTGTACTTGGCCAGAGAAGGGAGAAGTTATTTCATCCTATCTACTATGCTATCAAGGTCCTGAACAAAGCCCAAAAGAACTATACTATCACAAAACAAGAGCTCCTAGCAGTCGTGTATGCGTTTGAAAAGTCCCATGCTTATTTGTTAGGAACCAAAGTGATAGTTCATACAGACCATGCAGCTCTGATATATTTAATGACAAAGAAGGATGCGAAACCAAGGCTAATTCAATGGGTATTGTTGCTGCAAGAATTTGATTTCGAGGTAAAAGATATAAGAGGTTACGAGAACCAAGTTGCTGATCATCTATCTAGACTCGAGAAGCGCAGCCTAAAATCAATATTGATGATGCATTCCCTGAAGAAGAGATCTTAGCCACAATAATGGAATAGTTACCATGGTATACATACTTTGCGAATTTTGTGGTGAGTAATGTGATACCTGCAAATCTATCTTTCCATCAAAAGAGGAAGTTCATGCATGATGTAAAACACTACTTTTGGGATGAACCATATTTGTTTCGACGATGCGCTGATAATGTTATCAGGCGATGCATATCCCATGTAGAGGTGCCTAATATACTAGAAGCATGTCATACTTCCCAAGTTGGGGGACATCACGCAAGTAATCTGACAACACGAAAGGTATTGGAAAGTGGATATTATTGGCCTATGATATTTAAAGATGCCTATGAATTTGTTAGAAGATGCGACCAATGTCAGAGACAAGTTACGATTTTGAAACACCATGAGATGCCCATATCGAAAATTCTTGAAGTAGAGCTCTTTGATGGATGGGGTATTGATTTCATGGGTCCATTCATAAATTCGTTTGGAATAAAATACATCCTAGTTGTTATAAATTATGTTTCAAAATGGATTGAAGCATTAGCGTTGGCTGACAATTAGGGAAAGCATGTTGTAGCATTCCTGAAGAGGAATATCTTCTCTCGTTTTGGAGTACCACGTACTATCATAAGCGATGGAGGGTCTTACTTTTGCAACAAGCTATTCAAATCCGTGTTGGCAAAATATGGTGTTAATCAAGATAAGGTAGCCACACCTTATCACCCACAAACTAGTGGACAAGTAGAAGTTTACAATCGAGAAATCAAGAAAATCCTTGCTAAGATGGTAAATGCTAATAGGAAAGATTGGTCTCGGAAGTTGGATGATGCACTATAGGCTTATAGGACTGCATTCAAAACGCCAATTGGCATGTCCCCATACCAACTAGTTTATAGAAAGGCCTGTCACTTGCCCATTAAGCTCGAGCATAAAGCATTATGGGCTTTGAAGTAACTGAATTTGAATTGGGATGATGCCATGAATCTGAGATTGGAGCAGCTGAAAGAGATGGATGAATTTCGTCTACATGCTTATGAAAAATAGGACCTCTACAAGGAGTGGATAAAAAAGTATCATGATCAGCGGATTGTTCAATAAAACTTTCAAAAGGATGATATGGCACTTCTTTTCAATTCCAGACTGAAGCTATTCCCAGGTAAGTTAAAATCCAAGTGGTCTGGTCCGTACAAAGTTAACCAAGTCTACTCGTCTGGAGTATTTGAGTTAGAAGACAATAATGGTGTTGTCTTTAAGGTGAATGGCCAACGAGTTAAACCATATATCGGTCCTCTTGATTCGATAAACTATATGGCCATCACTTATCTCGACGAAGTCTAAGTACTCGAGGTAACTATGTCGTGCCGCGACAATAAATCAAGCGCTATATGGGAGGCAACCCATCATTTTTCATTTTTTTTCTTTCTTTCATTCTACTACGTGTTTGCTTTTGATAAATAAAAAAAATACAAAAAGAAGAGTCGTGCCACGACCAAAACTAAGGCGCTTGACAGGAGGCAACCCATCGTCCTAATCGTTTTTGTTGTTTTTGAGTAAATGTAGGTACAAGAGGTGTAAAGGAGATTGGTTTCAAATTTTGAGTTGGAAGTATTGCATGTTGAAGGTGGTAAGTTAGGAATGAAGAAGCAAAAGGCTATGGATTTGGCATTGCCTATGAAAATATAGGCAACGAACACGGCTAGGCCTATGTAAATCTAGCGCACGAACAAGGCAAGGCCTATGCTATGGCCTAAGCTCTCGGATTCTAGTGTGCCATAGCATAGGCGCCGCCCATGCCTAAGCATGCCATAGCATAGGCGCCGCCTATGCCAATGCCTTTTGTCTCTGAATCTCATATGCCATGGCATAGGCGCCGCCTATGCCTAACAATGCCATGGCATAGGCACCGCCTATGCTCAACTAGGCTTTGCAAAAGGCGCCGCCTATGCCAAGCATAGGCAAAGCAAAAGGCGCCGCCTATGGTCACTTTTGGTCTCCAAATCCAATTTTAAATGGGTCAAAACCTGACCCAAGCTTGTCCTATAAATAAGAGACTTAGTCTTAGACCAAAAATACATTGCAAACCTAACATAAGTGCCGCCTACCTCTCCAAATCCTCTCAAAAAATTTCCTTTTTGCTCTTTTACTTTGCAAGAACGTCATCCAATGCCATCAATCAAGTAAGTACTTCTTTGTTCTGCATTTATATTTTGTAAGTACTACACTACTACGCCTATTATGACTTGTTAAATCTTGAAGTAGTATTGGTGATTTGAATGTGATTGTTTTGTTGTGATACAACTAAGTGAGTGAACGAATACGTAAGGATGATCATAACTTGTTTCCAACTTGTATTTGATTTTGATACACTGTCATACTTTTGTGGAATTGACATGGTCACGAAAATTGCATAATCTTGACAATAGAAAGGTTACATGTTGGAATGACTTGTTCATCGAGATGACAATTATGGTTGACTACCAACATATGAGGTTTTGATTATTTCTAGATGCTATACCTTGATTCAATCACTATGTACTAGTCTTGTTATATCAAACATGAAAGTATTGCCAAGATTTCAAGAATTATGACTGCACTGATTATATTGGTGGAATATAGCACCTAAAACGTATATCGATGAAGTCTGAGTAATCGACAACTTTCACTTTACTAGTTTGTACCAACAAAATAAGTGTGGGGTGGTTCCACTACTGCTTGTTTATTGATTGTATCCACCGAGATGAAGCTAACATGACTATTGTTTTAATCTCAGGTATAATTGCACCAAAAGCAAGACAAGGAAAAGAAAAGGCCACCACTTCACAAAAAGGCCAGAAAAGGGGACGAAAAGAGAAAGGTGAATCATCCTCGCTGCATGTACCACGCTGCATGTTCGAAATTAAATGGGTCCTAGAGGAGGAAGCAGAGGAGTGGTATAGGAACAATAAAGAGAAAAAATATGTTCATGTGGAGCTGATACACAAGGAAAACCTATCAAAGAAAGAACTGCGCATGTTGACCAAGATAATGACGTTACATCTTGATTTCATATTCAGAGATATGGGAGAGTGTAATCTCGATTTAACCCGAGAATTCTATGCTAACTGGTCACCAAAAACTAGAGGGAGTGAAGTAAATATTTGGGGCCAAGTTCTGGAACTAAATACGGACTTCTTCAACTCCTTTCTAGGTTTTCCATAAGTCGATCCATCACCACTCAAGGAGCTGTACAATAGTCCTTCATACAGGGCAATTTGACACACATTGTGCGGAACAAGATCTATGGCATGATCGAGTAGACACAAGGACACCGGTCAGCAAAACACCTTCCCATATGCTCCGTTGAATAGGGAAGAAAGAATATGGTTGTGCATAGTCAACTCTTGCCTCATTCCAGGGACGCAGTACACAAAGATAACACGAGATAGAGTGTGCTTGGTGTACGCATTGATGACGAATATCCCTATCAACATTGGGGCAATTATTCGATCTACAATGCGGAAGGCTAGGCTGCACAAGTGGTCCCACTTCAGCTTTGGCAATCTATTGACTGCAATATTGAGGAAGGAGGACATTGAAGAGGAACCTGATGATCATAAACTCCCACACAACCCCAAGAAGGTTGACCTCATAAAGGTTGAAGATGTTGAATCCAACTGCTGTAGAGCTTCAACAGCTGTATTATGACTACCTAATGAATGAGCATGCGAAGGGGATGTGTGGAGTAGGTGTATACTTTGAGGAACCTCTTGACGATGATATGCCAACCGACGATGATCGCAGACTACCAGACTCCAACGTGGAGGAGAATTCTGATGACGACGACTCCAATGATGATTCTAATGAAGGGGGTATGACCCCAGACATAGAGGAGGAGTCCAACTAACCAAGTTCTTCTTATTTATTTTTCACTGAGGGCAGTGTGTCCCGTCTAAGTGTGGGGTGCTGGTATTTTCATGCTATACTTCTTTATCTGCCTTTGCATTTATTCATGTTTTTTTTTAATTTATGTTTGTTTGTTTTGTTTTTTTTAGTAGTCATTTTTTTAAGTTTTTTACATTTTTTATAAACTTTGCATGAAATTATTCTGACAAGAAGCAAGGTATTGTGACAAGAGTCTGTGATAAAATCATTATTATTGAGACATTTAGGCTCTAATTGTGACTCACTATGTGATATTGTGTGGTTTAATTCCTTCATCCGTTGGGTCAAGAGTCTATACTACTCCCAATAAATTCGACCATGTGCCTTGTGTGTGTGAGGATATAGTATATTCTATGTTTGTGGTTGATGCTAGAACTTGCCTGGTATGTATGTAAAGAGAAATAAAGAGTTCTAGTTTAGGAGATGATCTAGGCATTTCTTTGGCAACCTGTGATTGTTTACCTTCATTTTACCTACCCGTGGACATCATCCTAGTTAACACTTTTTGAGCCTTTAGACTATTTTCTTGGACAGCCTCATATGTAAGCCTAATCCATTTTTTTTCAAGACCATAATTTGATCCAAATTCCTAAGTGCTTTAGAGTTTAAAGTCATGTGACAAAATAAGAGGAAATTGGGTGAGTATGATGCTTTAGAATGTATTGGTGCTTGAAATTGTTATGAAAAAGAATTGCTAGCATAAGAGGTGTGTTATGAAAAGAAAAAGGAAAGGAAAACTGAAAAGTTAGTTATGTTTAAAATTGAAAAACAAAAAAGGAGAAAAGGGGTGGTAGAATAAAAGAAAGTAGAAAGATTGTTTGAAAGAAAAGTGTTAATAGCACAATGTGATGTATTAAAGCGCTTAGGAACATAGTCACTATTTCTGGCCAAAATAGTCCTACCCGTCCCTTAGCCTACATTACAACCAGTAAAAGACCTATTTAATCCTAAGCTTAGCATTCTGATATTTAGTGGAGAATTACACTAAGGGTAAGCCTATGGTCATCAGTTGCAACATATGAATTCTTTGTGAGAGTGAGAGCAAGGATACTCGTATACCCATGTTTTGATAAATATACTATGCCTGTGAGTGATTATGGGTAATATATTTTGAGACACACATGGTTGATGAATTTTGTGTAGTTGTGTATGATTCTTTTTACCTAAACTTGTGGACACGAATTAACCAGCATCACGAGTCTATTTTGGAGGATGAATTGTTTCTACTAATGATCAGAAAACTACTCTTTGTTTATAATTGTTGTGCCTGTCTTGATGAATATTTTGTGTTGTTACTGTGAACCCCTAAGTAGATGTTTAGATGGACATGATATTTTGTTCGAGGATGAACAAAGCTTTAAGTGTGGGGTGTTGATGATAGGCGTATTTACACGCCGAAAGTACTATATTTTACCCATATTTTAGCTAAGTTTTGAGGACAAAATATATAATTCATGCACTTTTAATCCTTTTTCCTGTAAGTGATCTAACAAACGTGATTAGCAAGTTTTCAGGTATAAATGATGCAAATTTCAGCATTTTATGGATAACTTGATGCCAAAAAAAGCTTCACGAAAGAAGGAAGGGAAAGCTTGGACGCCAAAGACCAAAAGTGACGCATGGAAAACCTGTCCAGGGCAAAAACAACATTTTTCAAGACTTTGGGGATCAGCAGTAACCTATTAGGATTAGGATAATAATGCAGTAACATATTAGGATTAGGATAATGATGCAGTAACCCAGTAGGAATGGGTTAAGTAATGCAGTAGCTTAGTAGGAATAGGATATGGGTGTTATAAATACCCTATTTTGCTAGAAATTTTTATTCATTCTTTAGTTTTGAAAACAACTCTTCAATCATTAAATTCTACTTCTAATTCCAAAATTAATTGTACTTTCTCTTCATCTATTCAATTCTTAATTTCCACAACAAGAGAAACGCTACTTTGAAAGGAGTTCACGCCTAACACCATACCACACCATACTACACGTGAGATCTTTTATTGTGGTATAATGATAATGTCTATTGTGAATTGCTACGCACTCATGAGTAGCTAAACTTCTCTATTGGGGTTATGGAGGCCGTATGAGATACTATCTATTGCTATGATTTTGTGAATTCGTGACACGTATGCTACTTATATTATTATTCTCTTCATCTTAATGCAAATTCTTGTGGTTGCAAACGCATAGAATACGCCAGTATAGCATTAACTTGTTCGAAAGAAAAGTTATAAGTATGGAAAAGAGATAATGTCAAGGTAATAGGGCACCAACCCTTGTTAAAAAGTTAGTGTCGTAACTGGATTAACCTCTTGGAGAATTCGTACCATTAGATACACTTTAAGCTCGAAAGATTTAAAGTGAAATAATCCTTGATAGGTCAAAAAACAACTGGATTAACCATAGAATACAATTCTATATAAGCACATGCATGTCTGAATTCCACATAACTCATATCCAATAGAGACGTATAACTCATAAGGTGGACATAAACCCAACTCTCAATTCTCATTGGTTAACATCTTACCAAACATTCTTTCTTTTTACTTTGCTATTTTCCATTTTTACTTTGTTATTTTGTTACAGTATTGCACGCTACAAAATCCCCCCTCTTTTACGAGACTTTCACCAAAAGTCTAATAATCTTTTCTTACTTAGTGACCGGCTATTCTCTTTGGGATCGATACCCAACCCAGTTGGGTTCTATATTTGACAATGACCGCTTACACTCTTATAAGAGATATAGTTTGAGCATTATCAGACCCCAACTCAGCTATAATAGATCGTTAGGGGTATTTCGGTTATATTACTACTTCCCACAGTCTCAGTCTCAGTCTCAGTCTCAGTCTCAGTAATAGAACTCAGATAGTTCTACAAAACTCAGGACTGTCAGATATAGTCACTTAGCAGTACAAAACTTAGCTAGTCCCACCAGAAACTAGACTGCCAGACACAGTCACTTAGTATCAGTTATATTAGTCATCAAAAATCCATGTTATCAGTATTTAGACTCAGTAAT
Organism: Capsicum baccatum var. pendulum; assembly: GCA_030864225.1. Classification (NCBI taxonomy): domain Eukaryota; kingdom Viridiplantae; phylum Streptophyta; class Magnoliopsida; order Solanales; family Solanaceae; genus Capsicum; species Capsicum baccatum. The sequence continues at coordinate 59,158,139 of CM061555.1, forward strand.
TAGGGTTGACATAGTCTCATTTACAGTTATACTTATGCTTGTATTCTCACGTTTTTGTTACTCAGTCAGTTAGGATTGTTCATGTATATGAACCCTTGCATTCAGCCTTACCTCACTTGCATTCCAGTACATTCAATGTACTGACACATTTATGCTATGGTTTTTTATACCATAGGTTCAAAAGCATAAGATCCAGCGCATCCTTAGTAGATCATACATTCAACAGGCAGACTAGTATTGAGTCCTCATCATTCGAGGATCTTATTATTTGATTATTTCATTCTTTTAGCTCATAGAATATTTTAGCAGATGGAGTTAGTTGGGGACATATCCCATCAACTCCCTATTCAGACATTTTAGAGACTTTCAGACTAGATATTCAGACTTCAGTATTTTTCTATATTTATATATGGTTTTGATATTCTTATACCATATTTTTCAGTTATGTATCACTATTGAACCTTATGGCCTTTCAGTCTATGTTTCTTCATTTATACAGTCTATTACCTAGTGCTCAGGTAGAGATATCAGTCATGGGTTAGCTAGTGGTCCTTCGAGGTCATGAGCACCGTGTAGCATTTCAAGTACCAGATTTGAGGCGTTATAATGTTCATTATTTTGTTATTAAATATATTTTTTTGAGTCACGGTTTGATGAAAATTCTGAGTACAAAAAATCAAAGCAAAGTAGCATGGAAAAAACTAAAGGTAGGGTCTTCAAACCCTCACGATATCTGAAGATATTGCTAGCTAGGCTTAAATTCCTCATGGAGTATTTATATCTCCACTATTAAGTATACTTTGGGGGCAAATGAGATTTTTAGGTATGGGGTGGGGAAATTCCCATGGTTTTGGGTGAAGTGATGTTGTATGGTCTTGAGTCTTTGTTAAATTTCTATGTTTTTTATGTTAAATTTCAAAGTTTTTTAAAATTAAATAAATTACACTTTTTAGTTTTTAGTTGTTTCGGTTAATCTAGTGGGTGCACACTTCACCTACCCCATGGTAGATCTTTTTGGTTCTTCTCCATTGGGGGGGGGGGGGGGGGCGTGAACCAAGTTTTATTTTATATTTATAGGATTAAATTTTAAATTTTTTGTTTTAGGCAAGTGAGATATTCTTGTTGGTGCTATATATGATTTCATGATGCAAGCTATTTGGAATGTAAAGAGAATGTTCATTATGTGAATTACTGCTTTTGAGACTCCTAGGCTCTAGTTTATGATTTGTACTGATTGGCTTAATATTGAATTTATGTGATTGTTTTATTAAGAGTTTATAATGATCCTACTTGAGTTGATCATATTCCATGTATGTGTGTGAGGTTGTATGTATTCCTTATTATACTTGATGTCTAGAACTTTTCTGGTGTGTATGCAAAGCTAAATAAAGAGTGTGGATTTAGGAGATGATATAAGCGCTTCTTTTACTACCATGTTTCATACTCTCTTTTACCTACCCTTGTGCATAATCCTAGTTAACCCCGTTGAGACATCAACTTATTTTCTTTGGTATTCATATATATAACATGTATCCCCTTCTTTAATTGACTATTAATTAATCCAAATCTCCTAAGATCTTTAGTATAATATTAATGAGTTAAGGAGTTGAAATTCAACTAGGTAATAGGTGAAAATAAAGCCCCAAAGAAATAGCTTTTGGTGCCAAAAATTGATGTGTTATGGATGAGAGTTATGTAATAAAAAGAATAAAAATTGTTCAAATTTAATAAGATGTGAATAAAACACTCCCACCATAGTGTATATGAATGACCTTAATAATATAAGGGCAAAAAAAAAAGATGTGAGTAGATAGAAGTTGTGGAAATTTGTTGTTTATAGAGCAATGTTAAGTGATATGTGTGATGGATCAAAGCACTTAAGGAAGATAGTCACTATTATTATCCAGAATAGTTCCTACTTATCCTTTATCTTACTTTAGAACCCTTAAATACCTACTTGATCCTGAACTTTAACACTCTCACCAAAGAATAATACTATAATAAGGGAAATCCAATGGTTCATCTTGTGTAACTTGTGAATTCTTTTAGGGAGTGAGCATAACTTGATTCTTATACCCTTTTATGATAAATTATATCTATGTGACTGGTTATGGGTAACTCTCTTATTGCGAGGGAACATATTTAATTATAGTTGGGTGATTTATATGGTGTCTTTGATTGAATAATATGCATGAATTTTCCAAATTGGTGAGTCAATTCTTGAGGCTATTATGCATTGGACTAGTATTCTTAAGCCTTCAACTCTGTGTGTAACATGCTTACAAACCTTAGATTTTGCGTAGTCATTGTAGTACAAGCTTGAGTATATTGCTTGTAGTTGAAGTGTGGAGTCTCCTCTTATTATGATGGTTAAATTAAAGAGTTGTTGGAGGACAAGAAATTCTTCAAGTGTGGGATGATGATCTGAAATGAATTTATGCACCCTAGTGTTATTATTCAGGCTTATTTAGCTATTTTTTGAGGACTTTTTGTATGCTTAATGATTAAATATTTTCATAATTAATCATATAAGTGTTAAAGTACTTGATTAAATGTTTTTCGGAGTTTTTCAAACAAATTTGGAATAAAATTGGTCACTTCGAGTCTAAAAGAGAAAACTAGTGTTACTAGCTTGAGCTATGTGTTGTTCTAGTTAATCTCAATGTATTCTAGTGTATATAATGATTTTATAATGGTATGATTGTGTTGTGTTGAAAAACTATTTTTTAGTGTTTACGGTTCAATTTAATCAAGCCAAGATTCAAAACTCTATGTTAAAGATCGAAAGGGCAAACTAGTTCTATGATTAAGTTTCTTGTTGAGTGTCCTGGATTTTGTGTTGTTTTGAGAACTAATTCGTAGTGTTTGATGCTATATGATCCTCGTTGAGTTAATTATGATTATATATTGAAGATACAAAAGGTGTAAATCAAGTATAAAGAACACCACAAGGCTTGGAATTGATGGACGAATGAAAGGGACAAGACATAAAAAGTGGACTTTGGAGTCATTAGCACGTAGTGGACCTTAACCAACTATACAAGGTACACTAAATTGTCTTGGTATATTCCAAAGTTACCACAAAACAGTGTGTGTCCATGACTATGTTTGAACACAAAAACCTAGCCGAAGAAATATATGGCGCGATGAGGAGGCATTTCCAATTTCGACCATTTTGTCCTCCTATTAAAGGACACTTAAACATAATGCAAACAACCTTGGACGACTTTTAAACTCCGAGGAAGGCTAGATAAAACTTCAAATATAGTTCTTATTCCTTTAATTTAATTTTTTATGGATTTTATTGTGTATTCATCTATCATTATTACAGTTATGTCCATGAGCGGCTAAAAGCCCTTTTCTAGGATTAAGGCCAAGAAAATAATTACTCTTTCTTTGAATTGAATTATTTTTTATTATTTGTAATATATTATTATTTATTCATCCTCGTTATATCTATTTTAAGGATTTGTTACCCTTATAATCTATCCATTGTAATCTTGTGAGCCCAGAAGGAGGAAAAAAAGGGATAGAACATGGGTAAATAGAGTATGATATATTCTTCTACAAAATAAAGTTATAATTTGCATTTAGGATAGGAATATTCCCACTTAATGATCTAGTTGTCGGTCTAAGTTAGATAGGTGATTAGAGGGTTGGAAAATCAAAATCATAAAATAAACCCCGTGAATCAACAACCATGATAATGTAAGATCCCAAAAAATTGTTGCGTCCAATTTCAGCTCATTTGTCTTTACAAGCCTCAAGACTTAGCAAATTTCATAAGTGTTCAACACTTAGTCTCATTTTAGACCTCCAAACTTTGGGTATTTATTTAAAGACCTTTCCAACATTCTTTTTCCAATTTTCAAGTTGCGTTGTGATGGGGAAAGGTTGTAGTACATCCCGGGTAAGTTTCAAAATTTTTGGAATCCGTTTAGGACTCGATTGGATTTCGAAACAATAGTTGCAAGCGATCCGCAGGCGCCGCCTGGGATATCCTAGCGGACTACGGCAGGCGCCTCCTGCTAAAGTCCAGTGTTCCCAAACTTTCGGTACTCAACCTCTACGTCTTGGAGGGTATTTTTGGCAATTTCCCTACCCTATATATAAGCTTAAAACGGAATTTGAGCCATTTATCACCAAAATATTGAGTTTCATCAACTTTCTCTCAAGAACAACCAAGAACAAGTTTAGGGTTCAATTGGGGGTTTCTAATTCCAAGCTTATTTCACTATAATTTCCACGGATTACTATTCTAAGGTATGCATAGTGTTCATTTATGGACTCAATTCATTCATAGAGCTCAAGTACCATGATTTTAAATGTTGTTTTGTAAACTTTTTGTGGTGATATTAGCATGTACATGTCATTTATTGTTGTTTAAGCTTCAAGACAATATCTATAGGTGTCTTCCATGAATTATATATGATTGTTAGTTGAAAAGTACGAACTTTAGGTGGTTAAAAATAATGCATGTTTGAAACATGGGATCTTTTGATGTATTTGGAATATATGGTTTATTAAATAGCTTGTTTAGGTTCATATTTGTGTTTTTCCTAACTCCTTTGCTTGTACCTGAAAAAGTAGATTGATAAACATTATGGGTTTTGAGGAGTGTCCCAACGTCTCCTTCTTGCTCTGAAATTTTAATGTGTTCTGATCGATATAGCTCTGCACACTGCTGAGTTATCTGATTTGTAGCTATAGACTTCAGTTTATCTTCATTAGTCTTTATCTTTTCTATTTCATTACCCATATTGTTCACTTTCATTGAAAGTGTAGTTAGGGTTTTGAATATCTTTTCTAAATCTTCATGTTCTATTATATCAGTCTGTCTAGCTTTCTCTTGTTATGTAGTCTGCAATAACATTTTTGTTAGTACTAATTACTTCAATTGTAAATGTAAAATTTAATATATTCAAGACTAGTTTCTGAATCTCTTTTGTTGTAACTGAATTTTGTATTTTCTTTGTTAACCACCAACGTACCTGTGTATTATTTGTTCGTACAATAAACTTGTTATATACAATATATGACTCAAATGCTAATAAACATTTATATAATGAACATAATTCTTTCCTATTTATTTTTCATTTTATTTCTGTTTCATTGAACCTACCTGAGTAGTATCTACAATGGTGTTCTAATTTTTCTGCTTCATATTTGTATTTAAGTACTCCTCCATAACTACATTCACTAGCATCTGCTTCTACTATATATATAAATTTCTATTTTCATCTGAAAATTGTAGTTTTGGTAATTCTTTACAAAGTAATTTTATTTTCTGAACTTGTTTTTTATCTTCTTCATTATGGTTATATTCTACATCCTTTTTAAATTTTTTCTGTAATGGTTTTAAGTTTTCTACTAATTTTGGAATTATTCCCTTACTTGGTTTACTAATATTAAAAATGATTGTAATTTCTTTTTTGTATCTAATTCTTCTTTCGAGTTTATTATTTTTTGTTCTATATGTTGTTGCATTTTTACTCCACTTTTATCTATCTGTATTCCTAAAAATTCTATCTGATTTTTCATAATTTCAGCTTTCTTTTCACTAAGACTTATTCTCAATTTTTCTATTATATCTGTAAATTGTTCTAATAATTTTAAATGTTCTTCTTTAGTTTTTGTATATAATAGTATATCATCTATGTATACTATACAATTAGGTAATTGTTTAAAATAACTATCCATAAAATGTTGATATCTACCTGATGCATTTTTATATCTAAATGGTAATATGTTCCATTCATAAAATCCTTATGGTACCGTAAATGCGGTTAATTCCTTAGATTCTTCTTCTAACTTTAAATGGTAAAATCCTGATTTACAATCAAATTTACTAAAATAATTATATCCTTGTATTTGTCTTATTTTTAATATCTTATTTGGTATTGGATAATTATATGTCATAGTCTTTACATTTAAATTTCTATAATCAATAACCATTCTACTTTTACCTCTTTTTTGCTCACTATGTTTATTTACTATAAATGATGGGTTATTATACTTACTCTTACTTTTTTGTATATATTGTTTTTTCTAATAATTCATCTATATGCATTTTAAATTCTTTTAAATCGTCAAAATTATATGTTAATGACTTCTGAGTTATTATGCTATTTTTATCTATTAATTCGATTTTTATAGTAGTTTTATGTTTTCCCCATCCTTTTAATGGATCTTCATTATATAATTGTTCTAATATTTTCTTAATTATTTCTATCTTATTTATTGAAAATATAGTTATCTCTATTTTATTTATCGAAAATACGACTAGTTCTATTGTATCTTCAGTAATTCTTATATTTTCTAACTTTTGTGTAATTTTTTCACTTCCATCTATCCAATCAGTTTTCTTTCTTATTTTATTACTAACTCTTTTTGCTCTTACTCTCTGTTTATATGGTGTTGTAAACCACCAATCTGTTATAGTTATTATATGTGGGTATAATTTATCTAAAAACGGCATTCCTAAAAGTATATCTTTTGATGTTAGCTCATAATTATAAACTTCTTCTATTGTTAATATCTTATCCCATAATTGTATTTTTACATCCCTAGCTTTATAGGTAATTAAATTTCCTTCATTATTAAATCCTTTAACTATTATTGATGTTTTTAATTTATTCCATTTAAATCTTCTACTACTATCTTCATTAATACATATATTTTCATTTCATGTTAAAGCTCTTCTTAAGAATAATTTCTCTCTGTTATATGTTATCGTTAATTGTGTATGTTCTATATTATATGGTTTTACTTGTTCTAGCCATTTTATTCCTAATATTATGTCTGTATTTTGCATTTCTTCCTTTACTTCAAATTCTATTTTTATTTTTTTAATTCCTATTATTATTATTATTTTTTCTGCTATATTTTTAGTATTTATTAAACTTCTTGGTAGATCTGGGCGTATATTATTATCAGTTTTTATTTCCTCATTTTTTACTAGATATTTTGCTATATAATTTTCTTCTTGTCCTGTATTTAAGAGTATTAAATATTCTTTTTCATTTACCTTTCCTGTTATGTAATATTGGTTTAAATTATCTGTTGAACTTGTTTCATAACTTGTTCTTTTTTAATGAGCTTGATGATTCTGATTTTTCATAAGCTATTCTTTTCGTTGTACTTATTCTATCATTTATTATTTCTAAATTTTCTTCTATATGTATTCCCTATAGCTATAATCATTATTATCTATTGTTTTTTATAAATTGTTCGAATTGACTTTCTATTTGTATTTTGTTAATCTTATTTTTTCCTGTTATTTTATGTTTTGTTGTTAATACATATAAATTTTTGCATCTCGCTGTAAATATTTTACTTCCTGGGGTTAATTCTATTCCTGATATTTTCCAATATAATACTAATGATGTATCTATATTTTTATCTATTACTGCTACTGAATAATTCGCACTTATTATAAATTTAAATTTTTGGTATATTAAATTTCCTTTTATGCCAGTTATTATACCTTTTTCAATAGGTTTTATAATTCTATCATATGCTAAATATAATTCTATTGGCGTATCTATTCCTTCTCTAAAATATGTTTTTATTAATATATCTGTAACTCCAAGGTGTACATATTTTATTGGGTCTCTACTTTTTATATCGTTTATCTCTTTATTAATTATCCTTTTTGTTACTAGTGGTATACTAGCTTTACCTTTTGCATATCTACAGTCTATTATATGTTCTTTTTGACTTACTACGTACTGTTCTTCTTTTCTTCTACTAAATATGTTTTTTATTGTTGGTATTTTAAATATCTTTTCTACACTTAAATCTAATTCTTTTTCTATTATTTCATCAAATATATTACTATCAAATATTATTTTTTGATCTGTTCCTTCATCATTTAAATATTCTTCCTTTGTTATTATTTTTATATCTTCTTCACTCATTTGGTTCATTTGTATAGTGTTGCATTTAATTCATTAAGGAAATTATCTATTCAAATACTAGTTGTTTTCAACTGGTGGTAGATTGACCCCCAGGAATTATAAATTGAGAACAATATAGCTACCATAACCTAGAATCTTCCAGTAATAGATATTTGTTTTGCATAAGCAAATGTTGACCTTGCTATGTTTTTTCCACCAACTGATAGCAGTCAGTTTTTCTCTCTCTCTTTGATTTGAGGGGAAGGCCCAAGCACCAAATTAGAAATTATCCCTCTACATATCCAATGATGCCCATAATTTGTTATTTAACAGATTTTGTTTTTCCAACTAAGAATAAACTTGATTTCTCTATATTAGCTATCAAGCCTGACGTTGCACTAAAATGTGCAAGAGCTACTTTAATCCTAGTTACTAATGTGGAATCTCCTTTAAAAAAATTCATCCAATCATCAGTAAATACTTGGTGAGTTGGCTTCAATCCCTTACACATTGGGCGTAAATGGAAATCCTATTGGTGACATATTTTTAAGAAACCTTGATAGATATTCCATTATTAGTACAAACAATTAGGGGAGGCTGGATCTCCTTACCTCAATCCTCTCTCCCCTTTAATGAATCCATGCTTATGTCCACACACTATGATTGCTTATTGTGTTTTGACATGTCATAATCAACAGATTAAATTTGCTAGGAAATCCAAATCCAATTAACACCTCTTCTAAGAACCTCCATGAAACCATATAATAGGCCTTCCTTATATCAATCTTTATTAAGCATCTAGGAGTTGTTTTCCTACCATAATATCTAAGAAGGACATGGTAGATTAGAATATTAAGAATCATGGGACTTCCCTAAACAAAAGTAGTTCAGTTTTCAGCAACTAAGATCACACAACATCATTCAATCTAGAACAAACGAGTTAAGATATGTATTTGTAAATGACATTACAACATGCAATAGGCCTGAACTGATTAGCCTATTCTAGAGTCCACCTTAGGTATAAGCATAATATTTGTAGAATAATGTCTCTACAGCTTACCATTTTAAAGAAACTCTAAACTATCTTGTGTGATGTCAAGACCCACTAAGCCCTGCAACGTTGTAAAAAGACACTTCTATAAACATCAAGACCTTGACTTCTTATTTCATCAATCTTGAAAATTACCTTTTTAACCTTCTTCTCCGTAAAAAAGGTTCCAACAATTTAATTTGTCTTCAATCCTTAATACTAGACCACTAGATAAGACAAATATTTTTGTATTTACTATGGCATCAACATTCTACCGATGTCACCCAAAACTACACATCTATGAAGTACAGTGCAGTCTATGTTAAATATATTAATCAAACAAGGTTGGGGTCGAATCCATAGAAAATAGGCCATAAATATCTCTTAAAGTTATTGAAATAGCTGGGCAATGTAGAAAAAGTAAATAAGGAAATTTGTTGTAACCAATAGAAAGTAACAATACTTGAATATTTTTGGTTTAAACAATCAAAAACAAACACTAGGATAGAGTTCACCCTGGCTTCTAACTCCGTGGGTTTCTCGTCCTTGATTCAAATATCGCAATATTGCACATGCAGAATCTGACAAGATAGTTTTTACAAACTATCTTGTGAACTCTTTGAATTTCACCCTTCACTTTGCGAGTTATAGGTTGTCATCTTACTAACCCTTGTCATTGATACCAGTTTAACTATCACCTTGTGGGTCTCAAGTTGTTAGACGAGGGTTTACAGCGTTGAATAACTGTTGTAATATTCTATTCCCAATCTCGAACTACTTTATGAGGATGATTACAAATACAGGCGAGTCCTTAGATCCGACAGTAGCTATAAAACCAGTCAACATGAAAAAGATCACAATACATGCAACAACAATGATATAAATAAATGTAACACTTACCATACTTCGTTAATATGTCAAGGTTCCCATGACCTTATATAAGGGAATTAGTTTCTTATAATTGTAAGAAACTCGATAGAATTCAACAACGAGTGCATATGATTAATCTTAAAATAACTGACAAAGAAAACTCAAAGTCTTAAATTGATTAATAAACCTAAAACCAAGAACAAGAGGATTCAAAGATCAAAAGATAATCTTGAAATCAATAGATAATTCTAAGAGTATAAAGTGTGTAACCTAATACAAGAGTATTTCAAGGGTATTTATAGTTTCTAAAAATAACAAACAAAACCTAACAAAAACAAAATAGTAAAACAAAGTAGGAAGTGATCATTACTTAGGCAATGAGTCGTCCCGACTGAAGATGACTCATTGTCAGATCCATTGTCATCTTTATGTGCTAGTGATGACTACTCGTGGTCAGGTACTATGATTTGTTTGCTGTAAATTGTTGTCATTCTAGTGGATTCAGTACTTTCTCACTTTTCTCAAAATGACTCCTCACTATCAGTCATAGCTTAATATAACGACTCACAGGCTTCTTCCATTTCCACAAGGTATAAACTTGGTTGTCTTCAATACTTTTTCTTATTTTCCTAGAATGACTTAAACCTAAACTCGTTGTCACTCCTAATGAGTCATGGTCAACCTAAACTTTGATCGTTTAGTCCACAACCTTCATTGTTAATAATAATATTTGGGCTATGAGTCGTATCGTGACATAACAACTATTTGTCCAGACAGTACTTTGATTTTATTCAGAGTTTTTTCATCCAGTTCTATTCCACGCCACTTCCAAACTAATTCTCCTACAACACAAACACATTATATCTAATAAAATAGACTAAGTATTTTTATATTTTCCGAGTTTTAAGTACCTAAAATGCCATGAAATCATATAACATCATTACCATTAACTCAGAAAATTTGTATGTCCTCAGAAAATAAAAAAAAAAAACAACACATGATGCTTAACAAAGAAATATCTAAGATACCTATGGCAGTCAATTCCAATTCAAGCTCAAAAACATAACACCTTACTATTTTAACATTTTAAAACCAACTATTTGTATCAATGTAGCACAATAATATGACACAATGGAATCAAGCTATGACATCATAATAGCAAAAAACAACCATGCATATGTACTAGTTACACTACCCAAACAAATAAGAAACTAGAAACACAACTCATGTTCCCTCAAAGGGAAGAAGTCCCAGTCACTCCAATAAATTATGCATGTTAATGCAAGGAAAATGATAGGACACTCACACCCACAAAGAAGTTCCAATAATTTGCATAGAATACCATAGGCTTGTTGTTGAAATAAAAGGACAGAGCACCACCTTGACCAGGTCCCTTAAAGTCAAACATATGTAATAAAATAGTAAAGAAATAAGGAAATAGCACTATAAAATAAATTAAAGAACATAAATATTTAACGTAGAAACCTCCTTGCTCAAAAGTGGAAAAACCATTGCTTTCCCTAACAAGCACTCAAGAATCCCCTATAATTAAACTCATGATTATAGACTCTATTGGAACCTACCTCTAAGCTCCACTAGTTTATAAAAATTTCGTTACAAACTCTCCTTGACAACTCTGTCAAGATCTCAGCTCAATATAGATTAACTCTAACCAATATTAACTTAGGTAACTCTACCTAACTCAACAAACAAATGAAAACCATTACTCTTATAAGATGAGTAATTCAATTATATACCAAGACTTGAAAGAATAACAAACACTCTCTCAGCTTACAAAAGCTTGGTACTTGAGAAATATTTGAGTTCTTGCTGATTTTAACTCTGAATAGACAAATTGCAAAATATAGTGAATGGATAAGCATTCTTTTCTATTTAAACCTAGATAATAATTAGGGTATAATTTCTATTAGGCCAGGTGTGTATCTTGGTAAAATCTCATCTATCCAGTTTATTACACTAACAGACAAAACTACATAAACACGTGTTACCAATATTAAATTCATTAAGATGCAGGGACCTAGTCCTTTATTGTTAGGTGATCATCATCAAAACAGTATATATCAATTTCCCCCTTTTCGATGATGACAAAACATAAAGCTTGGAGTATTACAATTCATCTACCTCATTAAATATTCCCTTATCACGATGAATATTGCTTCCTATCATTATACATCATTGATGTCTCCCAAAACTAAACTTTAAAAGAAGTATGTTGTAGTAGATTCCAAATATAGTAACCCACACCCTCCTCAGCAGTATCAACGCTCTTAGTCTGGCTTCTATACATCTTCATTAGCATATTTTCTCCCTTTCTTACCTTCCTGGCCATTGGTTTGGTTGTATCTCTAATTAGGCCTAATTCTGAGGTTTTTGTGGGTCTTAACCTTCTCATTAATACCAAAGAGTTCCTGTAACCCCATAGGCAAACACAACTACATAATCATAGATAGGAATGCCAATAATTACTTCTCACCCTTATATCTCGGTTTCTCATCTCCTAAGCCAAGAACTTTTCCAACAATTAACTCATAACTATTTCTAAATATGGCTATCATCACTGCTCATACTGGACTCAATACATTGTCCCCGATGGTGGGACAAAACCTTTTACAAGAAAATATCCACTATTATTTACCCTCAAAGTTAATGGTATGTTTTTTTATCTTTTGAGAAGTCACACCCAGGACACCAACTACCCACACATCATTCTATTTGTTCGATTCTATTCTCTCAGCATATCTATCTACAATAACCAATTTCCTCTTAGACCCTATCTATTTTTGAGTAGTTTTTATCATCTTCTCTAGAGGGTAGTCCATTTCCCCATTATTTATCCATGGTTAAGAATCAAAACTATATAAAAATCTATCAATAATATGTGAAGAGATATTGACCACCACTCCTTGAATAGTTAATGAGGTAATATTGTCTCCATCTCTCTATAGTTGGCCCTGTTGATACTATCTCTGTAGCTCTCTTTTGTATACTGCATAGAATTCTCACTTTAATATGGTGATGTACCTACTGGATTCTAGTTATCCACTCAAAACTCCACATCCCAAACTGCTCCTCAAATCTGAGTAACTTTACCATCCCAATGGTGATTAGGAATCTCTTAAGATATAGGTTTCTCTTTATTTCACCAGTCCTGAGTTTGGTCAAGCCTTCATTATATGTTTTTGCATTCCGAGTTACCTCCTCTGGTTAACAATATGCACCAAAAGTAGGTGTAAGTGAAAATAGAGGGTGTTGCACATCGATTAGTGGCATGTCAACTTATTCCACAATATTCTAGAACTCTCAACCTCATAATTTGACTCAAATTCTTCTTCCACTTATGAAGGTAGAGGTGAGTATAGACGGGACATGCTCGGGTTTTTTCTCCTTGGTCCCCTCAAAGGTGTTTCCTCTAGAGTCTCTACCTTTTTACCCTTTTAAAAATTCTTTCCTTTGGGGTCAACCTTTCCTCATTAGGCATTCTAATGAGTCACCACTACTGTTGGATGACTCAATAGCCTTAAAATTAGAAGATTATGTTATTTTGATTACCTTTTTAAGCACTTGCTTGTAAGATTGCACACCTTTCAGATAAAAGGTACCTGTGTACAAACACTTATTAGTAAGTAAATAAAGAAAAAAGTAAAAATAAGAAATAAATCTTTATTGTGTATTTTTTGTTCAGGGTACTATTGACGGGTACTACTTGTATTGACTAGGCACGACGCATATGACTTAGTGGTATACTAAGAATAATGTAGGATTGTGTTCACTGGTCTACTTATGAGTCCTCTTAACATGTCTTACCAACAAGGTATAACTTATTACCAACAGTCATAAGCACATAAAAAATAACTAATAGAATATAATTCCTTCTAGGTCAGTACGACTTTAGTGTATGATTCATATGGGTTGGGTATGACTCATTTAGGCAAGTCGTATAAGAATGAGAATTCAAACTTAGAAATACTTCTATGTTGTCAGTGGGTACGAGTTTTGTTATAAATCTGTTACTAGTATGTATGAATCATAAGGACTGTTGTATCCACTGCAAAAAAAAAGTTCAACTTTAAAGTTGACTCCATAAAACACCTAGGCTTTGGCCACTTAGAAAAATATCTTAAGTTCAGCATTCTGGGAATGTTATGGATCAAAGGTACTAGTCATAACCTTGGGTACGACATTGTGACCCCTTACTCAAATACTAGGCAGTGTAGTAGTGGTTACATATTATCCAGGATATAAATTAACCCCTTCTAAGTAAACTATTAGAGCGCGAGTCATATCAAGCTAAGTCATATGATGCTTTAAACTTGATGTTGTGTAAACTATCAAAGGTACGGTGCAAGGTATAGTTTAGGGTACCACTCATACCCTAAGATATGAGTTAGATTAGCCTAGTCATAAGATAATAAAGTTAGAAGTTCATGGGGAGGCCTAGGGTATAAGTTAGGGTACCACTGGTACCTTAGGGTATGGTTTGGTGTGGGAGTCATACCTGCTGTAGGCTAGTTTCTAGATTTTAAAGTAAGGGCTTTATGGATATTTCCCACCCCAAAACACTTAATTCCCCTCACTATATAATGTATTGTAGCCTCCTAAAAAGTATTTTTGGTGGATCAAATATTCCAAATACTCTCTGAAACACAATTTGCAGATTTGGAGACTAGGGTTCCATAAGTATTTATCTATTGAAAAGAAAGGGGTCAAGTTCTTTTTGTAAATCATCTTGTTTGAGACATGTGACTCTTTACCTTATTTTGAACTCAAATATCATGTGTTTATAACATAAATTATGTCTTATAAATAAATATTTTGAAATTAAATATTAAGTTTTTTTGATGCCTAGTGATGAGTAATGATTTTTCTAGATTAGACTTATGTTTATGCATGATTTTGGTGACAAATTGCATATCTGGGTGCTTTTTATTTGTTGTTTAACAAGTGTGTCATAAGTAATCCTATGATTGATGATTTCTACTTAAATTTTGGCATTCATAAAAGCATGCACAAGGTGTTTGTGAAAATGTCTAAGAGAAATATTTAGTCTAATATTGATAATGTTTTGAACAAGGTAAATGTCCCAATAAGTATGAGTGGTTTTTAAATGGTATGGTAAAGAAATTTTAATCTATGTAATTAGTTAATTCATGACTTTGATAGTTTGATGACTAAAAGGGTTAAATTTCCTGAATATGAACTAGAATTGTGTTTGAACTAAAGTGTCATATAAGAATGTTAATGGAGAATGAATGGTTCTATAAGGATTTTTATGACGACCTCGTGGTTAGATATGGTATTGAATTGGTTAAATAGGTCAAAGTCCCAAAGTTTTTGATTGAATAGATGTTGATGCATTGATAAAGGTTTGAGTACCAATGTCTACTAATAATAGTCACAATGACTTTTAGTTAGATTACTTTGCGTAATAAGATGACTTGTGGTTAGAGTCCTTAGCCTAATAAGATGGCTTTTAGTGAGAGTCCCTTACCTAATAAGATGTCTTGTGGTTAGATTACCTTTACTATCAAGAAACATTCAAACCTTTAAGGGTGAAAGGTCGGAGTCCTCTGCTTCCTATCTCATAATTGTGTGATTCAAAAATGTTTGCTAAGTCCTAGTTCTCTTTTTGGCTTGTTATGTATAAAAATATATACATCTATATGTATGGAAATTTATATATATATATATATATATATATATATATATATACACATAAATGTGGTTGAATATGATGTTTTGACTTGGTTTTGAATGATGACTTAATTTTTTTTATTCTTGAGTTACATGTTAGTTCAACAACCGCTAACCATCTCTGAATGTTGTATCCCCATGCAACACAAAGGCCAGAGCTTAAAGTGGTGAGCTTCCATAGTTTGAAAGACATTTATTCATAGTCATTTATATTATGTCATAGACTTGTCTAGACTTAATTTTGGATATTATTGGGGGAATATCCAAACAGATATATATATAGATATTAGATTTTTGTAGAGACACATGAATGAATATGGACTTGGGTTTTTTGGTTGGTTTGTAGTCATTAATGGATTGATTAGACATTGTTTATGTTATTATTATTAGTCTTATTTCCTCTATCTTGATATATGGTTGGAGTTTATTCGACACTTGTCGATTGATGTGATGATTAGGTTGGGTTAATGGGGCAATCTCTAGCCCTTTTTTTTCTCTTGGGATGCCTATATGACAAGGCTTAATTTTGGGTTATGTAAAGTTAGTATAAGAGCATAGGTTCATAGTTAATTTAGGTTTCATCAAAGTTGTGTCAAGTAGAGTATGTTTTATCGGTGTGAAGTTTGTCATACTTTTAAGAGAGGAGATATTAGACATTTAAGAATGTTTACCTTTCTTGTGTTTTCATATCGAGCTATAGAGTCTATAATCTTGAATTCCTATGATTTTTGGTTACTTATATTTCATAACATACCTCCAAGGAGATCTGATACTTTGGAAAACTCTTCTATCCTGATTGGGGAAAATATGAACGGATCTCGTCCAACTTTCAGGGTCTATACCTTGGCTAGGGATACGACATCAGACCACCCTCATGGGGATCTACCTATCGCTACTAACTCTTCTTATGAGTGTGACAATCCTACTTAGTCACCTCAAGGGGATGCAACTAATGCTGAGTTACGTCGCTCTATCAATCTATTAACATAATTGGTAGCTTCTCAATCAGAGTGTGGTGTTCTGACTATTGTATCTTTTGAGGCCACAAGGGTTGGTTAATTTATGAGGTTGCACCCTTCTATGTTTTTGAGCATCAAGGTTAAGGAGGACCCTCAAAGTTTCATTGATGAAATTGAGAAAATCCTTCAGATTATGCATGCTAGCTTGAGTTTCATTCCTACCGATTGAAGATATAGCATACCAATGGTATAAAGGATGAAAATGTCGAGAGATTTGGATTCTAGTTCTGCTATATGGGAAGAATTATCTAAGGCCTTCTAGGACCTATTCTTTTCTCAAGATTTGAGGAAACTAAAGGCAGAAGAGTTTGTGAACTTGAAATAATGAAGGATGCATGTCAAAGAGTATGCCTTGAAATTCCATCAGTTGTCTAGGTATTCTCCTAAGATGGTTTCTAGCACGAAGGCTAGAATGCATAAGTTTTCTTTAGGATTATCCCTTAAGTTGGCTCTTGAGATCAAGATGGCTTTGTTAATCGAAGATATGGACATCTCTTAGTTGGCCATGTGTATGTAACAAGTGAAGGGAGAGAAAAAGAAATAGGTTAAGTTTATTGAAAGGGAAGCAAAGAAATTTAGACCTTCTGAGTGAAGTGTTAGAGAGAGTGGTAAGTGGTCATGATAGAACTAAGGGAGTTTTGATTCTCTCGCTTTTGATAGTGCTCCTTACCTAAATCTGTGTAGTGATCATTGGTCTTATTTTGATGGTGGGTTCTTGGTAAAGAGTTCCTAATTGAAGGCTGGAGAAGCTCAGTCAAGCCTAACTCACCCACTTTGAAGATTTTGTACTCAGCCGTATCATGTTCAATATGATAAGTGGAGGAAAAAATGTTTTAGATGTAGTCAAATTGGGCATATTCTGCGACAATGCCCCTCTCTAGTAGCTTTTTAGGCTAATAAGGCCCCTATTTCTACTTTATCTACTCCTGCACCAAAGGATTTTATTTTTCCTTTAGCTTCTATTTCTAGTATATGCACTAGCTGAAATCACTCGTATACACTTGCTACTTTCCATGATATGAAGGTATATCCCAATGTTTTCATAGGTTGTTGAAACTTTTCTATCATAATATGTATTGTTTGCTTGATAAAGGGTCCACTCTTTCTTATATGACCCCATTTATGGTCTATTAGTTCTCTTACTATTTTTACCCTAGTAAAAGACTCTATTGTTGTTAAATGAGTCTATAGAGTGTGTGGTATCTGTTAGGAGTAGAGAAACTCTTGTAGACTTGATAGAGTTTGACATAGTTGATTTTGAAGTCATTCTGTGGATGGATTAGTTGCACTCATACTATGCTTTCTTAGATTATCAAACTCGTAAAGTCATTTAAATTACATAATGAACAAGTTATTATATGGGGAGGTGGTTCTTTAGTACCTATTGGAGGTTTATCTGATATCTAATAGCTCAAAATTTGATCTCTAAGGGGTGTTGTACTGAGTTAAGGATTATAACTTAAAAGGTCATTCTCTAGAAACCATTCTCGTGGTTAATGAGTATCCCAAGGTCTTTACTGATGACCTTCTCGGTATTCCTCCCAATAGGGAAATTGATTTTGGAATTTATCTTGTTCTGGACACTCATCTAATTTCTATTGTCCCTTATAGAATGGCTCTGGCGGAGTTTAAGGAGCTTAATAATTAATTAAAAGACCTCTTACATATACATTTTTAAGGAGCTTAATAAGTAATTGAAAGACCTCTTACATATATATTTTATCCGTCCTAGTGTTTCTCCCGAGGTTACTCCCTTGTTATTCTTGCGTATGAAGGATGGTTTCCTTCGTATGTGCATTGATTATCGTTATTCAAACAAAACAAAACATAAACAATAAATATCCTCTTCCTAGGATCGATGATTTGTTTGATCAACTTACGAGTGTGAAGTGTTTCTCAAAGATTGATCTTAGCTCAGGTTATCATCGGCTTAAAATTTGGGAAGTGGATATCCTTATAAATACCTTTAGAACCTTGTATTGTTCATTATAAGTTCCTATTTATGTTATTTGGGATTACCAATTCCCCCTCAACATTCGTGGATTTGATAAATAGTGTCTTACATCTATTCTTACACTTGTTTGTCATTTTATACATTGATGATATCTTGTTTTATTCTATAGGTGAAGGGGATTATGCCGATTACCTTCGTGCTCTGTTACAAACATTGAAGGATCATCATTTGTATAAAACATTTTAAGTTTGAGTTTTGGTTAAGGGTCGTGAAGTTTCTTGGTCATTTTATCTCTAGTAAATGGATTATGGTAGATACTCAAAAGGTTGTTGTGATTAAGAAGTGGACTAAACCTGCGACTCCAAATGATATTTGGAGATTATTGGGTCTAGCCAGTTACTATAAGAGGTTTGTGGAAATTTTTGATGATAACTTCACCATTGACTAAGTTGACCCAAAAGAAGGTCAAATTCTGGTGGTCGAATGTGTGTGAGGTTCTCTTGAGAAGTTTAAAGACAAATTAACATTAAATCCAATTTTGAGCTTGCCCAAGGGTAATGATTGCTTCATAGTGTATTGTGATGTTTCTCATATTTAGCTTGGTTGTGTATTAATGTAGCATTGTAGGGTGGTGGCCTATTTTTCTACGCAATTAAAACTTCATGAGAAGAACTACCCTACTTATGACTTGGAGTTGTTACCTATGGTTTTTACATTGAATATTTGGTGAAATTTTCTCTGCGGGGTTCATGTTGACAACTTTTTCTATCATAAGAGACTTAAGTATGGCTTGAGTTATTAAAGGAGGTGGCTTGAGTTATTAAAGGACTTTGACATAAGTTTTCATTATCATCAGGTAAAGCTAATCTTGTTGTTGATGATCGTTGCATTTTATCCATGGGGAGCTTAGCCCGTGTGAATGAGGATAAGTAAGATTTGGTGAAACACATTAACTATTTGACTAATCTTGGATTTTGTCTCCCGAACTTGGAGGATGGTTGCGTATTTTTGCCTTAGGTATCACATTCGTCCCTTGTTGCAATTAAGGAAAAGAAAATCTTGGATCTTGATTTAATGAAGATTAATATAAATGTTGGTCAATAAAAGGTTGTCAATTTTGGAATTTGTGGTGATGTTATCTTGACAAACAAAGGTAGGCTATGTGTTCCCAACATCGATGGATTGAGAGAAAGGATTATGGCTGAGGCTCATAGATATTCATATGTTATTCATCCCTATTCTATGAACATGTATCATGTTATTCGAGAGTTTTAATGGTGGAATAATCTAAAGAAAGATATGGCTAGTTATGTGGCTAAGTGTATAGTGTACCAATAAGTTCAAGTTGAAAGGAGGCTCAGAGGGTTGTACCCAGAAATTGAGTTTCCCAAATGGAAGTGGGAGGCAATTAATATGGATTTTGTTATCGATCTTCCTTGATCTAAATATCAATGTCACTATATTTGGGCATTGTGGATGGAATGAACAAGTCCGCTCACTTTTGTTGGTGAGGAGTAATTACTCGGTAGAGGATTATGCTAAGTTGTATTTTTTGAGATTGTAAAGATCCATGGAGCTACAATTTCTATCATTTAAGATCGTAGTACTCCATTCTCATAGCACTTTTGGAAGTTATTTTAGAAAGGTATGGGAACCAAGGTGTGCCTTGGTACCGTTTCACACCTGTAGATGAATGGAAAAGTAGAGAGGACCATCCACACATTGGAAGAGATGTTGTTTTCTTGTTTGATTAATTATGGTGGCAGTTGGTATGACCATTTACCTATGATTGAATTTTCCTATAGGAATAGTTACAATTCTAGCAATTGCATGGCTCGTTTTGAGGTGTTGAATGGTAGGAAATGTTATTCTCCTATTAGGTAGTATAAAGTTGGTATAGGTAAGTTTCTTGGAGTTGAATTAGTTCACAAAGACTTAGAGAAGGTGAAGGTGATTCGTGATACGTTGAAAACCACTCAAAGTTGCTAAAAGTCCTATTCGGATGCGAGGCATAGAGATTTAGAGTTTAATGTTGGCGATTGGGTATTCGTATAGGTATCTCCCATGAAAGGAATGATGCGGTTTCGTAACAAAGGGAAGATTAGTCCCTGGTATGTTGTCACCTACTTCATTTTGAAGAGGGTTGAAAATATTGCCTATGAGTTAGAGTTGCCTTCTAACTAAACTCCATCCACCCGGTTTGGTGATTCTTCGTTGGTAGTTGCCTTAAATAATGTCGGTATTTCATACTCTTTGAACTATATGGAGGTCCAAGTAAGGATCTTGGATTGATAAGTTCACTAGTTGTGAATGAAAGAGGTGGTTTCAGTAAAGCTTCGATGGAGGAACCAAAAATTTGAGAAGCTACTTGGGAGACGGAAGAGGACATAAAGTCAATGTATCCATATTTGTTTTTTGTTTCGAAAGCTCATTATTGAAGTATGCGTTAATCTTCTTCACTTGACATACATATTTTCTAGGCAATTGGTTCAAGTCCCTAAACATTGAATTGAGCAACTATGTTTAATATAACAATATGTTTAAGACCCAAAGTAAATTCAATGAATGAAAGATTCATGATGATCTTGATATGTGTCTTATCCTTATTGTATGTCTTGTTTCTTAACTTGGTTAAACGTGAGTTTTATGTGTAATAAAGTGTTAAGTTGTGCTTATGTTTGTGATTTTAGGTGTATTTATATACCTAAGCACCATAATCTATCCATATTTTAGCTATGTTTAGAGAACGAAGTGCCTAGTTTCTTATGTTTTTACTCTACTTATATGTAATTGAGCTAACCGATGTTATTAGTATGATTTTAGGTGTTAATGACGTAGATGAAGACATTATGGGACTATGCAGATTTTAGAAGAAAACTCACACAAGAGGAAAATCTGCTGTTGGACCAAATGTGATGCATGGGAACTTTCTCCCAGGCAAATTTGCCATTTATAATAAGTTGAGGACTTAGAAGGAAATGATGAGAGAAAAGGCTATTAAAAGACTTGTTGCTGAATTTTTATTTATTATTGATTATTCTGTAATTTTTTAGATAGAGCAGAGAAGGGTGGCTTAGCTTGAGAGAGAGGGAAAAACATTTTTTTCTCTTGCTCTCAGTATTCGTACACCAGGATCGTCTTCTAGTTTTTGGTATGATGAATATACTTATGATGATTTTCTTTTTATTCATGAGTATCTAAGTTTATTAGTTAGGTTTATGGAAGCATTGTAGCATAAAATCTATTACTTTGGATTTTGAATTCATTATGCATTGACTTGTTTACATCATACTCTCTTCGCTTATTTTGAATTCTCGTGGTTGCAAACATAGAGGGTATGCCTTAAAACACAACTTGTTCGAAAGAAAGGTTGATGTTCGGATAAGAGAGTAGTGACATGAAAATAGAATTTCCAACCCTTATTTCATATGTTAATGCCTTAACAGGATTAAGTAATTGGAGATTTCGTATTGTTTTTGGTAAACGCTTTTGATTAGAGAGAACTAAAGTGAATTAGTCCTTGATGGTTGATAAACACTAGGATTATGTTATTAAATACAATACATCTCTCTATAAACACGATGCATATATGAATTCATAAGCCCATAGTTAGTAAGTATCGAAAACTACAAGGTTGACATAACCCTAGCTTGCTATTTCTCTGAATTTGAATACTACTACACATATTTCATCTTGTCCAACTGAAACCATTAATTTGTCAACTGAATCAAATCCCCCCTATTTAGTTTATGGCAACTAATCTGCATAAAGCTTAATTAGCACCATATTCCCTATGGGATTCGACCCCAACCTAGTTGGGTTATATATTTGACAATGACCGCTTACTCTCTCGTAAGAGAGGTATAATTTGAGCATTATCAAATTTTGGAGCCGTTGCCAGGGAATATGGTTGTTGATTAAGTTTATGTGTGTTAATTGTCTGTTAGTCAAGTTTCTTAATTTACGTTTAAGATAGTTGGTTTGGAATTTTAGCCTACTGGTTTGAATTCAAACTTTTAAATAACTTTTTTTAGTTTTCTTTTATTTCTTGTGTTAGGTAGATTTTTATTTTAGTTTACTTATTACTATGGTATCGTGGAATGAACATGAGCTTGGTGGTTGGAAATCTTATCTTGATGATCCATGTCCATATTGTGATGGACCTCACTTTTAGGAAGATTGTAGATATGCTCCCCAGAGTGAGATGTGTGCACCATCTCCATCCTACTGGTAGTATGATTGTTCTTTATGTGGTGGTCAAGATGGACATTAGAGTGATTA
Source organism: Capsicum baccatum var. pendulum (assembly GCA_030864225.1). NCBI lineage: Eukaryota > Viridiplantae > Streptophyta > Magnoliopsida > Solanales > Solanaceae > Capsicum > Capsicum baccatum. The sequence goes on from CM061555.1 coordinate 59,180,903, forward strand.
CCCTAATACCCCCTCCCCCCGTTGTGCTAACCTAAATTCTAGTTCTTCTTTTGAGTTTAGAAGGTTTTATGGTCAAGAAAATGAAGAATGAAGCCCCGGAAGAAGTGGCATTGAAGCTATGTTTCAATGAATGTTGGATCTCCAGGAAGAAACATACTATATCGTATGCGATATACATCAAGGCATGAGGCAAAACATTCATGAGGAGATGGATATAGAGGTCAATTATTCAAATCACTCTTCTACATTATACTTAGATGATATCTTATCTGTGGAATCATTTAACATAATAGAAGAGTGTGAAGATGAGTAGCTAGAACCCTATATTAATGTTAAGCAACCCTTAGTGACTTCCTAACCAACCGAACCAACCATCAGAGATGATTCCAAGATTGAGGAATTGGTGCTAGAGTCAAAAGAAGAAACCAAGAAAATATCTAATAAGAGTCTATCCCAATTCCAAGAGAAGATTTAGAGAAGGTGAGTAAAAGTGAGTGTGTAGTAGATAGTATAAATTTTGAAGTATAATTAGTTGGCCTCACTCAAAGCATTTTCCACATTATGATTAGATGATATCTTTTCTGTGGAATCATCTAAAATAGTGGAAGAGTGTGAAGATGAGGACCAACAATCCTATATTCTTTATTTTACACTTGATAAGCAACATAAAAACACACCTCACTTTAAGATCGAGTTGTTTACCGTGCATCATACATTACTCGACTTCTTAATTTTTGTGCCACCCCCGTATGAGCGAGGCAAAAAGATGGATGCGATTTTGGGGTGAAATTCATATCCTTAAGGAGGAGGAAAAAGTTGATTGGGTCGTGTCGCGACACTAAATTAGGCGCTTGGTGGGAGGCAACCCATCCATCTAATCATTTTTGTTATTTTTGATTAAGTGTAGGTGCATGAAGTACTAAGGAGGTGATAGGTACCAAAGTCGATTTTGAATTGAGCCATAATAAAGGTGGTAAGCTTAGGAGTAATGGGAACATTACAGGTAAGTTGGAATGGTTAATTGTTAAGGCTCGAGTCATGATTTGTATTAGAGTTGAGCCCCAAATTATGTTAATCCGACCCCAAAAGTTTCACGGTGCGACTTTATTTGGTGACTTTCTATGAGGTCTGTGGTGGTAGCGTAGGGATCGGGCCGACCAAGAGTGTACCATCCCATCACCTATTCTCACTGCCTCACTTAGGTGATAGGTTAAGCACCGCCTATGTCGACATAGGCGATAGGTTATTCTCTATTTATACCATTACCTATGGTCACTGCCTCACTTAGGCGATAGCTTAGGCGCCACCTATGTCAACATAGGTGATAGGTTAGACGCCGCCTACTTATGCTTAAGAAATTTCATGGGCACCGCCTATCAGTGTGGCATGACTCCTAATGTGGATGAGAAGTACTACTACCCAGGTTCTTTATCTTGTTATTTGCACTGGGGACAGTGTTAAGCTTATGTGTGGGGTGGCTGGGTACTTTTCTACTTGTTTTGTAACAAAATAGGACCTAGTTGAAACACCTAGGCTCTAGTTGTGACTCTTGTTGTGACTGTTGGTTTAATTTGAATTCATGTAATTGTTCGATATAGAATCTATAATGCTCCTAATTGAGTTGACCATGTGCCATGAGTGTATAAGACTATTGTATATTCCTTATTGCAACTGATGCTAAAACTTGCCTGGTGTGTATGCAAAGCGAAATAAAGATTGTGAGTTTAGGATATGATTTAGGCATTTCTTTGATAGCCATTGTTTATACCTTCTTTTGACCTACCTTTATACGTTATCTTAGCTATCCCCATTGAGCCTTTAGCTTGTTTTTTTGTTAGCCTCATAAGTAGCCTAATCCATTTTTTAATAGACCGTAATTTGATCTAAAAGCTCCTAAGTGATTTAATGTAAAATCAATGTGAGTTAGGAGTTTGAGAATAAGAGGAAAGAGGTGAAATTGATTCCCCAAAGTCTAGTCATTGGCATGAGAAATTGATGTGGTTGGGACTAGCTAAAATTATTGAAAAAGTTCAAAATTTTATTCCGGACATGTTACAATGAACCTGTTTTGGCCTTGGTCCTTCTTGTACATTGTGCACCTCAACTAGGGCAAATTGCTTAAGTTAAGGGTGGCTATTATAGGGGTGCGTAACGTGAAAAGGGTGCCAAAAATAAAATTATTTGAAAGGGTTGCATACTCCCACCATAGTGCTAATAATTAAGATTAATGAGTTGGGGTGGAAAGCAAATCTGTGAAGATAGCAGAAGTGGAAATTATTTGTTAGAGATTGATCTTAATAGCATAATGTAGTGTATTAAAGCACTTAGGGAAGATAGTCACTATTTCTAGCCAAAATAGTTCCTACCCATCCTTTAGCCTGCATTACAACCCATAAAACACCTATATGATCCTAATCTTATCATTCTGATATTAGTGGAGTATTACACTAAGGGCTAGCACATGGTCATCCGTAGTAATTTGAGAATTCTTTGTGAGAGTGAGCGCAACTTGATTCTTGTACTCATTTTGTGAGAGTGATTATGGGTAACCTTCTTGTTGTGAGGGCACATGGTTGATGAAGGTTGGGTAATTTCTATGATTTCTATGCTTAAACGATATGCATGAAATTTCCAACTTAATGAGTCTATTCTTGAGGGTAGGTTGTCTCTAGTAATGATTCCTGAATCTACTTCTTGTTCATAATTGTTATGTGAGCCTATTTGAGCATCTTTCCTTCCTTTTTGGGTGCTAAAGCTTGTGTAGTATGTATCAATGGATATGTTGTTCGAGCACGAACAAAGCTTTAACTATGGGGTGGTGATCTTAGGTGTATTTATATGCCTAAGCACCATAATTTATCCATATTTTAGCTATGTCTAGAGAACAAATTGCCTAGTTTCTTATGTTTTTACTCTACTTCTATGTAATTGAGCTAATCGATGTGATTAGCATGATTTCAGGTATTAATGAGGTAGATAAAGACATTATGGGACTATGCAGATTTCAGAAGAAAACTCACACAAGAGAAAAATCAGTTGTTGGACCAAATGTGATGCATGGGAACTTTCTCCTAGGCAAATTTGCCATTTTAAATAAGTTGAGGACTTAGGAGGAAATTAGGAGAGAGAAGTCTATTAAAAGACTTGTTGCTGAGTTTTTATTTATTATTGGTTATTCTGTATTTTTTTGGAGAGAGCAGAGAAGGGTGGCTTAGCTTGAGAGAGAGAGGGAAAAATGTTTTTTGCTGTTTCTCTCAGTATCGCACACCAAGATCGTCTTCTAGTTTTTGGTATGATGAATATACTTTTGATGATTTTTGTTTTATTCATAAGTAGCTAAGTTTATTAGTTAGCGTTATGGAAGCCTTGTAGCATACAATCTATTACTTTGGGTTTTGAATTCATTATGCATTGACTTGTTTACATCATACTCTCTTCGCTTATTTTGAATTCTCGTGGTTGCAAAAATAGAGGGTATGCCCTAAAACACAACTTGTTCGAAAGAAAGGTTGATGTTCGGATAAGAGAGTAGTAACAAGAAAATAGGATTTCCAACCCCTATTTCATATGTTAATGCCTTAACAGGATTAACTACTTGGAGATTTCATATTATTTTTTGTAAATGCTTTTGATTTGAGAGAACTAAAGTAAATTAGTCCTTGAAGGTTCACACACACTAGGATTATGTTATTAAATACAATACATCTCTCCATAAGCACGATGCATATATGAATTCATAAAGCTCATAGTTAGTAAGTATTGAAAACTACAAGGTGGACATAACCCTAGCTTGCTATTTCACTAAATTTGAATACTACTACACATATTTCATCTTGTCAAACTGAAACCGTTAATTTGTGAGCTGAATCAAATCCCCCTATTTAGTTTATGGAAACGAAAGATTAAAAGTCAACTAATCTGTATACAACTTAATTAGCACCATATTTCCTGTGGTATTCGACCCCAACCTATTTGGGTTATATATTTGACAACGACCGCTTACTCTCTCATAAGAGAGGTGTAATTTGAGCGTTATCAGTTTGCCTTACCCATCATTCGGGAACAAATGATCCATGTGCGGAAGAATTAAAACACCTAGGATTTGGACGCATAGAAAAATCTCATAAGTTGAGCATTCTGGGAAAGGTACGAATTAAGGGTACTAATTGTACACTAGGACAAAACTTAGTAACCCCTTACTCATCTTCTAAATAGTGTAGTGGGGTTGATATATTGTCCAAGATACAGATTATCCCCTATTAAGTGGTATATTAGGGTACGTTTCATATTAAGCTAAGTTTGATGGTGCTTTGGACTTAATCTAGTGTGAATTGTTCAAGGTGTGGTTAAAAGTACAATTTGGGGTACTATTCATACTCTAAGATATGAGTTAGCTTAGCCTAGTTGTATGTCGATCAGTTTAGGAGTCCATGGTGAGGCCTAGGGTATGCGTTACTGTACCATTCACACCCTAGGGTAAGGTTTGGTATGGGATTCTACCCTTCCACAGTCAAGTTTCCTACTTTTAAGCCAAGGGCTTTATGTATATTTCCCACCCCAAAAACCTTAAGTCCTCTCACTATATAATGTATTGTAGTCTCTGAAAAGATTGTTTTGGTAGATCAAACTTTCCAAATACTCTATCAAACACACTTTTGAAGATTTGGAGGCTAGGGTTCTACAAGTGTTCATCTAGTGGAAAGAATGGGGTCAAGTTCATTTTGCTAATAATTTTGTATAAGGCATGTGATTCTTTCCCTTATTGTTAACTCAAATATCATGTGTTTTAAACATGGGTTATGACTTATAAATGAATGTTTTTAAATCAAATGTTAAGAGTTTTGATGCCTTGTGATGAATAATGTTTGCTCTTTCATAGACTTGTGTTTATGCAAGGTTTTGGTGATTATAAGCACATGTGGGTGCTTATTATTTGTGGTTTTACAAGTGAGTCATGAGTAACCCTAAGGTTGATGATTTTTACTTTAATTTTGGCCTTGGGAAAATCATGCCTACAAGTTGTTTGTGAAAATGTCTAAGAGACATATCTAGTCATATGTTGATGATGTTTTGAACTAGGGAAATGGCCGAATAAGTATGAGTTGTTTGTAAATGGTATTGTAAAGACTTTGTTAGACTTGTAATTAGTTGATTTATGAAATTAATTGTTTGATTGGTAAAAGGGTTGAAGTCCCTAAATATGAACTTGAATTGTGTTTGAACTAAAGTGTAGTATAACAATGCAAATAAAGAACGGATGGTTTTGTAAGGGTTTTGATGAACACAAGTTGAATTTAATGATGAAATGAATGAATAAATTGTCCTATTAAAGTGTTTGATTGGTAAATGATTCCATGAAGACATTTTGGTCATGTATAGTGTTGAATTGGTTAACTGGTTTAGAGTCCCTAAGTGTTAGATTGAATGGATGTTGATACATGGGCAAAGGGTTAGAGTACCAATGTAGACTAATAATATTAACGATGGCTTATGGTTAGAGTCCCTCGGCTAATAAGAGGGTTTACAGTTAGAGTCTCTTTCCTAATAAGATGGCTTATGGTTAGAGTCCCTTGTCTAATAAGATAGCTTAGGGTTAGAGTCCCTAGCTTGTGGTTAGAGTCCCTTTCCTAATAAGATGGCATGCGGTTAGAGTCCCTTGCCTAACAAGATGGCTTATGGTTAGAGTCTCTTTCCTAATAAGAAATGTTCAAACCTATAAGGGTGGAAGGTTATCGTTCTCTAATTCATGTAACAGGTTTGAGTGCTTCAAGAATGTTTGCTAAGTCTTGTTTCTCATTCAAGCATGTTATGTATCCAAATATATACAACTATATGTATGGATATATATATATATATATATATATATATATAAATGTTGTTGAATGATGTTTTGACTAGGTTTTGAATGATGACTCTATTTTCTCCTTATCCTTGAGTTACATGCTAGAGCTCCAACTACTAACCGTCTTCGGGCGTTATGTCCCTATACGATACAATGGATGGAGCTTTATCTTTTCATCCTGCATAGTGACTAGGTGTTAGATCGGTTAGTGTAATTGACATTGAATTGAGGAGCCTCAATACTTCGAAAAAAATTCAATTAATAGTCTTTTATCCTATGTCATAGACTTGTCTTAGACTTAGTTTTGGCTATTATCGAGGGCATGTACCCATATATATATAAACATTGGATTTGTGTAGAGGCATTGTGGATGACTGTGAACTTGGGCATGTTGGTTGGTATATAGTCATTAATATATTTATTAGACATTGCTCAAGTTATGATTATTAGTTTTGTTTCCACTATCTTAATACATAGTCAAAGTCAATCCGACACTTGTAGATTGATGTGATGATTAGGTTGGGTTGAAGGGGCAATCTTCAATCATTGTTGGGCTTGAGATGCCCATACGACAAGGCCTGATTTTGGGTCGTGTCACTCCAATTAAAAATTCCTAAACTACCCACTAGTTTATGCAACAATATCACCAAATTTTAGCAAAAATAACACACAATATCAACACCAACACAATTTTAACCCCCCAATATCCATTTTTAACCTAATCCTGAGATCTAGGGTTCCAAATTTTAACATATACATAAATTAAACTCAAACCAAGTTCAAGTTATCTAACATTTATAATTCCAACGTGAAATGTAAATATTTTGAGTTCGAAACATACTTGAATAGTGAAAGAGTAGGTTTCTTGATTACAACTTTTCATCCCCAAATTTGTGCTTAAATTTGTGCAAGGTGAAGAATCTGAGCAAGTTGGTATCTAATTCAAAGTATCTTTGCTCCTTGGGAGCTTGAAATTCATTCAACAATGGAGGGGTGGGTGTGTTTTGAATATCGGGTCCTCGATGGGTACCGTAGTTAGATTTTAAATCAAGTTACGGGACAGGTTGACCCGTGACCCCTGACTTGGTAAGCTTGGGTATGAGTCATGTGTACAGCTTATACCCAGGCTAAAAGGTCTATTCCTCTACGTTTAAATACTTGGAACCTTACCTGGGTTCTAGATTCAATACTATTAAATCTGACGAGTCGTACCTTATGGGTATGACTTATTCTGCAAGTAGTATCCACTCAAGAAACTTTTACCTAGAACTCCATAGTTTCCCAGATCCTTACGACTCTTACTCATGAGTATTACCTTATTATACAATTGGTGAAGAGTCTATATGACTTAACTCTCTTTAATTTTCTTTATATTCTATGTAATCTTTAGTCCTGCACAATAAACAAACGTATTACCCTATAAATAAATCAATACAAAACATGGGTTGCCTCCAACGTAACACTTGATTTAACGTCGCAAAATGATATAATTTCCTTAGTTACTAAGAATTCTCCAAGATCCATCTCAAAAAGTATATTAATTTTCATAGTGTTTCCCATGAAGTTCTTTACTATTTGTCCATTCACCTTGAATGGTGATTCATTATCCCTCTTAAATTCTAAAGCACCATATGGGAACACTTTTAGCACAGTAAAGGGACCATACTATCTAGACTTCAACTTACCTAGAAAAAAATGAAGATGTGAGTTGTAGAGAAATACCTGGTCACCTTTTTCAAAGATTCTTTTCAATGTATTGCGATCATGATGCAGCTTTATCTTTTTGAACTTTTATAAGACTAGAGTCGAAATTCATCCAACTCGTTCATCCTGTTCAACCTTGACTTGGTTGTGTCTTGGCACTAAAAATTCATTTTTTTCAAGGCCCATTGTGCCTTATGTTCAAGATCAATAGGAAAAAGACAAGCCTTGCCATACACTAGCCGATAAGGTAAAGCACAAATTTGAGTCTTAAATGTTGTTCGGTGGGCCTATAATGCATCATCTAACTTTCGTGACCAATTAGTCCTGTTGGCATTTGTAATCTTCGCCAAGATGAACTTGATTTGTCTATTAAACACCTCAACTTGTCCACTAGTCTGTGGATGATAAGGCGTTGACACCTTGAGCTTTATTCTATAATTCTCAACTAGACCTCTAAATAGATGTTGTAAAATAAGAACCACTGTCACTAAAGATAGCACATGGGGTGCCAAATAGAGAATATACATGTCTTTTCAAGAATGTAGTGACACTACACATTTCATTGTTGGGAAAGTCAATTGCTTCCACCCATTTGGATACATAATCAACAGCCACTAGTATATATTTCATGCCGAAAGAACTCGCAAAAGGACCAATGAAGTCTATAGCCCATAAATCAAACAATTTTAATTCTAAAATAAGCGTCATAGAAAATTCATGGCATTTAGAAATATTACCTTATTCTTGGATTTAACCAAAAGTAGAATCGAAATTATGTGTATCTATGTAGGTTATTAGCGAATAATACTCACATTGCAATATTGTGAAGCCCCGTAAAGTTTCCTCGTGGTTGATTATTAGAGTGTGTCGAATGAAGTGAAATTCTGACCCTAGGGGATTGACAAAAATACTTCCTAAGTGATTTGTGTTTTAATATTGTTGAATCTTCCAAAAAATGACTTCCTATAGTGTGGGATACTGAGTTAGCTTTCCAATGATATCAATTTCACCAAAATTCGATATCGGGGTGTGAAGTTATGGCCATTTTACTAAACATTATTGGAATCGCCCAGGTTTGACGGTCGATTAGACGGACCATCAAGTCCTTGGAGGACCTTTAATAATCCCATCAAACCAAGGAAGTAACTTATTTTTCTGGCCATCATGCGATGGCCAAAGTGGTAAACTGCCAAAGATTCAACGGACCATTTTGGTGATCGTAAAGTTGAGGTAGTGTGTGAGAATTTTAGAACTCGAGTGATGGACGATCTGGCAAACCCTCAATTCTAATGAAGGACTATCACTTTGACAGTCACACCGAGGCAGTACGTGCCATTTTTGATACCTGAGTGACAGACTATCTGACGGATCGTCAAGCCTTCTGATGGACCGTCAGTCTGACAGTCACGGACCCCGATCAACAATTTATAACTCATTTTTAAATGGGTATTTTAGTCCTTTCCACTCCTTTAAACCCTCATATATATATACATTCAAGATGAACCGGCTGCCCTCATTTTCTTATCTCTGACACACATGAGTTAGGGTTTCCTCCTACAAATCAAATCAAAACAAAAACCCTTCTCCAAGAAATCTAAGAACTCACCATAGATTGTACAAATGAGTTCATAATTGAGTTTCCCAAGTTCAAAGGCTTTGAGAAAACTCTCCCAAGAGTAATAAGAGAAGTTTAGAGAAAGTTTGTCATCCGATCTTCTAATCTAAGGTATGTGGGGTTTTGAACAAGGGTAACCCTTTCACCCTTGTGCACAAAATGCTTATTTACATGATGATTTTGCTACAGTTTTTGGGGTTTTTACATGAATTCGAATTGGGGTTTTTCACCCATTATTATTGAATGCATTATATGCATAATTCCCATGAATTTAGAGTCAAATGGGGTGATTTCTATATGTTTTATTAAAAATTTACAGTTGGGTGTAAACTCTATGATTTTACTCCTTTAGAAGCTAATATTTGCAAGGTTTGAGATATTGAAACATATGACTAGATTGATATTTTGAGATAAATTGCTAAAATTCCAAGATTTCCACATGATTTATGAATTTATATTCTATATATTATGCTTTTGATGAGCTTTAAGTTGAGATTGAACTATGGGTTAGTAAGCCCTATTTGAGATTTGTGAAACTATGAATTCTTGTGCTATAAGCACCCATGATTTGAGTATTTTGAGATGATTTAGAAATAAATTGACCTAATGGTCCTTGAGCTTTGAAATCCACTTCACTGTATGAGATTATCGATTTGATTATTGGGTTTTTGGTGAACTATGTGATTATTCTAAAAGTGGATTATTATGAGATGAGTGAAGATAATCTAAAGGGAGAAGTATTTAACACCGAGCAAGTTACTACGGTTTCTTACGCCAAAACTACATGCCACCATATGTTGGGAATGAGGCCAAGTTTATGATGATTATGACTGGACCTGAGGCTGAGTTTTTTTAGTGATCAGTAGACCTAGGTTATACTACTTGGCAAGAGTATTATGCTCCTCCCCAACGTGGGGTATCCTCTTTAGGAGGATAAAATGTTGGACTCCATGTAGCTCGCATGGTTTATGTCGGTTGAGAGAACCGTCCTTGCCCTTTCAAACTTTGAGATCAAATACTAATTTTCCTTCCCTATAATCCATTTTCCTAAATGATTGAATTGCAAAGTTGTTCCTTAACCAACGTATTTTCTTGATGTGAGTTATCTTCCTAATGAAAGTATTTTTCCTTGTTATAGTACTTTTGATAATGCATTGAAATAAGCTATTTTCCTAAACTAGAATGATTCCTACTGAGATAAAATGATTTCCCTAAAGTTTAAATGTAATATTTTCCTAAAGTGAGTGAAATGCCTTCAAGTATGTTTTAAAGTTATATGAATCTGAATTTCAAGTGTATGAGTTATAAATAGTAAGAGGCATTGAGCATTGAGAAGGTTTTACCCTCCATGAGACTAATGCATGAGTTGAAAGTATTGTTTGAAGTCCCTTTAGCCTTTGGGCATTGAGAATAAGAGAAGATTTCGGATTTCTGAAGCTAAATAATGATGACTCACGAGAATTGTATTACATGCTCCATTCTACATGGCTTATGAATTCTGTGTTTATATACTTGTTCAAGATATATGAGTCATCTCACAATGCATGCATTATTTGATTGATGAAGATTGATACTATTTTATATATGTTAATTCACCCTCACATACTCAGTTCATTCCAAGTACTGATTCACATATATGTCTATGTGCTACATTGTGTCATAATGTAGGTTCGGGTGCTCAGTCCCAGCATTGTCCGTGATTCTTTGATTACCTTGCCTACGTTATCTACAGTAGTGAGTCCTCTTGGTTCGAGGGTTGTTCTTTAGGTATTTACTATACTTGAGAGACTATGTTTTATCTTCAGTTCATTCCGAGTCAGTTGGGGACCTGTCCCAACGGCTCTCTAGATTTTGATTCGTAGAGGCTTGTCAGACTAGTATCAGACTTGTGATGCAGTGAGGGTTCGATATTGAAGTCTTGCTAATATTTCTCTATATTTTGGTTATTTGGATAGCGTATCTTTTCCTTATTTCCTTTTATATGCTTTTACTATTCTAGTGTTGAGTCTATTCTCATCTTGAATTGAGTGTCATTGGTATAAATCGGCTCTAAGGGTTATCTTGGGGATACTCATAGCCTTAAGCACTGTGTGATGTCCCAGGAGGCGATTTTGGGTCGTTACAAACTTGGGATCAGAGGCTAAGGTTTCTAAGGAGTCCTAGGGTGTAACTCCCCGTTAAAGCCGTGCATGTTTTAACTTTCAATAGTGTACTCTTAGCCTTGGAAACTTGAAAATATTCTAATTGTCAAAGTGACTTAGTCTCATTTTTATTTGTTAATCTTTGGGGATTTTATTTTCGACCCTCTCGACCTCCATTTTTAGATTTTTTTGTTTTGATTGGGCAAGTTCGTAGGATGTCCCGGGTGAGTTTTGGAATTCTTATACAAGCATAAAGGAACATTTGGGGTGCCATTACAATGAGGCCCCGTGATCTGCAGGCTTCGCCTGGAAGATCGACTAGCCTAGGAAGACCCCTACGATAGGGTAGGCGACGCCTGGCTTAGAGCAGTACTCCAGGGTGGGCGACACCTGGCTAATCGCCCCAGGAAATATTTTTAGTTCCCTCCAAGATTTTAAGTGTATTTTGGTAATTATCCATTCCCAAATCATCTTAAACATGGGATTTAATCACAAATACTCCAAACTACACCCACATTTATCATATTACTCCAAGAACTCTCCTTAGGGTTTCAAACTAGAAACCCAAGTAGTTCAAGATTCAACCATGGGTTTTCAAAACAAATTGAATAATCGAAATCCCCGCAACGTAGGATTCAAGAAACACTCACTAATTTCATAAATAGAGGTACATGGGGCTGTCCTAAATTTCATGGGCATGTTTTCAAAAAGGAATTTATGCAAGATTCTAAATATATACAAGTATATATAGTTTTTACAAATGGGGGTTTTCAATTGATACAAATAACATGTTTTGATATATGTTTTTGGAAGAAATGTTGAGATATCATGGAGTTGTTTGTTTGAATGTATTTAAATGGTTGAATTGTGAACATATGACTTGAAATTTCAAAAGGGTACGATGTACATAAGTTGTCAATTTTGTAAATTCCCCTTGATAAAGTTTATACCCCATATTATATTTGTGTTAAACCATTGAGAGCATGAGTTTTGCAATTGATATGACATTACTCATAAATGATTAAACTTCTTGAATGACTGCATGTTTAGAACCATGGTGTATGTGTTTAACGGTGTGAAAGTCATACATATGTGAATGTTGTAAATGGTATGAGAAGTTGGAAAGTTGATGTGATATTGATGACTTGCAAGTCGTGTATGATGATACCTTGCAGAGTATGACATATGATTGATTAAAATGAGTTTAATGCATTGATTTTTATGATATAGGTGGTTACCCTAAGAAAGCACGAGTCAAATAACTCTATTCTGGAAACCGTGTTTGCCGATTCGGGAACTTGGTACCTTGCTATGTGATCTTGTGTACTTGATATTATGTCATCCTAAATTGGGACTATGGTTAGGAGCCCTGGTTTGTGATCTTGTGCACTACCATAATAGATTGGGTCAAGACACCCTGCTGTGTGATCTTGTATGTCTTTCCCTCACTTATACTCTAATCTCGGCGGCAATCGAGATTCGACTATTGCAGTAAAGATAAAATTATAGGGTGTACCACCTATCTCAAAAGTGTTGCATTATTGTCTAAAATTATTATGTTATGCCCATGTATTTTTTGAACCATTTTTAAATAATGTGCTTTGTAACAACTCTCACTTATGTTATATAAAAACCTCTATTTTATTTTGGATTACTCTGCATACTAGTACACCTGTATTAATAGGCTAGGGACCCAGAAAAGCTGTAGATTTTATGTGACAGAGTTGTTGTGTCCAGTGGTGAGCTTTCTATACTTTGGAGGGCCTGGTTACTTTCAGAAGATTATCATTATTAGACATGTTTTGGTCTACTGGGGGTTTGTCCAAGTTTTCATATTTATTAGTGATTATGTATTAGAGATTTTGCAGATGGTTTTCATATGTCGATAGATATTGTGGGACTTTATTTCTCATTATTGATTTTATTAGACTCATGACCATGTTTCCATAGTATTGTGAATTTTTTGCATTTCTTTTATCATATTAATTATGTGCATGATTACTAGATAGATAGGGGTGTTTTGGGCCTACATGGTTCGAAATACTCATCACGTCCAGGGCCTCAGTTCGGGTCGTGACATGGGGAGTCTGACAATCCACGTTGAATAGAGTCTTGATCATCGATGTGTAGCATGCCACCTCTATAAGAGAGAGGCTATGGGATGTTTTAGGAAAAATTTATTTCTTCTTTCAGAATCTACCATGCCTACAGTTGTCCTTCTTATCTGATGATTTGTGCTCTTCTATTTTCAGAAAATGCATCCTTGAAGAGTGAATATCCGTGAGAACAATGTTGAACAACCCTCACCTATTGATCCTCTAAATGAGATGTTGTCCCAAGCTGAGTTTAGGGCGGCCTTTCAGCCATTAGCCCAAGCGGCCACCGCAAGTATCCGATCCAATAATCGGGCCCCAGTTGCTAATTAGCAAGGAGGTGATGTAGCCATAGCTAGGATTCATGACTTTATGTACCTGAATCCACCCGATTTCTATTCGTCCAAGGCAGACGAGGACCCCCGTTATTCTTGGAGGAGGTGAGAAAGATAATCGATGTGATGTATTTTTCAGATGAAGGAAGTGTTGAATTAGCATCCAGTAGATTGAAGGACATTACTTATGATTGGGTTGTATCGTGGAAGAAGGATAAAGGTAAAAATGCCTCTCCTATGACATGACAAGTATTCCAAGATGGCTTCTTGGATCAATTCTTTACGCTTGAGATGAGGGAGGCAAAGATTGAGGAGCTCATAAACTTCAGACAGGGCTCCATGACTATTAGGGAATACTGCTTAAACTTCAATCAGTCGGCCAATTATGTTCCTGATTTGATTTTTAACACCCGAGCTAGTATGAGTAAGTTTGATATGGATTTTTCTAGAATGATACTGAAAGAGTGTAGGGCTGCAATGTTGCATAATGATATATATCTTTCTATGTTGATAACGCATGCACAATAGATAGATACGGATAATATTATAAAGAGAGATAGAATGAGGGGTTACAAGAGGGTTAGACCTGAGCATCATGAGTTTAGCCAGCCTAGGTTCCATGGAGGGAACGACCTCTAGTTTCAGAGACGTCCATCTATTCTAGTTCCTTCATTAGCTAGTGCTCTCGTTCTTAGAGACAGGCCAGAGCAAGGGAGTAGGCTGTCTTGTCAGGGTCGCAGAATAGTATTTGAAACTGGCCCTATTATCCTTCTTGTGCTAAATATGGTAGGAATCATCTTGGAAAGTGTTTTAGAGATGTGAGGGGTTGTTTTGGTTGTGGAAAGAAGGGCCACGGGTTTTGAGATTATCCCCATACTAGACAAGGGAACAGAGATGCTCGACCTCTGGCTTAGGCTTCTAGTGCACTAGCCCCGGTACTTCATCTCGCCCCTACTCAGGGGGCTTCTTCTAGCACTGTTGGCGGTCAGCGCTAGTACAGATTCTATGCCTTACCATCCCGGTGGGAGTAGGAGGACTCCCTTGATGTTGTTACTTGTATGCTCTATTTCTTTTGTCTTAATGTGTCTGTGTTATTCGATCCCAGGTCAAATCTCTCTTATGTGACTCTACTTATATCCGTGAATTTCAAAATGAGTCCCGAAAAGATTTTTGAGCCTTTACTAGTTTCTACACCCGTCGGAGAGTCTGTTGTTCCTAAACAAATGTATAGAAATTGTACTGCTACTATTTTTCATAGGGTCATACTTGCGGATTTGATAGAGTTAAAACATGGTGGACTTTGACCTTATTCTAGGCATGGATTGGCTTTATTCTTGTTATGCATCTATAGATTGTCGTACCTGTGTGGTCAAGTTTTAGTTCCCTGGTGAGCCAGTGTTTGAGTGGTTCGGGAGTTTGGTGTCTCCCATGAGTCATTTTATCTCCTATATCAAGCCCAGAAATCTTATATCCAAAGGTTTCATCTACCACCTAGCGAGAGTCAGGGACACTAAGTCCAAGACCCCAACCATCCAATCGTTAGGTATTGTTGATGAGTTCCTCGATGTCTTTCAGGAAAATCTCCCTGGGATACCTCCCGATAGAGTGATAGAGTTTGGATTAACCTTTTTCCCAATACTCAGCCTATTTCTATTTCGCCATACCGTATGGCACCTACCGAACTCAAGGAGTTGAAGGAGCAATTCAAAGATCTCTTAGACAAAGATTTTATTAGACCCAATATTTATCCTTGGGGTGTGCCCATGTTGTTCGTGCAGAAGAAAGATGGATCTTTGCATATGTGCATTAACTACCATCAACTCAAAAAGGTCACAGTAAAAAATAAGTATCATCTTCTGAGAATTGATGACCTGTTTGATCAGCTGCAAGGTGAAAGTTATTTCTCAAAGATAGACCTTAGATCCAGCTATCACCAACTTAAGATAAGGGAATGTGATATTCCAAAGACAGCTTTCCAAACCCGTTATGGTCATTTTGAGTTTCTAGTCATGTCTTTTAGGCTAACTAATGTTCCAGTAACCTTCATGGACCTCATGAATTGAGTATTCAAGCAATACCTTGATGTATTTTTCATTATCTTCATAGATGACATTCTTGTGTACTCCTGCGATGAGAATGACCATGCAACTCATCTTAGAATTATCTTGCAAACACTTCCAGATCATCAGTTGTTTGCCAAATTCAGTAAGTGTGAATTTTGGCTAAGGTCGGTAGCCTTCCTGGGTTATGTTGTTTCAGCCGAGGGTACTAGAGTTGATCCCCAAAAGACAGAAGCTATTAGAAGTTTGCCTAAACCTATCTCTTAGTTTGACATTAAGATTTCTTGGGTCTAGCAGGCTATTACCATTATTTTATTAAGGATTTTTCTTCCATTGCAACTCCTATGACTCGGTTGACCTAAAATAAGGTTACATTCCAGTGGTCCGATTCCTGTCAGAAGAGTTTTCAAGAGTTGAATACTAGACTCACTTCAGCCCTTGTGTTGACATTGCTTGAGGGTTCTGAGGGTTTTGTGGTGTATTCTGATGCCTCTAGAGTAGGCTTGGGGGGGTGTTAATGCAAATAGGTAAGGTTACAGCCTATGCCTCTAGACAGTTGAAGCCGCATGAAAAGAACTATCCAACCCATGATCTTGCCGCTGTGGTTTTTGCTTTGAAAATTTGGAGACACTATCTTTATAGTGTCCACGTTGATGTGTTTACTGATCATAAGAGCTTGCAGTATGTGTTTAATCAGAAGGAGTTGAATCATAGGAAAATGAGGTGGTTAGAACTGTTTAAAGATTATGATATGAGTGTGTTGTATCACCTGGGCAAGGCCAATTGTATGACCCCGCAAAATCATTGTGTTCGAAATCAGTTCATTTGGCTTTACAAGCCTCAAGACTTAGCAAATTTCATAAGTGTTCAACACTTAGACTCATTTTAGACCTCCAAACTTTAGGGATCTATTTGACGACCTTCCTGACACTTGTTTTTTTATTTTCAAGTTGTGTTGCGATGGGGCAAGGTTGTAGTACATCCCAGGTAGGTTTCAAAATTTTTGGACTCCGTTTAGGGCATGTTTAGATTTCAAACCAATATCTCTCCGCGATTAGGTGGTGCCTCCCAGCTTAGAGAGACTCTCTAAGAAAGGCGCCTCCCTACTTAAAGAGGGGGTAAGAGCAAGGCGCCGCCCTGCCAGTCCAGTGGTTGCCCAGTTTTCAGTATTCAACCTCCGCATTTTACAGGGTATTTTGGTCATTTTCCCCACCCTATAGATAGTTTTTAACATAATATTAAAGCCATTTATCACCAAAATATTGTGGTTTCATCAAGTTTCTCTCAAGAACAACAAAGAACAACATTAGGGTTCAATTGGGGGTTTCCAATTCCAAGCCTATTTCACCAAAATTTTCATGGATTACTACTCTAAGGTATGCGTAGTTTTCATTTATGGACACAATTCATTCATAGAGCTCAAGTACCATGATTTTCAATGATGTTTTGTAAACGTTTTATGGTGATATGCATGTATACATGTTGATGATTGTGGTTTAAGTTCAAGACAATACTTATAAGTGTTTTTTTTTGGATTATATATGATTGTTAGTTGAAAAACATGAACTTTTGGTGGTTAAATGTAATACATGCATTGAATCCACCTATGCATTAAACAAAGCATGCAAGGTGTTTGATAAAATGCCTATGATGCTAGAAATCCATGGATTACATAATTTCCATGATAGCTAAATAACAAGTCATGATATTTCTACATTTCCATGTAAATTTCCATGCTATTTATGTCTTGTATTGTTGTGGTATGAAGCATGTATGATAATGGAAATATGAACTATGTACACGAAATGTATCCATGTTTCCCCTACTATGTTGTTATATTGAATAAACTCATGAAGTATGCTATCCCCTAGTATCCATGTTTCCCCTATAGTCAGTTTCTTTCCATCGAGTCCTAGGGGTATTCGTACCCAAAAACTATAGTTGTGTGCCTAGACCCTGTCATGTTTCACGATATCCGAACTCAAGCTATGATTCCATAGACTTCAGTCAGTCATGTGACTCAGGAAAACCTTATGATCTCAGTCAGTAGTCAGATGTCAGTAAAATTCCATCAGTCAAAGGAATAAGTTCAAGTCCATGTGCTGTCATTTATTCATGTTCAGTCCCTCTAGATGGGAGTAGAGGTTAGCACCGAGTGAAACCAAGGATGGGAACTCACCTGCCAGTTCAGGATGTGATTCTTAGTAGTCATCCTTACGTTCCAGAACTACATAGCCAGCATAGGTTGAGACATCTTAACTTATCAGATTAGGGTTGATGATGTGGGTTAAGCTATCATTTTAGGGTTCCCACCGTTCTCATTTGAGTACCTTCCAAATTAGGGTCACTCACCAGCTATCCTTACCAATGGAGCAGTATTGACACCCCTCCAGTTGAAGCAGAGATTGGACCCCAGTATAGCCATAATGGAATACATGGGGCATGTCGGTTAAACTACTACCTACCACAGTTTCAGTATAAGTATCAGTAAAAGAATTTAGATAGTTCTTTAGGTTTCAGTATATTAGGACTGTCAGATACATTCTACTCAATTACAGTATGAAACTCAGATAGTTCTATCAGATCATGACTGTCAGTTACAGTCACCCATGTTATCAGAAATCTAACAATTGTCATGATTATTTATCAGTATATCACGTATTCACGGTCTCAGTTTCAATGTATGTATGTTTGCACTCTCACACTCATATTAGTCAGTTAGCATTGTTCATGCATGAAACCCTTTATGTTCAGCCTACCTTTCTTGTATACATAGTACTCCAGATGTACTGACGCATTTGCGCTATGGTGCTTTCTTTTCATGTTACACCATAGGTCCTAAGACATAATCTCCATACCTACAGTAGCAGTAGCATTCCAGTCATAGAGACACAGTGAGTCCTCATTTATTTAAGGACAATATGATCTGATTTTTTTATTTATTTATTTATTTCTTCAGAATATTTTTACGGAGTTAGTTGGAGACATGTTCCTTCAACTCCTTATTCAGTCAGTTTAGAGGCTTTTAGACTACATCATGTCAGACAGTTATTTTAGTTTTGTTTTTGGTATTATTACCCCAAGTATGTTGTTTTGATATAGATGTTTTAGTTGAACCTTACAGCCTTACAGTTTTACGCATTCCGCATTTATATGTCATGAATTGTAGTATACAGGTATAGATATCAGTCATGTATTATATTGTGGTCCCTCAGGGTCATGAGCATCGTGTAGAATTCCGGTCCAGATAATCGGGGCATTACAAACTTGGTATCTGACCCTAAGGTTCAATAGAGTCCTAGAAAGTCTAAAATCCGTATCTAGTAGAGTCTTGTACATGGGTGTGTTGCACTCCACATTTATGTACAGAAGCCTATGAGATGTTTTAGGAACAGTTTCCCTTCTTTCAGTATTCATGTCGTGCTAGTGAGCATAATCACAAGTTAAACTCTCAGTTTAATCCATTCTTCTCTTATTTAAGACCATGGCCCCAAAAAGAAGAAACCAGGCAGCTCCTCAGCCCAAAGATCCTTTGGGTGAACATGTTTCCCATGCTTAGTTTAGTGCCACATTTACCATACTTGCTCAGTCCGTGGCTGCCCAGAATGAACTGCCACCAGTTATTCTGGCCAATCCAATGGCCAATTCCACAGCAGCTAGGGTTCGGGATTTCACCCGAATGAACCCTCAAGAGTTCATTGACCAAGTCCAGAAGCTTATTGACATCATGGGTGTTACTTCCATTGAGAGTGATGAGTTAGCCACATATTAGTTGGAAGACGTGGCTCATGCTTGGTACAAACAATGAAAGTCTGAGAGGTTAGATGATGCAGGTCCTATTGAGTGGGAGGAATTTTTTACGGCTTTCTTAGACAGATTCTTTCCCCAAGAGCACAGTGAAACCAAATTTCTTGAATTCATCAACCTCAAGTAGGGGAATATGACGGTTAGGGAGTATTCTCTCAGATTTACTCATCTATCCAGGTATGCCCCTCATGTGGTTGCAGACAACAGGGCTAAGATGAGCAAGTTCATGTCAGAAGTCAATGATTGTATGGTAAATAAGTGTCGATCTGTGATGCTGATCGGTGATATGACCTTAGCTACAATCATGAACCATTCCCATCAAGTAGAAGAGCAGAAGGTTAAGACTAGGGAGAGACAGAATAAAAGATCAAGGTCAGGTAACATCAACTTTGCTCACCCCAAGTCGGATAGAGGAAACCGTTCATAGTTTCTCTCCAAGTCATCCATTCCATCCCCTTCTTCTGCCAGCGCTCCAGTGCCGAAGTTCAGAGATGGAAGCAAAGACAAAGCTCCAGGCTCTAAACCTCAAGGCAGTGTTAGCAGTGCCCAAACAATTCCCCTTTGTCAGACTTGTGGTAAGAACCATAAGGGTATTTGCAGAGCCGGTAGTTATGTTTGTTTTAGTTATGGCAAGGCAGGCCACGGGATTAGGGATTGTCCACAGTCAGGTCTTCAGAGTAGCAAGATCGTTCTATATCTCATTTCGGTTACCCGAACCAGTAGGGTGCCACTTTCTATGCTACCAGTAGCCAATGTCCAAATAGACTATATGCTCTTCAGACCTGACAGGATTTGGAAAATTCTCCTGATGTTGTTACTAGTACATTACAGATTTTCTATATTCATATTTATACCTTGCTAGATACAGGTGCATCTTTGTCTTTTGTTATGCCATACAAAATAGGTGATTTTGGAATCAGTCCCAAAATCTTAGCAGCGCCTTATTCAGTCTTTACCCCAGTGGGTAAAACCATCATTGCCTTGCGGGTATACAGTAACTACCCAGTTATGATCTTTAAGAAACACACGTCAGCAGATTTAGTCGACTTGGAGATGACTGATTTTGATGTCATTCTCAGCATAGATTGGCTTCATTCCTGCTATGACACAATCGACTGCAGAAATAGGATAGGTCAATTTCAGTTCCTGGATGATCCCATCCTAGATTGGAAAGGTAGTACTTCAGCATTCAGGGGTCAACTTTTTTCTTACCTTCAGGCAAGGAAAATGATTTCTAAGGGGTGTGTTTATCATATCGTGAAAGTTAAAGATTCCAGTTCCGAATCTCCCAGTCTTGAATCAGTCTCAGTTATTAATGAATACTAAGATGTCTTTCCCGAAGATCTTCCAGGCATTTCTCTCGAGTGGGAAATAGACTTCGGCATAGACTTTCTTTTGGGTACCCAGCCTATTTCTATTCCATCATACAGAATGGCAACAGCAGAACTCAAGGAACTGAGAGATCGGTTGAAGGAACTCTTAGATAAGGGATTCATCATTCCCAGTGTATCCCCATTGGGTGCGCCAGTATTATTCGTGCAAAAGAAAGACGGTTCTCTCAGGATATGTATTAATTACCGTTAACTCAACAAGGTCATGGTCAAGAATACATATCCTCTTACCAGGATTGATGATCTATTTGAAGTACCGGCGCCGCCCTGTAAGTCCAGTGCTTGCCCAATTTTTAGCATTCCACTTCCATTCTCTTAGTGGTATTTTGGTCGTTTTTCCTTCAAATATATACACAATAACAAGGGATTTAGTATCAAAAAGACCAAAATACATGATCATATCTCCAAAACCACTCAAGAACAAGGCTAGGCTTTCAATAGCGGATCCAAATTCAAGACTCAAATTCAAGAATCTCTCTGTCAATCTTCACAAAATCAAGAACTAAGGTATGCATGGTGTTTATCTATGGATCCATTTCATTCATAGATCTCAAGAACCATGTTTTAAATATTATTTTGTGATTGTCTTGTTGTGATATGGACATGTACATGTTGATGATTGTTGTTTAAGTTCCAATATGATATCTAAAGGTATTTTCATGGAGTATATGTGTTTGTTAGTTGAAACCCATGATATTTATATGGCTTAATATGGTGAAATTTGAGAACACACCTAAGCCAAAAGAATTCATCCAAAGTGTTTGATAAAAGGCCTAGCATGATAGAATTCATGCCTTATGATTTAATAGTGCTTAAATGAAAAGTCCATGCTCTATGCTTCTTCATTTCACATGAATTGCACGTGATTGATATGCGTTGTTGTTGTGATATGGATAGACCATGATATTGAAGCTATGCAAGTATATACATATTGTATGAATTTCTCTTCAATGTATAAGACGTTGATAACTATGCTTAGTATGAAATCCCCTACTTATGATATTGTAAATTATGGACTGTCCTCTTACGATTAAGTCTGCCATATGTGTCAGTTTACTTCCATCAAGTCCTAGTGATACTTGTACCCAACAATTATAGTTGTGTGCCTAGAGAAAGTGTCATGTTTTCACAATAACCTCAGTCAGTCATGTTCCATAGAACTCAGTCAGTCATGTAACTCAGGAAAGTTTAGTAACTCAGAAACCTTAGTAGTCTCAATAGTTTAGTAATATCAATGATCTCAGTACTCAGTGATAACGGAACTTCAATAATTCTATTACTATCAATAACTTTAGTGCTCTCATTCATTCCTTAGATCTCAGTAGTATTCCGTTAGTCATCAAAACTTAGTAAACTTAGTTTAGATCTGCTAAATAATACAACTAGTATCAGGCTAACAAATTAGTTCAGTCCAACTAGTTAGTTTATTTTAGTTAATCAGTTCAGTTCTGTCCTATTCAGTTCAATTAATTAGTTTTGTGTCTTTTAGTTAGGAGTAAGATTCAGCACCGAGTGAACCCCAGGATTAGAACTCACCTGTTAGCACAGAGGGTATGATTCCTAGATTTAATCCTTGCATTCTAGAACTACGTAAATAGCATAGGTTGAGATGTCCCTACCCATAAGTATAATGCATCTTCTTTGAGTTTACGAGATAGCAGGGCAGACGAAATGAGCTCCCAAGAAGAATAGTTTGGACCTCACCAGTTCAGTTCTGGGGCATGTCGGTTAGATGATTACCTCCTACAGTTTCAGTCTCAGTCTTAGTTTCAGTAATAGAACTCAGTTAGTTCTTTAGAATTAGGATTGTAAGCTACAGTCACCTAACAATACGAAACTCAGCTAGTTCCACCATATTTAGGACTATCAAATAAAGTCACTCATGTTTGTATCAGAACTCATATTACCAGTATTCATATTCATGACTGTCAGATACGATAAAGCATATCAGTTCTTCATATTTGTGGCTATTAGATATAGTCAATCATTTTAATTCTTTATAATTAGACTGCCATATATAGTCAACCATGCCAGTTCTTCATAATTAGAAAAATAAGAAATAGTTATTCATATATTATTAATATAGTTTTACTCCTTCAGTATTCAATAATATAGTATCAGTTCCTCACTTAGTAGTGACTTGCATATCAATATCAGTAAACTCGATCATTCAGTATCTGAATACCAATAAATAGATGTTATCATTATTCATACTTAGTAGTTAGTATCTCCACGAGTTCAGTCATAGTTATTTATGTATGTATGCATTTTAAAGTTCATATCAGTCAGCATTGTTCATGCATTATAACCCTTTTCTTTCAGCCTACCTCACTTGTATACCAGTATATTCAAAGTACTAACATATTTGTGCTATGGTGTCTTATGCTATAGGTTTAGAAGCATGAGCTCTAGATCAGCAGTAGCATTCCAGTGTTTAGAGTTTCAATGAGTCCTTCTCATTCGAGGACGATATGATTATTACTTCATTTATTATTTCAGTTCAGTTGCTAGATGGAGTTAGTTGGAGATATGTTCTTTCAACTCCTTATTAAGTTTAGTTAGAGTCTTTCTGACTAGATGTCAGATTAGACATTTCGATGTCATTATTTTTGTATTTATGTTTGGTTTTGGAATTTTTATACCGTATATATTTTTCAAATATGTATCAATATAGAACCTTATGGCCTTTTAGATCATGTTTTTTGCATTTTATGAGATATTATATAGTTTATATGTACAAATATCAGTCATGGGTTAGGTTGTGGTCCTTTAGGGTCATGAGCACTGTATGGTATTTCAGTTCAGAAAATTAGGGTATTACAAACTTGGTATCCAAGACTAAGGTTCAATAGAGTCCTATGAAGTCTAAAATATGCATATAATAGAGTCTTGTATATACGTGTGTTGTACACCACACTTATGTGCTGGAGTAAATGAGATGTTTTAGGAATCATTTCCCTTCTTTCAGTATTCATGTCGTGCTAGTGAGCAAAAGCTCAAATTAAACGGTCAATCTAATTTGCTCTTCATTTCATTTATAGAACATATCTTCAGAAAGTACAAGTGAAAGAAGAACCAAAAGTTTGTCAACCCGTCCAAGCAGATTCCCAAGATGAGCAAGTCTCTCATGCAGAATTAAGGACTTCATTCACTACTTTAGCCAGTTTAGTTGCAGCTCAGAATGAACAAACATTGTTCCAACCTACCTAGAGGCCAGTGTTGCTGCATCTAGGATTTAATATTTTACCCGAATGAATCCTGCTCTATTTACTAGTTCCAAGTCCGAAGAGGATCCATAAGAGTTCCTCACTCAGATTTATAAAGTCACAAACATCATGGGAGTGAGTTCCTGTGAGAGTGTAGAGTTAGCCACCTATCAAGTACAAGATGTATCCCATATGTGGTTTAAATAGTGAAGGTAGATAGGGTACAGATACAGAGCCCATAGAGTAGGAAGAGTTTGCTATAGCTTTTCTAAATAAGTTCTTTCCCATAGAGCAAAAGAAGGATAAAGTGTTATAGTTCATCAACCTCAGTCAGGGTACGATGAGCATAAAAGAATACTCCCTTAAATTAACCCAGTTATCAAGGTAGGCTCCCTATGTAGTGGTAGATAGGAGGTCTAGAATAAATAAGTTTATGTTAGGAGTATCAAGTAGAGTGGTTAAGGAGTGCTGGACTACTATGTTGATTAGTGATATGGACTTGTCTAGGTTGATCATCTGTGATCAAAATATTGAGGAGCATAATCTTAAAAAGAAAGAGAGTGAAAATAATATGGCTAGAATAGGTAGGTATAGTTTTTCACAGCTGAGGTCAGGGGGTAGTGAGAGCAAAGTTCTTACCCATCCCCTTTTTCAAACTTGTGGTAAACATTATAAGGGTGTGTGTAGGGTATGCAGTGATGTATGCTTTGGGTGTGGGAAGCCAAGCCACAGGATGCGAGAGTGTAGATTTCTAGCATAGAGGGGTAAAGAGTTGTGTCATCAAGGTACCCAGAGTGGTCAAAGTTAGAATAGACTCAAGACCCATCATGATCCAGAAAGTTTCCCTAACCTAGATTCTGGTACGTTGCACATTTTTCATGTTTATTGTATGCATTGTTAGATCTCTTTCTCTCATTCGGGCTTATGTTTCAGCATGAGTTAATTAGTAAAGTTAGCAAGTCAGTTTAGAAATCGAGTAGTCAGATTTGTATGGCTTGTTTTCTCATCCTTGCATCTATTCATTCCAACTAAAATCTTAGAGAATATAACTAATCCAAGGTAGAACCTCCTAGTAGTTGCAAGTTCAGTTCAGATCATGCATCATGCATTATTTTCAAACTCCTGTAGTTCAGTTAACTGAACCCAGCATTCTGTCCCAATGTAGTAATCATATACTAAAACTCAGTTCAGTCTCAGATTCGCTATGCCATAGTATTAAACTATCAGTTTCTCTCTTATTTGTTAGTACCTCAGTTTACCAAATCTTTCAGAATCATATTACATATGTGGAACTTTATTTTTAAGTAATACAGTCTTCATAAATCCATGGTCAGTCACCTCATGATACTCAATAAGTCCTTACCTCTTATGTACAATATTCTATAGTCTCAGTTCAGTTATTCCAACTAAGTTCAGTTTAGTCTTACATACCTAATGTTTAGTTATAAGCATAAGTTAGTCAGTCAATCTAGAAAATTAGTTTAGCAGATGTTAAGTCAAATTGGTAGGGGTTGTTATCCCATCTTCCCATCAGATATGCGTGATCAACTTATCAGTACTTTTAGTCATGCATTCATATATCATGCCAGTCATATAATCATGCATCAGATATGCATGGATTTAGCTTATCAATTATACATCATATATGAATTCTCAGTTTAAGAAACTCAGTTCATCAAAACACTCAGTCCTTCATTCATAAATCAGTTACTCATGAAGCAGATATGCATGTTCAATATGATATAATCAGTTTGTAGTCATGTCAGTTATGAACCCATGTTTCAGTAGTGTATATATTGTACATACTATAGTTTATCTTTTTTCCCCTCTCAATCAGTCTCATTCGAAGATGAATATTCCCAAGGGGGAGATATTGTAATACCCCATAAAATCCTAAGTCTAAATTTTATCTCATGAATCTTTCCAAGCTCTAAGACTTAGAAAATTTTTTTAAGTGTTCAAGATTCAACACTTAGTCTACTTTTAGACCTCCGAACTTTGAGGATTTATTTAATGACCTTCCCTACCTTCGGTTTAGGATTTTCAAGTTGTGTTGCGATGCAGTAAGGTCATAATACATCTCAGGTAGGTTTCGGAATTTTTTGGAAAGCGTAAGGGCATGTTTGGTGTTCAAAAATAGTAGCTCAGGGCGATTAGCCCATGTCACCCCAGCTAGAGCGCTGCTCAAAGGTAGGGGAACATAGGATAGTCCACTGAGATAACCAAGTGTCGCCCTGCAAGTCCCTGGGGATGGCCAGGTGCCTCCCTAAAAGTCCAGTGCTTGCCCTATTTTCAGCATTCCACTTTCTTTCTCTTAGGGGTATTTTGTTCATTTTGCCTTCATATATATACTTAATAACACGATATTAAGGCTCAAAAACACGAAAACACACAATATTCTCTCAAAAACCTCTCAAGAACAAGGCTAGGGTTTCAATAGGGGATCCAAATTCAATACTCAAATTCAAGAATCTCTCTGTCAATCTTCCCAAAATCAAGAACTAAGGTATGCATGGTGTTCATCTATGGATCTATTTAATTCATTGAGCTCAAGAACCATTTTTTAGCTATTATTTTATTATTGTCTTGTTGTGATATGGACTTGTACATGTTGATGATTGTTGTTTAAGTTCCAAGGTGATATCTAAAGGTATTTTCATGAATTATATGTGTTTGTTAGTTGAAACCTGTGATCTTTATATGGATTAATATGGTGAAATTCATGAAAACACCTAAGCTAAAAGAATGCATGCAAAGTGTTTGATAAAAGTCCTAGGATGATAGAATTCATGCCTTATGATTTAATAGTTCTTAAATGACAAGTCCATGCTCTATGCTTTATGATTTCACATGAATTCTACGTGATAGATATGCATTGTTGTTGTGATATGGATTGAGTATGATATTGAATATATGTAAGTATATACATGTTGTATGAATTTCCCTTCCATGTATAAGATGTTGAGAATTATGCTTAGTATGAAATACCCTACTTATGATATTGTAAATTGTGGACTCTACTCTTACGATCAAGTCAATCATGTGTGTCAGTTTTCTTCGATTGAGTCCTGGGGGTACTTGTACCTAAAAAATATAGTTGTGTGCCTAGACCTAGTGTCATGTTTTCACGATAACCTCTATCAAGCCATGTTCCATAGAACTCAATCATTCTTATGACTCAGGAAAGTTCAGTAACTCAGAAACCTCAGAAGTCTCAATAGTTCAGTAATCTCAATTATCTCAGTACTCAGTGATATCAGAACTTCAATAATTCTAGTACTCTTAGTAACTTCAATACTCTTAGTAACTTCAGTGCTCTCAGTCATTCCTCAAATCTCAGTAGTACTCTGTTAGTTATTAGAACTTAGTAAACTCAGTTTATCTCCGCTAAACAATACCATTAGTATCAGCCCAGTAAGTCCTTTTAGTTCAGCTAATCAGTTAGTTTAGTTCAGTCAATCAATTCAGTTCAATTAATCAGTTTCGTGTCTTTTAGTTGGGAGTAGGATTAAGCACTGAGTGACCCTAAGTATGGGAACTCACCTGCTAGCTTAGAGGATGTGATTCCTATAAGTAATTCTTGAGTTCTAGAACTACATAGCCAGCGTAGGTTGAGATGTCCCTACCCATAGGGGTAATGAATCTCCTTTGAGTTTACCTAATAGCAAGGTAGAAAGAATGGTCTCCCAAACAGAATAGGGTTTACACACATGTTGTCTCTACCCGTGTTATATATTGACACCCTTCCAGCTACGGTTACAAGTTGGACCCCAACAGTTTAGTTTTGGGGCATGTCGATTAGATGATTACCTCCCATAGTTTCAGTCTCAGTCTCAATTTCAGTAATAGAACACAATTAGTTCTTCAGAATTAGGACTATCAGCTACAGACACCCAGTAATACAAAACTCATCTAGTTCCACCATATTTAGGATTATTAGATACAGTCACTCATGTTAGCAGTTATACCAGTTATCAGAACTCATATCACCAGTATTCATATTTATGACTATCAGATACGGTCAAGCATATCAATTCTTCATATTCATGGTTGTCATATACATTCAATAAGATTAATTCTTTATAATTAGACTACCAGATATAGTCAACACAGACAGTTCTTCATAATCAAAATAATAAGAAGTAGTTATTAATGTATTAGTAATATCGTTCTAGTCCTTCAATATTCAATAATAAAGTATCAGTTCCTCACTTATTAGTGACTTACATATCAATATTAGTAACCTTAATCATTCAGTATCTCAGTACAAAAAAACACATATTATCAGTATTCAGACTCAGTAGTCAGTATCTCCCCGAGTTCAGTTATAGCTACTGATGTATGTATGTATTCTCACATTCATATCTATCAACTTTGTTCATACATATAACCCTTTGCATTCAGCCCACCACACTTGTATACCAGTATATTCAAAGTACTATGTTATTTGCACTGTGGTGTCTTAGACTATAGTTTAGAAGCAGAGCTCCAGATCAGTAGTAGAATTCCAGTGTTCAGAGTTGCAATGAGTTCTTTTTATTCGAGAATGAAATGATTATTACTTAATTTATTATTTTATTTCAATTTCTACATGGATTTAGTTAGAGACATGTTCCTTCAACTCCTTATTCAGTTTAGTTAGAGGCCTTCAATGTAAATGTTAGAGTAGATATTCAAATGTCATTATTTCTGTATGTATGTTTTGTTTTGGTATTGTTATACCTTATTTTTTTATAGATATGTATCAGTATTGAACCTTATGGCCTTTCATATCATGTTTTTCGTATTTTATGAGATATCACTCATGGGTTAGCTTGTGGTCCTTCGGGGTCATAAGCACCGTGTAGCATATTGGTTCTGCAAATTGGGGTATTATAGGCCTGGTATTGACACCTTTCTAATTGGGGTTGTATATTGGAACCCAACTCAGCTATATTGCTTTATTTGGGGAATGTCTATTAGATAACTACTTCCTACAGTCTTACTTTTAGTATCAGTCCCTATAAAAGAACTCAGGCAGTTCTTCAGATTTAGGATCGCTAGATACAGTCACTCAGTATAGAACGGAACTCAGGTAGTTCCATCAGAACCTAGACTATCAGACACATTTTCTAAGTTATATTAGTTATCAGTAACTCATCATATCAGTATTCAGACTCAATATTCATTATTATTATGAATTCAGTTACATTTACCTATTCATGCATGTATTCTCATGTTTATATTATACTGTTAGTTAGTATTGTTCATGCATATGAACCCCTTGCATTCAGCCTACCTCACTTGCATACCAGTACATTCAATCATACTGACGCATTTGTACTATGGTGTTTTTATACCATAGATTCAGAAAAACAAGCTCCAGAGCATCTGTAGCATTCTAATTTCAGCTGTTAGAGCCAGTAGTGTGTCCACATCATTGGAGGATGTTATGATTTTATTATTGCATATTTTTAGTACTAGTTATTTTAGTAGTTGGAGATAGTTGGGGACATGTCCCATCAACTACTTATTATGACAGTTAGAGAATTTCAGACTGTAGCATGTTCAGATAGTTATTCCAGTTGTTTAGGTATTGATATATCATATTTCTAAATATTACGTATTATTCAGTTTGAACCTTACCGCCTTGTAGTTTATATTTTGCATTTTTATAGTGTATGCATATGTATATTATGCAGTGCTCAGGTACATATATCAGTCATGGATTAGCTTGTGGTCCTTTAGATTCATGAGCAGCAATCCAAGTAGCGGATTCGAGGCATTACAACTATTTAGTAAGGTATTTCAGACTGAAGGGCCTACTACTGAGACTTAAAGGTTTACCGAAATTGGGTGATAATCCTATTGAGATGACAAACTGATCCTCCTACTTCAAATGTAATAGGTACTTCCAAGACACTGATACCACATACGCAACACCACAACTATTTACTCCTAGGTCATCATCTATTGATTATGCTTTAGTGTTGCAGTAATTCCTGATTGAGGTAAAGAAGAGATTGGGTACTGTGGAGGCAAAAGTAAAACTAATTTAAAAAGGAGTTAAGTTGTACGAGGAGAAATAGATTAGAGATAAGAGGAAAAGCATGGAGACCCATTTTGACGGGTTCATGTAGTGGATCAATCAAAGACTAGAGTGTATCTAGTCCGCATATCTAAAGGGAATAAATAATAAATTGGTCATGCTCTAAAAGGCTATTATGGAACTACATGAGAGACAATTCCCTACTATACCCATAAACAAGGAGGTCCAGGAGAAAAATATCCTAGATATTTGGGGTGTTAGAGGGTTTACCCCTATATATGATATTGATGAGAGTTAAATAGGTAGGAAAAATAATAAGAGAAAGAGAATTGAGAAAGATTAAATTAAAGATACAAAGCAGCCAACATACAGGAGGAGCAGGATCGTTAAACTAGGGCCCATGATTTGGCGGAGGGATCTTGTAGCTCCCGAATTATTGATTCTACAGATCTAACTGGTAATACCACTCCACCTATAGATCCTTCATCAAGCGCACCAACCATAATTGATTCCACTATTGATGTAATCATCCCGAACAATGTTGGAACCACTAATGCTGAAGGTAGGGCCCATTCAGATGCCCCATGAGCTGACACTATATGAGTCTATTCCTAGAATGCCCAAGTATGTCTTCTCCCTTTTATTTTATATGTTAGTTACGCACTGGTAATAGTGTGTAGTTTTTTTGTTAGTGAAATGCCCCGAAAACTGGTCTCGAAGCATCACACGGTGCTTAAGGCTACAAGTATCCCCAAGCTAACCTTTTTAGCCATTTTCTACAATTCACACTTATTTCAGCATCATTAAATCTAAAATGTTAATGTAATACCATCATCAACCATATCTCACTTTAATATAGGAAATTTTGAGAAAATAACAAAATGCAAAATATCTATCAACTCCATCTCACTAGTCTATCAAAACCTATCTGACAAGCCTCTATTATTCAACAACCAGAGAGCCATTGGGACAATCCCTAACTAACTCAAACTCAAGACATAAAACATCTGACACGGTTGATATGAATGTCAGAAATAACATGTCCTCGAATCATGAGGACTCACCACAATAAAGGATGTAGATCAATGTGTTCGGGAATCACTATCAAGTCTAAAACTAAGCATTTGAACCTACAGTATAGGGAAAGTGTAGCCTACGTACGAATACGTGGGTCAGTAACATGGAATATGGACCGATTATATGGGGGTGTATGCAAGTTTTAGAAATCAAATTTCATATGTATTCATAGGGAACATGCATGCTATAACAAGTGACTCACATAGCTCAAATAAAATCATTATAAGTATGGATGAGTAATATATGTAAAGACAAACACGTGAGTAATCATATAAATCTCAATTCACTTTCATCTTTATTCTAGTTCATCAAAGTAATCAAATCTCATGAAAAATATCTTTAGAATATGTATTCATTAAATCTTTAAAAAACAATGACTTTCTCAAACTCAATCTTTCAAGTGACTATATTTTCGTCTCAGATAGAAGAATACACACACACACTGGGAGTCTCTTATAACCGACATAAACCATGTGAGCTACATAGAGTCCAACGTTCTACCCACGTTGGGGAGAGTCGCCCTACTCCTTGCCATAGGAGTAGGACCTTAAATAATCAATCCAAACACTAGTGATCACTAAATAAATCAGCCTCAGGCTGATATCCTATGAGAGCACGTAGTTCTAGTGAATTACAAAAATAGCTATACCTCTCGCTTGGTGATAAAGACTACTTCTAGACTTAGTTCAAATCTTTTCAAAAGAAAATCCACTCATAAACAATTCAACAATTCCCAACGGGAGACATCATGCTACCCTTTTCACAATAATCAATAAAAGTGGATTTCTTTTCTGATCTTTGGTTCAAAAACACCCCTTGTTATGATCAAAAGGTCAAAGATTCTTTATCATCTCATATCATTCAAACTCAAGGTGTTTATAACACATATTTTCTCAAAAAAAAAATCTCAATTAGGGTTCAAAACCCATGTCTCAACATCACATGAAAATTTATCAAGGTTCAATCAAGCTTTTCATCTTAAACATATATAAATTCCTTAAAAATCTGGACATTCAATTATAAGGTACAAAATATCATCATTCTCATATAATTTCACTTCTTTAAATATAAAAAATATTATGATCTAATGAGAATTAGTATAGAATATAAATTCAAGCTTCAACTTCATAATAACACATATAAAAATCCATAACTTCGTAAAAGAAAATATTTTTTGCCACAAGAACGAAAGGGTGTTCTTGTTGAAAAACCCCACATACCTCAATCTTGAAGATTAGAATGACTTTCCAAATGATGTAAAGAAACTCACAAACTTTTGCGTACCCCTTGTAGCCTTCGTAATGGGGATTCCGAATATGTAAAAATTATAAAATTCCCATGGTTGAATCTCTTGTTATTGGGGTTTTTATGTTGAAACTCTAATGAGAGTTCTTGAGTATTTTTGATAATTTAGAGTGAATTTTGGTGTTATGGGGGTTGAATCTCATGTTAAGGAGGATAATGGAATTGAAAATTACCAAAAGGCCATTAATGAAACGGATGATATTGATGAAAATTTCTTAGGTGTGCGATGGACAATGCATCGCATGCTCCATACCACCGCAGAGAATCATGCATCGCATGCTTCATCCCTCCACGGAGAAGTATGCATCGCATGCATATCGCATGATGCTACTGGTTTGAAAACCAAATGTGCCCTAAAAGATGTCCAAAAATTCTGAAACTCACTCGAAACATACTACAACCTTGCTCGATCGTAATGCAATAAAAATTTTAAGAAACGGACATCGGAAAGGTCACGAAATAATTCAACAAAGATTCTAGGCTAGAAAATGACTAAGTGTTGGAACACTTAATAAAATTTCTAAGTGTTAAGCTCAACTTAATTTCCTTTCAAAGGCTTTAACGACACGGAAAAATATCTGGGTCTTACATTATCTCCCCTTTGGGAACATTCATCCCCGAATGATGCTAGATATGTCCAGAATACAAGGGAACCAAAGGGTATACAGCTGAGACAACTTACCAAACCCATCTCTACATCGTTCTAAGTTCCGTATACAACATAGAATGCTTAAACTCACGAAATAACAGCTGAACAATAAGAAATAACAGCTGAACTGCTGCAACTTTGAATATAAAGGAATTATTTAGAGAAGAATGGTACCTTCAGCTTGAGCAGAGTTTGCAAAAAATAAGTGCGGGTACTTAGATCGCATATCTGCCTCGGTTTCCCAAGTTGCAACCTCAACAGATTGGTTTCATCATAATACTTTGACCAAGGGAACTTCTTTGTTCCTTAGTCTTCAGACTAGGAAATCAATGATCTCAATAGGGATCTCATCAAAGGAAAGACTACTTTAAAGCTCAGCGCTCACAGAAGAATCCACTGCCATAGAATCGCTAATATATGCTTTCTGATCATGGAAACATGGAACATCGGATGAATAGCAGACAACTCCGAAGTCAACTCAACCTCATAAGTTACCTTACCAATACGGCTAAGAACTCTGTAGGGGCCAACATAACGGGGACTAAGCTTCCCCTTCTTTATAAATCTTTTTACCCCTTTCACGGGCGATGTCTTCAAATACACCAAGTCACCAACCTTGAACTCAAGGTCTCTTCTCCTAACATCCGCATACGACTTCTAATGACTCTGAGTTATTTTCAACCTTTCTCTAATTGACTTGACTTTTTCCATGGCCTCAAATACCGAATCAGGACCACTCACAGTAGCTTAACCCACCACAACCCAACCTATGGGTGAGCTACATTTCCTCCCATGCAAAGCCTCAAACGAGGCCATGCCAATACTAGAATGATAACTATTATTGTAAGCAAACTCTATCAATGATAAATGCTAATCCCAACTCCCCTTAAAATCAAGAGCACATGCTCTCAACATATCTTCTAAATTCTGGATAGTCCTCTCAGCCTGACATATGTCTACGGATGGAAAGCAGAACTGAAAAGTACTTGGGTACCGAGACCCTTCTGAAAAACTCTCCAGAACTATGAAGTGAACTGAGTACCCCTATCCAAAATGATAGACAAGGGAACTCCATGCAATCTGACCAACTCTAGGATATACAATCTAGCATAGTCCTCAGTTGTATAAGAAATATGCACAGGCAAGAAATATGCAGACTTAGTCAATCTATCAAAAACAACCCAAACGGAATCATGATGGCATCGGGAAGGAGGTAAATCGGTCAAAAAGTTCATGTTTGTCTCTTCCAACTTCCAAGTGGGAATACTAAACTCCTGCATCATACCACCAAGTATTTGGTGTTCTACCTTAACCTGTTGGCACATCGCACACTTAGCTACAAATGCTACTATATCTTTCTTTATGCCACTTCACTAATAGATTTCCCGTAAGTCGCAATACATCTTGGTGGCACCAGGATGAATGGAGTATCGCGCCCCGTGCACTTCAGCCATAATTCTCTGTCTCAGATCATCAACATTCGGAACACATAATCTACCTTGCAACCTCAACACACCATCTCCCCCTTTGGAGAAAACCTCTACCTTTTGGTCCTAGACTGACTCCTTTAGTCCAACCAAACTAGCATCTAAGTGTTGCTTCTCCTTCACTTCCAAAACCAAGGAGGATTCGGAACTACTCTGAACCCTTATACTACCTTCAGCTGAGTCAAACAACCTAACCCCCAATCTAGCCATACGGTGCACATCATGAGCCAACTCTTTCTTACTCTCTTCAACATAAGAAACACTGCCCATGGATACCCTGCTAAGGGCATCCGCCACTACATGGGCCTTGATCGGATGGTACAACACACTCATATCGTAATCGTTTAATAGATCTAACCACTTTCTCTGCCTGAGATTTAATTCCCTTTGGATAAATACATACTGCAGACTCATATGATCAGTGAAAACATCAACATGAACACCATACAAGTAGTGTCTCCAAATTTTCAAAGTAAACACAATTTCAGTTAACTCAAGATCATGGATATGGTAATTCTTCTCTTGAGGTTTTACCTGTCTAGAAGCATAAGCTATAACTTTACCCTTCTGCATTAGTATACAACCCAAAAGAACTCTAGAAGGATCACAGTATACCACAAAACCATCAACTCCCTCAGGAAAAGTCAAAACAGGGATCAAGTGAGTCGAGTCTTCAACTCCTGAAAACTCTTCTCACAAGAATCGAACCACAAGAACTTCACTTTTTTTTATGTCAACCTGTTCATAGAAGATGCTATAGAGGATAAACCTTCAATAGAACGGTGGTAATAGCTGTCTAGACCCAACAAACTTTGAATGTCAGTCGGAGAGATAGGTCTAGGCTAGTTTCTAATAGCTTCGGTATTTTGGGGATCAACTCTAATACCTTCAAAAGAAATGATATAACCCAAAAAAGAAAATGACCTTAACCAAAACTCACACTTGTTAAATTTGGCAAATAATTGATGGTTTCTAAGGGTTCGCAAGACAATTCGAAGATGGTTTGCATGGTCTGTTTCACTACGAGAGTATACAAGAATATCGTCTATGAATACAATAACAAACATATCAAGATATTGTCTGAACACTCGATTCATGAGGTCCATGAAAGATGCTGGGGAATTGGTTAGCCCGAAGGACATAATAAGAAACTCAAATTGACTATAGCAAGTTCGGAA
This sequence comes from Capsicum baccatum var. pendulum, assembly GCA_030864225.1. Classification (NCBI taxonomy): domain Eukaryota; kingdom Viridiplantae; phylum Streptophyta; class Magnoliopsida; order Solanales; family Solanaceae; genus Capsicum; species Capsicum baccatum. Next base: position 59,216,821 of record CM061555.1, read on the forward strand.
GGCTGTTTTTGGGAGGTCACACTCCATTACTTTGAGTTGGTGATAGTCGAACCTAAGGTCTATGTTGGAAAAATATCTTGCACCTTGCAACTGGTCAAAGAAATCATCAATTCTCAGGAGGGGATACTTATTTTTGACAGTGACTTTATTTAGCTAGCGATAAAGTCAATGGAAAAACGCAAATACCCATCTTTATTTCTCACAAATAAAATAGAAGGACCCCAAGGAGAAACACTGGTCTTTTGAAACCCTTATCCAATAGATCTTTGAGTTGCTCGTTCAGCTCCTTAAGTTCTGCAGGTGCCATATGGTAAGGAAGAATGGAAAAGGGATGAGTATCGGGAAAAAGATCAATCCCTAACTCTATATCTTTATCAGGAGGTATACCTGGGAGATTTTCCACAAAGACATCTGGAAACTCATTGACAATGCTAATTGACTGGAGAGTTGGAGTCTCAGACTTTGTGTCCTTGAATCAAACTAAATGATAAATTCACCCCTTGGAAATAAGTTTTCTGGCTTTGAGATATCATATAAAATGACTCTAGGGAGATACAGAACTCCCCGACTACTCAAACACAGACTCATCAGGAATCTAAAACTTGACTACTCGAGTAATACAATCGATAGAGGCATAACAAGAATGAAGGCTGTCCATACCCAAAATGACATCAAAGTCTACCATGTCTAACTCAATCCAATCAGCCAACATGACTCTATGAAGGACTGTAACAGGACACTTTCTATACACTTTTTGGGCAATAATTGACTCACCCACTGAGGTAGAAACTAAGATAGGCTCATGAATATTTTTGGGGCTCATTTCAAAATTCACCGTAACCAGAGGTATAACATATGAAAAACTGGACCCAGGGTCTAACAATGCATAAACATCAAACTGAAATATACGGAGAATACCAGTATCAACATCAGGAGAGTCCTCCTGCTCTGGCAAGATGGTAAATCATAAAATTTGTTCTGGCACTGACCGCTAGTGGTGCTAGAAGAGGCGTCCTGAGCTGGTACTGGGCAAGTTACCTGAACTAGGGCAGTAACAGTCTGAGTTTGAATTTAAGGGCGATTATCATGATGCCCTTTCCTAGAATGTAGACACTCCCTGAGTTTGTGACCCATGTCACCACACCCAAAGCAACCTCTATTCACTCCCCAACACTCACCCGAATAGACCCTACGACACTGCGTACACGGAGGATAATTTGAATTTCTGTCAAGACCGTGCTGAGTCTTGGACACATACGACTTACCATTTTGCTCCTGGGTACCCCTAGGCATGGGATCACTAGCTGACAATAGTGATGGTGCAAATGCATAATTTTGAAATTAAGGATGGTTCCCTGTCTGCGATCTTGTTTAGCCAGGTCTGTGTTGTTCGGACCTAGTTCTCTTGTTCTCTCTCATTCTCTCCCTATCCTTAATCTTGTCTACTTCAATATGTTAGGCATGTGTCATCTGTCGGGAAAGGTTCATCTCACTATTAAGCATAGCAGATCTACACTCCTTAAAAACATAGCTCAATACTTCTATCTCAAATTTACTCATACTAGCCCGGTTATCAGCTACCAAGTTCAGAGCATATTTGGACAACTAATTGAACTTCAAAAAGTACTCTTTAACAATCATAGAACTCTATCGTAAGTTCATTAAATCCTCCACCTTCCACTCTCTCATGTCCAAAGGGAAAAACTTATACAGGAACATATCCTGGAACTCCTGCCAAGTCGTAGAGGAGGCACCATCACCTCTACCCTTCCTTCAAGAAACTACCCAATCATAAGTAAGGTCTTTTAAATGGTACAATGCCAACTCCACACTATGCTCCTCAGAGACATACATCACCTGCGTGATCTTTATCACCTCCTCTAAGTATAATTGTGGGTCCTCACCTACCTTGGACCCATAAAACTCTAGCGGATTTATCCGCATAAAGTCACGAATCCTCGCAGTAGCTAAATCACCTCTCTACTACTGTGGAGCTGCGGCTAGGTTGGCCTGAATATTCGCAGCAATAACTTAGGCCAATGCCTGAAAGGCTTCCCTGAATTCGGTATAGGACATATTTTATTCAGTAGTTCAGTAGGATGAGGTTGTTGACTGCTATTATCTCTCCTAGATCTGTGAGGAGGCATATTCTAAAATAATAAAGAATGAATTAATAGCTGAGAGAGACACTGTAAGAACGATGGACTTCTGAAAGAAAGAAATAATCATTTTTCTTAACACGTCCCGTAGCCTCTTCCTCATAGATTTGGTGCACTACAAACTGATGAGCAAGAGTCTACTTAACATGGCTTGTCAGACTCCCTAGGACTTCTTAAACTTGGCTCTGATACAAAGTTTGTAACGCCCCAAAATGGGTCCCAAAGCATCACACGGTGCTTAAGGTTACAAGTATCCCCAATCTAAACTTTTTATCCACTTTCTACCATTCACACTCATTTCAAAATCATTATAGACAAAAAATTAATATAATATCATCGTAAACCATATCTCACAGTAATTTAGGAAATTTTGAGAAAATTACAAAATATAAAATATCTATCAACTCCATCTCACTAGTCTATCAAAACCTGTCTGACAAGCTTTTATTATTCAACAACCAAAGAGCCATTGGGACAGGCCCTGACTCGTACTAAAAAGATAAAACATCTGACCCAGCTGATATGAATGTCCAAAATAACATATCCTCGGATCATAAAGACTCACCACAATAAAGTATGTAGATTAACATGCTCGGGAATCACCGTCAAGTCTTGAACTGAGCACCTAAACTTACATTATAGGGAAAATGTAGCCCATGTACGAATACGTGGGTCAGTACCATGGAATATAGACTGAGTATATAGGGGTGTATGCAAATTTTAGAAATCAAATTTCATAAGTATTCATAGGGAACATGCATGCAATAACGACTGACTCACATTGCTCGAATAAAATCATTATAAGTATGGATGAGTAATATATGTAAATCCAAACACGTGAGTCATCATATAAATCTTAATTCACTTTCATCTTTATTCCAGTTCAACAAAGCAATCAAATCTCATGACAAATCTCTTTAGAATATATATTCGTTAAATCTTTCAAAAAAAATGACTCTCAAACTCAATCTTTCAAGCAACTATGTTTTCATCTTAGATAGACGAATACACACACACTGGAGTCTCTTACAACCGACATAAACCATGTGAGATACATGGAGTATAATGTCCTACCCACGTTGTGGAGAGTCTCCCTATTCCTTTTCAATGGTATAGGACCTTAAATCATCAATCCAAACACTAGTGATCACTATATAAATCAGCCTCAGGTTTACATCCTATGGGGGAACGTAGTTCAAGGTAAGTACCAAAATAACTATACCTCCCGCTTGGTGCTGAAGACTACTCCCGGACTTAGCTCAGATCTTTTCAAAATAAAATCCACTAATATAAAATTCAACAATTCACAATGGGAGCCATCATGCTACCTTTTTTCACAATAATCACTAAAAGTGGATTTCTTTTCTCATGTTGGGTTTAAAAACATCTTTTTTTACGACAGAAAGATCAAAGATTCTTTGTCATTTCAAATCATTCAAACTCAAGGTGTTTATAACACATGTTTTCTCAAAAACAAAAATATCAAATAGTCTTCAAAACCCATGTCTAAACATCACATGAAAATTTATCAAGGTTCAAGCTTTTTATCTTAAACATATATAAATTCCTCAAAAATCTGGAAATTCAATTATAAGGTAAAAACTATCAGCATTCTCATATAGTTTCACTTATTAAAAGATTAAAAATATCATGATCTCATGAGAATTAGTATAGAATATAAATTCAAGATTCAACTTCACAATAACACGTATAAAAATCCATAACTTCATAAAAGAAAATATTTTTAGGCACAAGAATGAAAGGGTGTTCTTGTTGAAAAACTCCACATACCTAAAATTTGAAGCTTAGAATGACTTTTCGAATGATGTAAAGCAACTAACAAACTTTTAGGTGTCCCTTGTAGCATTCGAAATGGGGATTCCAAATATGTAAAAATTATAAAATTCCCACGGTTGAATCTCTAGTTATTGGTGTTTTTATGTTGAAACCCTAATAGGAGTTTTTGAGGATTTTTGATGATTTAGAGTGTATTTTGGTGTTATGGGGGTTGAATCCTGTGTTAATGAGGATAATGGAATTGAAAAGTACCAAAAGGCCATTAATGAAATGGATGATATTGCTGAAAATTTCTCAGGTGCGCGATGGATCATGCATCGCACGCTCCATCCCACCGTAGAGAAGTATGTGTCGCATGCTTCATCCTTCTGCGGAGAAGCATGTGTCGCATGCATATCGCATGATGCTGCTGGTTTGAAAACAAAACATTCCCTAAACAATGTCCAAAAATTTGAAAACTCACCCGGAACATACTACCACCTTACCCCATCGAAATGTAACCAAAATTTTAAGAAACGAACATCGAGAAGGTTACGAAATAATTCAACAAAGATTCTAGGCTAGAAAATAACTAAGTGTTGGAACACTTATTAAAAGTTCTAAGTGTTAAGCTCAACTTAACTTCCTTTCAAAGCTTTAACAACACAGAAAAATCTTGGGGTCTTACAGTTAGGGTAGGGGTGTACCAATTAGCCGCCAAGGATTTTTGTTATTTTTCTTTTTTACCATCATCCATGGTTTAAAATAGAACTGATATTTCTACAATAAATAATTGTTTTATCTTGTGTTTTGTTTTATGTTAAGATTATGATGTTTCTGTTGTTGTTTAATTAAAACAAAAATATTTCTACCGAAGGTAGTTGATAGATTTTGTGTGATTTGTTTAAATGGTTTGTGAAAATAATACGCCTCCTAAAAAATTTGTTACAACAGTGTAATATGTGTAAGCATGCGTCCACCGTGAATCTCATATGGAATTAGCATTAGGAAAATAATAATCCTGGATTAACAATTACATAAACCAGATAGGTAAAAACTTTTGATGTGACCATATACCATGTAGGTGTGAGGCATTACCCAGTTCCCTAGGTAGGCGTAATCCAGAACTTGATTGTTTAGTCTTGCCTAGGATGTAGGAAGGTAATTTAGGAAAGGATTATTGACAGTTTTTGAAAGCAGTCCACTTTAGCCTAAATAACCAACCAAATATTAATGGGAATTCCTTGATCTTGATTTTGAGCCATAATAGACCAAATTTTTTTGTTTACACTGACTCACCTTTCCATTTTAATTTCAATGAACCATTTTTGGCCCTATTCCTTCTTGGAAAGTATGCACCTCAACTCGAGAAAATCGCTTAAGTTGATGGTGTCTATCATAGCAGTGAATGATGTAAAATGGGTATGTAAAAGGGTAAAATCAGAGAAAAAGATAGTAGAGCTAGGTGTGGAAGAGTAGGAAATGCTCAAAACAAAAAATATGGTAATGCCTACAACCACTGAGCTCAAAACAAAAAATATGGTAATGCCTACAACCACAAGTTGTAGAGTAGGAAATTCTTCATATTTTAGATGTTTTGTAGAGTATGTCAAGTACTTGAAAGATATGATGAATGAAAATAATAAGCTACAAGATCTTGGGACTTTGGCATCTACTAAGTAGTATAGCTCAGTGGTGATGTATAAAATACTTAAAAAGATAAAGGGCCTAGGTAGTTTTACCCTCCTCATACAAATTAGTGATAGTGATATGGTGTATACTCTAATCGATTTGTTGGAAAGTATAAATTTGGTGCCCTTGTAAGTGTTCAATATTTTAGGTTTGGTACAGCTAAGGTCATGCTCTATGGTTCTAGATATGGCAAACCAAATAGTGTCTAGTCTAAAGGAATCATTAAGGATGTGCTCATTATGATTGATAAGTTTATTATCCTTACTGACTTTATTATTCTTTATTATAATACATATTATAGGGTATCAATTATTTTAAAATGTCTATTCTTGGCAATACAAGAAGTATTGATAGATGTGAGAGAGGACTTTCTCAAGACGATATTGGATAATGAAGATATGGTCTTCAAAGTATACAAGCCACTCAACCCACCTTCCCACTACAATGTTTTTTGTATGATAATAGTAATGGAACTAGATGAGTATGGGGTGGATTTTAAATAAACAATAACCTCTTCAGAAGATTGTGATGCCAAAGCCATCCTCTAATCCTAGAGTTCTAAAAATTATGGAGCATGGAAAGGCTATTGCTAAAAAAATTATGACCACATGAGTGCACGCTCAAGAGGTCAAAAATGAGTAAGAAAATGGCCTTTAGGAAGGAGGAAAATTATGAAGGAATGTGACTCAGATGCAGTGATATGGGTTCTGCTACGACACTAAATTAGGCACTACTTAGGAGTGAAACCAAGTTAAGTTACATTTTTTATTTTTGAAATTTAGTTTTTACTTTATAATTTTAATTTTTGTTGAGTCACAGGTTGATGAGAGGTCATAGTATCAGATACTTAAGCTAAGGAGCATGAAAAATACTAATTTGGGGTCCAACCGACCTCATATATGATAAAGATACTACTAACTACGCCTAGAGGCCTAAGGGAGTATTTCTATCCATACTTTGAATTATATTTTAGGACAACGTATGTTTTTAAGTATGGGATAGGGAAATTCAAATGGTTTTGGGTAAACTGATGCTATAGGGTCAAGTTTAATTTTTTTCTTAGTTTTTAAAGTAATTTTGAGAATTTTAAAAAATTATAAAAGATTTTTTGTTTGTTACTTTTTAGTTTTTGATGTTAGTCTAGTTGTGTAAGACCCCATAAAACATAGATCAATTTATTTTTAAACCCCTCATGTATGTAACGTTAATACTTGAGTTAAATTATGACAAAGGATCTTTAAAGGGTGTTTAAGGAGAGTTTATAAATTTTTAGAAGGGTTTGGGGTCATTTTAGGACTCCTAGATAGTGAGCGTCCGCGATAGTGGCATTTCACACCACTTATTTACTATGATAAGGTCGTGGCATGTTGAATTCCCTCTACAATAGCAATGTGCCATGATGCTATGTTAATTGTATCCAATTTCATTTTTTGTTCTTAGGGTGAAGGGATTGTTTGTCCTTTACCCCTTAAGTGACTTAAAAACATTGAATTGACCACATTTCCTTTAGTTATCAAGATCAAACCTTACACTTTTTCTCTTTAACTCTGAAACCAAGAAAATTAAAGGGTTTAAAAAGAAATCATAACTCAAATCTTTAAACTTTGATTTCTCTTTAAATTCTTCTATATTTTAAGCATGTTTCTTGTTCCCAAACTTGTATTTTTTATTTTGAAATTAATTAATTCAATATTCATATGTTTTAGATGATATGTTTGAAATTGGGTTGAGGGTTTTTTATTATTAACACTTGCATTACTTTTCCAATGGTTTTAATATGTTATTCCTTCTTTAAATTAAGGATTTTGGAACAGCGTTGGTGCATTATTAGAATGGTTGGAATAGGTGACATAGGTTTCCTCAAATTAGTGAAATTTTAGCTTAGTACTGGCATTAACCTCAATCAACTTTATAATATTTGTTTTGAATATGGAATTTACATAATTTAACGTACCTTTGATACATTGCATTACATTAAATGATAAATAGAAAAGGGATTAAAATGCCCTTGATGGATATGATTTGGGAATGCCCTTAATGGCTATGATTTTGGATTTTAAATGGAACTTAGGAGTCTAATGGATTAAATGGTTTTGGTTGGCATAAATAGAATAGCTTGGAATTATATTGGTATGACTATACCAAGTTAGTAATGCCTAATTAAAAATACTCTTTGGTTAGTGGTTGGATTATGTGAAAATAGTTTTATTTATGTTTAAGAGAATTATGTAGATCACTGAGAAGGTGTAGTCGCTTGAGGACCAATACTAGAAACAACATTTGTCAGTGATGGATATATGACCATATGTGTGATCTATACATTATATTTTTAACTGATATTTCCTTAGTATCGTCGGCCTTTTCTTTATATAAGCATCTAATATGTACTGGGCCCTTTTGGCAGGGGGAATCAGACCCATATAGATAATGGGTGCCGGTAATGTATGTGAGAGCTATATAATTTTCGCTAATATTTTAAACTATCATGTTTAATGTCTCTTGTCCCTATCCCGGCATCATATATATATGTATACATAAGTATGTGGTTTATGATGCAAGTATATTAAATGTATTATTTTATCCCTTTCCCCTGAATTACTTTCCAATGCTTTCCATACTGACTATCTAAGACGCTGCATCATTTCATGATCTAGTCTCCAAGGACTTGTCTTTTGCTCTTGGGAAGTATTTGTTAGTTTGGTTTAGTTGATCTGTTGTGAAGTAGTGAGCCTCCATCCTTTAAAAGGCCAAGCCATTTCATTGGTGTTCTCTATTTTTCTAGTACTTTAAGATTCTTTTTGTCATAGTCAAGGGCATGTCCCAACTTAGCTGGTATTCTTATTTTAAAGGTTTTTGTTGACAGGATTGGGATGTCATTGTTATATTACTTTGATTCTTTACATTATATTTTGGTTCCACATATCATTTATTGTTTTGGTTAGCTTTCGGTGTATATCATTATTCTTCTCTTGAGGAAAGCTAAGAGGTTTATGTTTGACCTATGGTGGAATTGAGATTCCCATCATGCCCAATCTCGAGTTTAGGTCATGACAAAATTGGTATTAGAGAATAGTTCAGGGTCGGTTGGCTGTCTACAAGGCTGTATCGATTAAAGTTCCTTTTATGGGTGTGTAGCATGCCATACATATAAGAAGGCTACGAGTCATTTAGGAATATTTACCTTTCTTATTTTCAGTTTTGTGGTAGAGAGTCTAGTTTTCATTAAACTTTGCAAACTCTTGTCTTAGTCACGTTTTAGATTATGCCTCCCCAAAGATCTAACGATTATAGGGACTCAACTGGAACCTCTATCCAACTTGGGTAAAATGTTGAGGGAATTTTCCCTATCCCTGGAGTACAGACTCGTTCTAGGGTCCTTGCCCTTAATTGAACTACCAAAATAAGGTTCCACCAGTCGCTAATAGTCCTTCTTGGGGATTCTCAAGCTGATGATACTTATGCTCAATTACCTTAGGGATATCTCTAGTTTCAAGTTCTTTCAGTCTATCTATATTCTTACATATATTATGGCATCTTAGTCTTATCATGGTGATCATGTTGACCCTATTTCTAGTTCATCTAAGGTTACCTGAGTTGGCCAATTTTTTAGGTTGAATCCTCTAACCTTTACAGGATCAAAGGTTAAGAAGGATCCCCATGGGTTTATTGATGAGATATAGAAGATCATTACGGTTATCCATTCTACTAATTTAGAATGTTTAGTGTTTATTGCTTATAAGTTAAAGAATGTGGCTTACCAGTGGTATGAGGAATGGAAAGAGATGATTGGTGATGATGTTAAGACAGCAGTGTGGGATGATTTTTCAAGTGCTTTTCTTGATCACTTCATTCCTCGGGAGTTGAGAGAGACTAAGGACAAGGAGTTTGTGAACTTGAAGAAAGGTAAGATAAGTGTTAAGGAGTATGCACTGAAGTTCCAGCAATTGTCCCATTATGCCTCAGAGTTGGTGTCTAGTAAAAGGTCCAAAATAAGGAAGTTTACTTATAGTTTGTCTCATGATTTGGTGTTAATAAGAATTTTATATACGTAGAACAAATTGCAACTCTACGGAATAGTAGGAGAGATGGTAGGTGATCTTAGAAGGATTTATTCACCTAATTGTTATTATCTTTGCTCATTTAACCCTTTTTAATGACATATTGTGTGCTTAATGAGTGTTTAATTGTATAAATGAGCATATAAGTGTTAAAGTAATTGATTAAAATGTTTTAGGTGTTTTTTGAACAAGTTTGGACTCAATTTGGTCACTTAGAATTTAGATGTGAAAACAATTGTTACTAGCTTGAGTTATGTGTTATTCTAGTTGATCTCGATTAATTCTAGTGTAAGTAATGAGTTTATAAGGGTATGACTGTGTAATTATGTGTAGAATAAATGTGTATAGTTTTTAAGGTTCAATTGAACAATCCAAGAGACAAAACACTAAGTTAAACAATAAAACGACAAAACTAGTATTCTTAGCTTAAGTTACTAGTTCATCATCTTGGATTGTCGTTACTTTGAGCTCTAATACGTAGTGTTTAATGATATAGTATGCTTGTTTAGTCGATAATGATCATATATGTATGATAAAAAAAGCTTTATATCAACTTTAAATAACACCACAAGGCTTGGAAAGGATGGACAAATATATAGGACAGGATTTGACCAAAAACGGACGTTTTGGAGTCATTGGCATGCCACGGAGATTAGTCACCTCGTTAGGGATGTTGCACAAATTTTGTAGATTCCTAAATGAATAATTACAGAATCTAACCACGATTATGGCTTTCCATATGCCCTAAGAACCACAATATGGGTGTGGCCCACCGCTATGTCAAAATTGCCAGATTGTGTCCTCCTATAAATAGGACCCTTTATGTTACACACCTTGGATGAAACTAAAATTTTGAGGGTGGCTGGAGAACACTTCAATTAGTTTTTTTTTTAATTTGGTTTGTTTATGGATTTTAACATGTATTCAATCATTGTGATTACGGTTATGTCCATGAGCAGTTAAATACACTTTTTCAAGGTTAAGACAAAGAACATGATTACTCTTGTAATAAATTTTTTTGGTTTTGATTATTTATCATATTTTATTATTTATTTATCCTTTTACTACTATTTTAAGGATTCGTGACTCTTAGAATACGTTTATTGTCATCTTGTGAGCCCAAATGGAGAAACAAGAGGATAGAACATGAGGTAAATAGAATAGGATTATAATCTTTTACAGAATGAAGTCATAATTTGCATTTAGGATAGAAATATACTTATGTTCACTATTTGGTTCACTTACACGATTAAACATGAATGCATTTAACTTGATTCACATATTACGCCTCAACCATGTAGTTGTTGGTCTAAGTTAGATTGTTTATTAGAGGCTCGAAAGACCACGATCATAATATCAACCCCATGAATCAAAAACAAAGATAAGTAACCTAACTAATGAAGTTCAATAACGTAATATGATTTTTTGTAGATCCTTAACCATGGGTTTCTCCTCATTTATTGTCCAAGACCTTTAATTAACCGTATTATCAAGTTTAGTTTAGTTTTAAACTTCCAACTCTTTTGTTTACCTTTGCTCTAAATTAATCTTAATAGTTAAACTTGAATTATATAGTTGTTAACACAAGTCCCTATGGGATCGATACATGGCTTATAAAATGCCACTTTACTACTTTGTGGGATCACATACACTTTCATGTGCGCCTGGACATAACAAGTTTATTGTGTTGTTGTCATAGACTTGGAATTTTGCAACTGCTTTAGTTTTACTTTTACTTTTTGGATTTCGTTTGGTCCTTGTTTTGAATCTACTGGCACAAGTTAACAGATTAGTAAACTAGAAAGGGTTAGCGAGTTGGTTAAACTCGACCTTGAATTTGAAAAACTCTTACACCAATGAAGGAGATAAGTAATGTTTCTTTACCGCATGTTGCTAATTAATTTAGAACAAGATATTTCTACTCTCATGGCTAGGGAACTACCATCCCATATGATAGTTATCGAAGTGGCAATCCCATTTGACACTAATGTGACCTCTGTCATTTGAAACTATCTCCTGGAGGTAGATTTAAATTGAAACAGAATATGGTGCAATTTTTATATAGCATTATCTAGTTTATCGAGATTTCACATGAAGATCCACCAGTCTACATGCAGAACATTTTGGAGATCAGTGACACATTCATCCTAGAGGTGTATCGACTAATATGTGAGGATGACACTTTTCCTCTTTTTTCTATTGGGGGAAGTAAAGAAGTGTTTGAAAACTAAGCCAGTAGGTTCAATCACAAGTTAGGATAACTTATCTTATAAGTTCCTTATCTATTTCTTTCTATCTTACAAGACTGCGAGACTTTGAAGTGATATTTTAAGCATCAAATAAAGGCCATATGAGAAACTGTATAATTCTTGGGAGAGGTTCAATGCTCTTCTTAAGGACTATCCACACCATCAACAGTCTAATGAGGTACTAGCTCACACCTATGTTAACATGAAAATTCTAATAGATTTAATTGAAGGTGGTCAAGCATTGGGAAATATATATAATGAGCAATGCACCTTTGTTGAACCAAATTGCACAAGAAAATTTAAATTGACACGGTGATTCCTCAATAAGCTTAATGAAAACAGTTGTAGGCATGATTTAATTTGATATTATTACATCCTTAGCCACCCAATTATCAGCTCTGTAGAACCAAATAATGATATGATTCTGCAAGTTGGATGTGCAGCAGTCTATGTCTTAGGTGAATGTGATGCAGCAGACTTCTGCATGGTGTGAAGTTTATGGAAATAGTGGCTACTCTTTGTATCTATGTGGTGCAAATATTGAATCAACCAATGTTGTAGGAAATGCTCAAAGGTCAAATCATAATAATGCCTACAACCAAAAGTGGAAGACTCAGGCACTATATTATTCATGGAACAATAATCATTAATATCTCCAGCATCAAATCACATAGGAAAGTAATATAGAAGAAATGTTAAAGAAGATCATGGTAACCCAATAAAAGATGGCTGCTAAAAACAAAAATCAAGAAATACTTCAGAAGCAATTGGAGCATCAGTTAAGAAAATTATAGAGGGCAAAAAATACCAAGCCTCAAGGTGGTTTTCCACGTGATAATGAACCCCCTAAACAAGTAATTTCAATCACTTTAAGAGATGGTAAAGAGTTAATTGACAAACCTCCAAAGACAAATAAGAAGGTAGATATAGAGTTGATTTATTAACTGGGTGCAGATGAAGTTGTTGATAATTTGGGAAAGTCTAAGTATCCGAGTACAAAAGTTCTCAAGTATGAGAGAACACTACAACCATTTGAACAGAGGCTGGGAAAAGCAAAGGAGGATGCATTTTTCAAAAAGTTCTTTGACACTTTCATAGAGCTTTATATTAAGTATACCCTTGTAGATAATTTACAGGAAATGTCCAAGTATGTTAAGTACTTGAAGGACGTGGTAACTAATAAAATTAAGTTATAGGTTGTTAAGATAGTAGCTATCATTGACGAGTGTAGATCTATTGTGATGTAGAAGATGCCTAAAAAGCTTAAGAACCTGGTGAGGTTCACTCTCCCCATTCAGATTGGTAATACTAAGGTGGTATATGCACTGGGTGATTTTGAGGAAAGTATCAATTTTATTCCCCTGTAAATGTTCAACACCTTAGGTTTAGGGAAGATGAGAGCATATTTTGTACTACTTCAAATGGCAGACAAAACTATAGTTTATCTTGTAAGAATCATCGAGTATGTTCTCATCGTGGTTGGTATATGTATTATATATGCTGAGATTAGCATTTTTTATTATAAGGCAGATGATAAGGTGTCGATTATCTTAGGATGTCCATTCTTAGCGATAGGAGGAGCATTAATAGATGAAAGATAGGGCATGTTCACAATAAGGTTGGATGATGAAGAAGTGGTCTTCAAGGTTTCCAAACCACTCAACAAACTATCCTATTACAATTATTTATGCATAATTACAGTGAGGAAGTGTATAATCGTATGATAGTGGATACCGATCTGCTAAAAACCTCTTCAGACTTTCTCATTAATCTACCCAAGCCACCAATACCTATGCCTAAAGGGATTATGATTAAAGAATCTAAAAAGTCTATTGTTGAAGAAAATGTTGAACTTGAGAGTTCATACTTAAGAGGTCATAAACAAGTAAAAAGATAGCCTCCAAGTAGGTGGAAGAGGACGAAGGAAAATAATTTAGTATAATGTAGGTTCGTGTTGTGACACTAAATCAGGTGTTTTTTGGGATGCAACTCTAGTTAAGGTAGGTGTTTTTTTATTTTCAGTATTTTAGTTTTTACTTCATATAGTTCTTGTTTTGTTAAATCACAGGTTGAATGGAAGTCTGAGTACCAAAAACCTAGGCTAAAGAGCATGGAGAAGACTAAGTGTGGGGTCCCTGGATCCTCTTGATGTATAAAGATGCTACTACCTAGGATTATATGCCTCAGGAAGTATTTCTAACATAACTTTTAATTTTACTTTTGGGACAAAGAAGATTTTTAAGTGCGGGGTGGGGAAATTACCATTGTTTTAGGTGAAGTGATATTGTAGGTTCTTATTTTTAGTTGTTTTCTTAGTTTTTTGTTTTGGGTTAAATTTTAGGAAAATATAAAATTACAAAAAGATTTTCTATTTTTGTTTTTTAATTTATTTGGATCAATCTAGTAGCTGCACACTTTACCCACCATATGGTTGTTCTTTTCTGTTCACTTCCATGGGGGTGCCCCTTGAACATAGTATCCTTTTTTATTTTTTTAGGAATAAATTTAAATGTTTAGGATAAATTTGATTTTCTTACTGGTGTTGTGTGTGATTGAATGATTCAAGTTGTTTTGAATGTACAGAGTATGTTGATTGTGTGATTATTACTTTTGAGACACCTAAAATCTAATTTATGACTCTTGTTCTTTATGTTAATGTTGAGCTCATTCTATTACTTGGTTAAGAGTCTATGATGATCCTACTTGAGTTACATATGTGCCATGTGTGAATTGAGGTTGTTATGTATTCATTGTTGCATTTGATGTCTAAAACTTGAATGGTATTTGTGCAAAGCGAAATATGGAGTGTGGATTTTGGAGATGATAGAGTCATTTCCTTAATATCCATTTTTAGACCCTCTCTTTTACATACCCTTGTGCATAATCTTAGTTAGCCCTGTTGAGGATATATTTTAATTTCTTTGGTATCCTCATATTTATCATGTATCCCCTTTTTTGATTGACCCTAATTTAATATAAATCTCCTAAGCTCTTTAGTGTAAAATTAAGTTAGTTAAGGAGTTTGAACTCGAGGAAGAATAAAGGTGAAATTGAAGCCCCAAAGTAATAGTTATAATGTGTTGTGTTTGGGAGTGAAAGAAATCTATGCTAAAATTGAATCATTGATTAATAGACAATACTCCCTTACATATTGTATGTTAGTGATCTTAATTAGATGGGAAAAACAAAAGATATGGGTGGGTAGAAATAGTGGAAATTTGTTGTTAGAGGTGAATTTAATGAAAAGTGTGATGTGTTAAAGAGCATAGGGAAGATAGTCACTATTTTTGGACAAAATATTTCCTACCCATCCCTTAGCATACATTATAACCCTTAAAGATTATTTCATCCTAATCTTTATCATTATGATATTAGTGGAGTATTATACTAGGGAAAGCCTGTGGATCATCTTGTGTAACTTATGAATTGTTTGCTAGAGTGGGTGTAATTTGATTCTTATGCCCATTTTGTGATAAACTGCATCTCTAAGAGTAAGTATAGGTATCTTTCCTATGGTGAGGGAACATGTTTAATAATAGTTTTGTGATTTGTATGATCTATTTTAATGAGAAATATGTATGAGTTTTCCAACTAGGTGAGTTAATTCTTGAGGCTAGGATGTTTGGAGTATTATTCTTGAGCTTTCAATTATGTATAACATGCTTAGAGTAAAAACTTGTATTTTATGTAGTCATTGTAGTGAAACCTTGAGTGACTTGATTGTTGTAGAAGTTTGTAGTCTTCCCTTACTGTGATGCTTAGAGTAAGGAGTTGTTCGAGGACGAATAAGGTTTTAAGTGTGGGGTGGTGATCTTAGGAGGATTTATACACCTAAGTGTCATTATCTATGTTTGTTCAGCCTTGTTTGAGGACTTATTTTGTGTTTAATTAGTGTTTAATGATATAAATAATAACATAAGTGTTAAACTATTTTTAGTGGTAAACTATTGATAATGTTTAAGGTGTGTTTCGAACAAGTTTGGAATCAATTTGTTCACTTATAGTTTATATGAGAAAACTAGTGTTACTAGCTTGACATATGTGTTATTCTAGTTGATCTCGATGGATTATATTGTGATTAATGCATTCCCAATGGTATTATTGTGTAATTAAATGTTTAATAACTTGTGTATGGTGTTTAAAGTCCAATTGAAATAATCCAAGAGACAAAACACTGTGTTAAATATCAAAATGACAAAACTAGTATTCTTAGCCTAAGTAACAAGTTCATTGTCTTCAATTGTATGTTGTTTAGATCTCTAATGCCTGGTATTTTATTATATAGTATGCTTAGTGAGTTGGTAATTATGATATATATATATATATATATATATATATATATATATATATATATTACACAAAATATGTAAATCAAGTTTAAACAACACCATAAGTCTTGGAAAGAATGGAGAAACGCATGGGATAACATTTGACCAAAAACAATTATTTTATAGTCATTGGCGTGCCATGGAGCTTAGGAACAGATTTAGGGCCTAAAAACGGATTTGTGAGCTTCCTAAATGAATAAATGACAGCATATAACCTCTATTAGGTTATGCCACAGACCCTAGGCATCGCGATATAGGCGTGGGACACTGCTATGTCCAAATCCGCAGCTTGTATCCTCCTATAAATAGGACCCTTAAACATTATGTTACACACCTTGGAAGACCCTGAAACTTTGAGGGAGGATGGATAACACATACATTAGGGTATGTTTTTTATTGACTTGGTTTTTTTATGTATTTTAACACGTATTCAATCATTTTAATTATGATTATGTCCATGAGCAGCTAAACACCTTTTTCCAAGGTTAAGGATAAGAACATGATTATTCTTGTTATGAATTGATTTGTTTTTTATTATTTATCATATAGGGATGTTTATTTATCCTTTTTATTACTATTATATGGATTCCGGCCCTTAGACTACATCCATTGTCATCTTGTGAATACACTAGGAGGAACAAGAGGATAGATATAGGGTAAATAGAATAAGATTGTAATATTATGTAGAATGAAGTTATAATTCGCATTTAGGATATAAATATTCCTATTTGACCTATTTGGGTCACTTATAGGATGAAATATGAATGAATTTAACTTAGTTGACACATCCCCACTCTATAATGTATTTGAGGGTCTAAGTTAGATTGGTGATTAAAGGCTTGAAAGACCATGATCATAATATAAACCCCATGAATAAAAAACAAAGATAAGTAACACAACCAATTTAGTTCAATTTAATAATATGATTTTTCACAAAGCCTTAACCCTAGGTTTTTCTCTACTGATTTTTCAAGACCTTTGATTTACCGCATTGTTAAGTTTACTTTGGTTTTAAACTTCCAACTCTTTTAGTTACCTTTGAACCAATATAATATCAATAGTTAAACTTCAATTATATAAATGTTAACACAAGTCCCTATGGGATTGATACTTAGCTTGTAAAAGGACTCTTTTCTATTTGGCGGTACCACATACACTTGTATGTGCACTTAGGAACAACAATATGCAGTGGTCCAAGAAGAAGAACTTCTTCTTATTCGTAAAATAGAATTCCTAAGATTTTAGGTGATAGTCCTTCTGAGTCTAGAAGTGGTTCTAAGGAATACGATACCAAGTCTTAGACCAATGAAGCTCATTCATCCCCACCCTATTCTCCTTGTTGATTTTTTAGACAGCTTTATCGTGGGTACTGTGAGAAGGGTAGGAATTTATGTTTAAATTTTCATCGACCTGGTCATTTGTAGTGGAAATTTCCTAAAGCTAAAGTTACTGTTTGAGCTAAAATGATCCCAATTTCTACTACTTTCTCTCCTGTACCTAAGGTCACCATATCAGGTACTAGAAAGGCCGAAATTACCTCTATGCAATTACAACTAGTGAAGAATTTGACGTATTCTGAAATGTTGTGACTGGTATATTATAGCTCTTCTCTCGTGATGTTTATTGTTTAATTGATCTGAGTTTGACCCTATCTTATGTAACCCTTTATATGGTTGTACACTTTGTTTTTGGTCCTAAAAATATTTTTGACCCCTTTTCTAATTCTATTCCTGTAGGTGAGCCTATTGTTGCCAAAAAAATCTATAGGAGTTTTGTGGTATCTATTCATCGTAGGGAGACATTGGTGGATTTGATAAAACTTGATATGGTGGAGTTTTTTGTGATCTTAGGAACAGATTGGCTCCGTTCATGCTATACTTCTCTAGATTATAGGACCCGAAAGGTTATTTTCAATTTTCCTAATGAACCTGTGATTGAATGGAAGGGGAGTTACTTAGTACCTAAAGGGAAGTGTATTTCTTACCCTAGAGCTCAAAAAGTTGATTTCTAATGGGTACAGTAGCATTTAGTTCGAGTTATGGATTCTAACTCTTATATTTAGTCTTTATAATATTTCCCTATGGTTAATGAATTTCCAAAAGTTTTTCCTGATGATCTTCCTTGAATTCCTCCTAGTAGGCAAATTGATTTTGGGATTGATATTTTACCGAATACCGGCCATAATCGCATTCCTCCTTATAAGATGTCTCTAAGTGAATTAAAGGAACTAAAAGATGAGTTAAAGTATCTTCTTGATAAGGGTTTCATCCATTGTATTATTTCTATATAGGGTACTCTTGTACTTTTTGTGAGAAATAAAGATGGGTCTCTTTGAATGTGCATAGACTATCATTAGTTGAATCAGGTCATAGTGAAAAATAAGTGCCCTCTTTCTAGGTTTGATGACCTATTTGATTATCTTAGGGTGATACGTGTTTCTATAAGATTGATCTCTTTTTGGGCTATCACTAGATTAAAATTATGGTGGTTGATATCCCTAATAGTTTTTTATGGACCACATACGATTATTATGAGTTTTTGGTTCTGTAATTTGAGTAGACTAATGCTCTGGCTGCTTTCATGGATCTTATGAATTAGGTGTTCAGGAAGTTTCTGGATTTGCTTGATATAGTCTTCATTGATAACATCTTGGTGTACTACAAAAGTAAGAAGGATCATGTCAATCACCTTCTAATTGTGTTGCAAAATCTTAAGAACCAGAAATAGTATGCAAAATTTTCTAAGTGTGAATTTTGGCTAAGTGTTGTGACTTTTCTCAGGCATTTTTTTATAGTGAGGGGATTAAGGTGGATCTACAAAAAGTTGAGGCAGTTAAGAAGTGGCCTAGACCCACGACTTACATTGGAGCTTCTTAGACTTTGTTGTGTACTATAGAAGGTTTGTGGAGATTTTCTCATCTATTGCTTTTCCATTGGCAAAGTTAACATATAAAAAGGTTAAGTTTTTACGGTTCAATGCTAGTTAGGGTAGTTTTGAGAAGTTCAAGGATAAGTTGACTTCTGCACCAATTTTGACCCTACCTGAGGGTACTAAATTATTTGTTCTGTATTTTGATACATTCTATGTAGAACTATTTAGATGCAGCATGGTAAGGTTGTCCAAGAAGCTCATCACTATACCATGTATCAATGATGAACTATCCTATTCGAACCATACTCAGAAACCTTATAACTATAACATATATCATTGTCTAATATATGAAATAAGGACGATTTAAGTATACGAGGCCAAGGAATGAATATACAATTTGAATAAATGGAAGAAGGAATAGATACAGTAATACCATACCTACATATAAATATAATTATATATATATATAATCAAGGTCAATTCAAGGTACAACCTATATCATCAAACTAGCATCTTAAGACCTCATAATCATAGTAGGAACTAGGTCTAATATACATAGGGTTTCTACCTCGTACATCTAATCGTGAGGTAATCTTGTATAATAATATTAATGACAAACAAAAGAGACAAAAAACACCTCGTGTCCCAATACCGAACCATTAACAAGCTCTAAAAAGCTATCCATTACAATTACATAACAATAATAATAAAAATAGCAATGGCAACATGAGTAACCGGCTATCCCATACAAACAATACCTAACTGAGCCTTTCACGAACCACCACCAACCCAAGCTTAGAATGTTCAATCAATATACAAGACACCATAAGTCATACTTAGTACCCATACATGTACAACCCTTCATAAAGCTGATAGATATAGGCGCATACTGGTGATAGGCAGTTTATATGTGATATGTGAGTAGATACTAACACATTTAAGGCTTTTAACTGAGAATAATTGTAAAGTATTAAGAAAATTCTATTGTTTTTGATAGTTTTCTCTTTAATATTGCAGTAAAAGTCAAGATGCAAGAGAACCAGCAATAATGGAAGTAAAACAGTTAATTTCCGAGCAAGTAGAGAGGGAAGTATAGCTAACGTATATTCTGATAAGTCGTCAGCCTTGTGATAATCTATCATAGTTGTCGTCAGCCTTTGATAGAGAATTGACTTCATCTGGAATTCATGATGACATATATGATAGGTCATAAGAAGTCTGATAAGCCTTCAAGATCGTCATTAGGTTTAGGCAGGGAATGGGATTTGAAGTAAAAAAGCAACGACAATTTTGATAAGTCATCATAAGTCTGATAATCCGTTAGTCTTCATCGTCAGTTGAAGACAGAACTTGTTCAAATATGAAGAGGAGCTTATAAGATTCCTGATAAGTTGTCAGACTCTTGATAAGCCATCATACACGTCGTCTATCCGATAAATACTGTGATCTATGATTATTTTTCCATAATTAGGATAAAGTATCTAAATCATATGTTAGTGTAACGCCCTAATTTTCTGAACTGAAATGCTACACGGTGCTCATGATCCTGAAGGACCATAACCTAACCCATGATTGATATTTGTACATGTATACTGCATGATATACCATATAAATGTGGAAACATATACTGAAAGGCCATAAGATTCAAACTGAATAAACACCTGATGACACAATATCTGAAAACTGTATAATAATACCAAAATAAATCTGAAATAACTGCCTAACATGCTATAGTCTGAAAGCCTCTAAATGTCTAAATAAGGAGTTGATGGGACTGTCCCCCAACTAACTCCAACTACTGAAACAAACTAAAAACTAAAAAAGTAATGAAATCATCATGTCCTCTAAAGGTAAGGACTCACTTTTAACTCTGACTACTGAGACTGGAATCTACTACTGATATGGAGCTCGTGCCTTTAAACCTATGGTATAAGACACCATAGCATGAATTCAACAGTACTTTGAATGTACTGGTATGAGAGTGAGGTAGGCTAAATGCACGGGGTTCATATGTATGAACAAATATAACTGCCTAACTAACATGAGCGTGAGAATACATGCATGACTATGTAACTATAAATGAGATCGTATTGGTACTGAACACTACATTACTGAATGCTGAGGGACTGATACTATTCTACTAATACATGATAATTGAGTCTGACAGTTTTGATTATGAAGAACTTGTCTGGTTGACTGTATCTGACATCTTGAAGTTGAAGACTTATTACATATGTTTTGATAACTGACATCAATGATAACATGAGTAACTGTGTCAGAATAACTGAATTCAAGATCAGGACTATCTAGTGGGTGATTTTTGAGTATACTAATAATAACGATGATTTGACTTACTCTTAGATCAGTCATACCTAGCGGGTGATCTCTGAATCTTATCATGTTGCTACTGATTGACCATAGTTGAGGTATGTCCAATCTAATGGGTGATCCCATAGTCTATTTATAATTGCAAGGATTGATTGTATCTGACAGTCCTAAATCTGTATTACTGAGCTAAATAAACTATATCTGATAGTCATGAAATCTGAAGAACTATCTGAGTTTTTTACTAAGACTGATACTGAAACAATAGGAGGTATTCATCAAACCGACATGCACCATTCTAAGCTAACTGGGGTCCAACTTGTAACCCAAGTTAGAAGGGTGTTAGTACCATACCACTGGTAAAGACAACTATTGTGGATTCAGTCCTAGTCTAGCGGGTGACCCCTGGGACTAGTCCTATACATTTAAATACGCTAACGGGTGATCCCCCCAGTATGTCAGTCATATCTATCAGATAATATATGTACCTATGCTGTCTATGTAGTTTTAGAACTTAGGGATTGCTTCTCTGGATCTCACTCCTATCTAGCGGGTGAGCCCCTATCGCTAAGTTTGCTCGGTGTTGAATCCAATGCCCATCTGAAAAACACTAGACTTATTAACTAAACTGAGTTGATTACCTGAAATGAACTGATTAACTGATCTAATACTAGTGATATCATTTAGAGGATCTAAACTGAGTTTACTGAGTTCCGTTGACAGATGAAATGTACTGATGTCTGAGGACTTACATAAAGTACTGTAGTTACTGAGATTTTACTTAGAATACTAAAATTACTGAGAATACTGAACTACTTAGATTTTTGAAATTTCCTGAGTCACATGGTTGACTGAGTTCTATGGATCATGTCTTGACTGGGAGTATCATGATAGTGTGACATGACTCTAGGCACACAACTATATTTTTTAGGTACAAGTACCCCCATGACTCGATGGAAGGAAACCGACAAGACTTGAAAATTATTTAGTACATAATCATGATCAACAATTCATAATACACTAACTTGGGAATCTTATACAACACCTGGTTATCATAGTCTTGTTCATAAAAAAAGAATGTAAATATTCACAGAATAATTCAATACTTTAACATCATGAGCATTCTATCAACATATACATGGAACAACAATAATATGAGAACCATTTAAGAAAGAGAGAGTATTATGCATTTATCATGTATGTCATACTTTAGCTATTATGCGTAAATTCTAGTTTCTTATGCCTTTTATCAATTACCTTGCATGCACCAATTAGGGCATAGGCATAATTCATCAAGTAACACATCATAATCAGCTCAATTCATGGATTTCCTCTCATATGCTAATGTAGTTTCATAGATTAATACAAAGATTCTAACTTGAGATCATACAAAATCAACAACATGATTATAGACAACGCACATCATAAACATCATAATTTCATAATTAAAAAAAGTGTTCTTGAGCTTCTTGGATGGAAGGAATCAAAGAATCAATACTTGACATACCTTAGCTTATGATACTACAAAGATTGATGGAGAGATTCTTGAATTTTGACGGTGAATCCCCTTGGAATTTAACCTTCTATGAAAACCCTAGGGTTTGTTGTTTAGAATAATTGAGTATAAGTTTCTGAATTGTGTCCAAATATCGTATTATAAGGCTTATATAGGTTAGGAAATTGACCCTTTTAACCCTAGGACCCGTCTTTAATTTCTGAGAAAATTTCTGAGTTTTCATCCTTAGCGCGATGCGCCAGTATCGTGCCAAGTCACTGGAAAAAAACAAAAGCGAAATTGCACTGTGGTGCGATATGGAGCTATCACGTTTCCACCTTGTCTGTAACCTGGAAGTTTGGTGCGATGCTCCATTAATGTAAAGCAACACTTGAAATTGACAATTGTCATTTAAGCTATCTTCGCGACCCGTTGAAGGCTCAGGTGATACACTATCACACTAAAAAGGCTCTAACTCTTCTCCTAGTCGTTGGATTTGGGCGAATTTGGTATCGATGGAAATCTTATTCGATTCCCCACATGATAAAAAGTTAAAATATTGAAAATACCACATTTATAAGAGTGGATTCATCTTTCAAAGAAAGATTCTAACATTCTTGGGAAAACTTTTCTAGCTAGGAAAAGTACAGTTATTATAATATCTCCCCTGTGAGAACATTCGTCCTCGAATGAGACTGAGAGTGAGGGGAAGAACATAAACTAACATACATACTAAACATGAATAACTGAAATATGATCCCATGACTGACATGACTGAAGAGCTGAATATAAGATACTACGCATGCATATCTGATGTATGACTGATAATTGACTCGTGAATACATTCTTGAATATTCTAATAAACTGAGTTTATCATAGTAAGAATGTTACATACCTGAAATGATATTCAAATGCATAGATGAATATGCAAGGGTACATAGTACCAAGTTTGTAATGGTAATTTGATAAGGGGACTAAGTAAGTTTAATAAAACTATTACGTGACTAAAACGCAATGATGACCCCATGATTATGTTAGAAGCATGCATAAACGGGAACATAAGAACATGACTGGGACTGAAACATGACACATAAACTAAGTTTCATGAACTAAACTAAGTCCTTGAATACTTGGCCCATAGTTGAGTGATAACGCTCAACTTACACGTCAATTTAGTGCAAGGCAGTCGTCGTCAATATATTTATCAAACTTTGGAGTCGGGGTCGAATCCACATGGAATAATGTGAGTGGCAATTAAACTAATTTGAAACTAAATCTACAAGTTAAATTCAAATAACCAACACAAAAAGATAAAATGGTGGTTTTCAATGATCAAATAAATTTTAAAGTTGTAACTTGCTTCAAAACTCAAAGCCAAAATTTCAATAGTTCAAATCAATGAGAAAGAATAAACTAGGGTTTTCGTCATTATGATTACTAATCCCAATTAAATAATAGTTGTGGTATTGGGTTCTCATGACATGCGGGAAATGCCAGATTATTTGTTTCTACAGTCCATCTAAGTGTTTCTCAACCTACCTAGATGTTCAACTCCCTAAATCTCTCAAACTTAAGAAGTCATTCTATTCATACAAATTTTATCTCAAGTTGATAAATCTTCTTACAGCATTAATCATTAGATGAGAACTTAACCTTCCCAAATACTCATTGATAAATCACTTCTTACTAGGGTTGATTTCTTATCTCAAGCAAATCAACAGTAAGCAAAGCCTATTATTTGCAACCAACAAAAATAACTAATATAGAAAATAACTAATACAAAAGAATTATCAAGATGTTCTCATAATCACTAGAACCCTAACCAACTAATAAATCAATGAAAGAATACTCATAGATCCCACTATCCTAGTTGCGGGTTTTAGTTGTTCATAAGCTAGAAAGAGATAACAATGATTGAATTCATAATTTAAAGAAATTAACTTACAGAAGAGGAAATCCAAAGTTGATTGTCCTCCAAGTACAATAAGAATTTCCCACAACTAAATCAAAGGATTGAAAATTGAATTACAAGCTCAGAGCCCAAAAACAAGTAAACTGGTCTTTGGAATAAGTTTAAGAAGTTCCGAATTGATCTAGGGTTTCCAAGAGGTCCTAAGATGATTAAAGCGGATTTTGGGACATTATATTTACAGTATACAAGTCATAAACCAACTTGGATTGGGTTTCCACGCATTTTACTTCAGTTGGGCAGAGTTATCCTGATTTTGGGCATCGGCGCGACCCAAAGATATGCAAATTGACAATTGTCAAAAAATCTGTCAAATTCGGTAGCTATTCGTGATTTCAACACATTGCGGGGCCTCCTTAAAATCAAAATTAATCTGCACGTTCCATATTTCCAAAAAATTGGAACTCTTCTGAATCCAGTGGTCTTTTAAACTCCTCTATTAGTCACCTTTGTATTTCACACTCGCACAAAACTTTTCAGGGGTCCAACTTGCATCTAACTTGCGTCCAACTTGCATCTTGTGCTTTTGTTGAGCATTTTTGAGTTGTTTCCACTTAATTTGAAGCTTGTATATCCTTAATATTTCAACATAATCCATTCAAAAATCATCATAAATTACTAAACACATCAATTAATAGATCACAAAAAACACAACATCCTCACCGATGAACTAGAAACACAAGCTAAGCATAGGCTAAATTCACATTGAGCTTTAACTTATGTTTTTCACTTTTTTCTTGATATAATTGATACTTGACCATTATGAATATCTTTTTTCACATATAAATACATAATAAAAAACTTAGTAACTCCTTAAAACACATTAGAACCCAATACAAGAGACTTGACAACACCTAGCTCAAGCTAGTCACACAAGTTTTCTCGTTAGAACTCTAAAAGGTAGAATTGAATCAAAATTCATGTAAAAATGCAATTAAAAATTGTAAGCACATACTTAGACATATGAATGCTAATTTATATCATTATAATCACATTAATCACTTGAATCATCCTTAAAACAAAGCTAAAAGGTCAAAAATAGCAAGGCTAAAATGCATAAATTCACCCAACATCAGTAAGGTTGGGACTTTAAGGGTCAAATTATGATTACCATCTATTATAAACTAGATTACTTATGCAAAGAGAAACTAAACTTAATACATAAGAGCATTAGGTAATAATGGGGTATCTCCCTCTCGGGACACTATGCCTCTCTAAGGATGATTAACTTACTGAGAAACTGGGGTGATGCAAAGGGCATCAATGGACTGATTCATGAATGAATAACTCCTGCTGAAGAACTTAAGCTAAAATGAGATCAAGAGGTCTAATAAAGCATATCATTAGTATGAAGGACCTATAACGTACCCAAATCTGTGCTAGGGGAATTCCTTTTATCATGGCGAGTCAGAAGAGCATTAAACTATTCTGACGCTGACCATTAGTGGTACTGGAAATGATGCCCTACTGGAGCAATTCCTTTACCTTCTGAGCCCTTATTCTATATTACTGTAGCCTGTGTTTTATCTTACCATATCCACAACATACCTCACTGCCTGCTCTACATATACCTAGGTGATTCTTACTATACTCTCTGTAAGGCAGATAGGTAAGACTCTTGTTCTTACTACCCTGGGTCTTGGAGTCTGGAAACCCATTACGATGGTTATTCTCAAACTTGAGTACTGGTGCACTAGCTAAATATGGGGCTGGGACTGAAAACTTATGACTATACTGAGAACGGCTACACCCCCGACTTAGGTTGAGCAAAGATAAAACAACCTATCCTTTCTTTGTTATTCTGCTCTTCCTTCACCTTAATCTTTTACTCTTCTATTTGCTGAGCATGGGTCATAAGTCTGGCTAAAGTCATGTCACTATTCAGCATAGTAGATCTGCACTCATTAACTACATATCATTCACCCCTGACATAAACTTACTAATTTTGGTTGTACTGTATGCAACCACATGAGGAGCATATCTGGCTAATTGAGTAAACTTAAGAGAATACTCTTTCACTGTCATATTTCCTTACTTGAGGTTGATAAATTCTAACACCTTAGCTTCTCTAATCTCTAGGGGAAAGAACCTCTCTAAGAATGCAGTGAAAAAATCATCCCATTATATAGGCCCTGCATCATCTTCTCTTTTCAACTTTCAGTGCATGAACCAAGTATGAGCCAGATCCTGCAATTGTTATGCAGCTAGCTTAGCACTCTCAACAATACTCACCATCATGATGTCAGTCACCTTCTGAATTTGATCTAGGAATTATTGAGGGTCCTCGTTTGTCTTAGACCCAAGAAAGGTTGAAGGGTTCATTCAGGTGAAGTCCCAAATTCTGTCTGTAGCTAAATTGACCACTGGGTTGGCCAGAACAACAACTGGTAGTTCATTCTGAGTAGCAACTGATTAAGCAAGACTAGTAAATGTGGTCCTGAATTCCGTAGGAGAAACATAATCGCCCAAATATTCTTCGACCTGAGGGGTTGATGGATTCCTATTTCTTCTTTTAGGAGGCATTTTCTGTAGAAGAAAGGGAGAAGTGGATTACTCTTAGAGATTACCTTGAGTTTATGCTCACTGGCACAACATAAATACTGAAAGAAGGGAAACTGTTACTAAAACATCTCATAGCCTCCCACACATATGTGTGGTGCACAACACACGAATGTACAAAACTCTATTAGATGCGGCTTTTCAGAGTTCCTAGGACACTGTAGAACCTTAGGATTTGATACCAAGTTTGTAACGCCTCAATTTTGTGAACCAAAATCCTACATGGTGCTCATGACCCCAAAGGACCACAAGCTAACCCATGATTGATATCTGTACCTGTATACTACATGATATACCATATAAGTGTGGAAACATATACTGAAAGGAAATAAGGTTCAAACTAAATAAACGCCTGATGAAATAATGTCTAAAAATGGTATAACAATACAAAAAGAAATATAAAATGACTGCCTGACATGCCATTGTTTTAAAACGTCTAAATTGTCTGAATAAGGAGTTGATGGGACATGTTCCCCAACTAACTCCAACTACTGGAATAAATTAAAAACTAAAATAGTAATGAAATCATAATGTCCTTGAAAGATAAGGACTCACTTATAACTCTGACTTTTAAAACTAAAATCTACTGCTGATCTGGATCTCGTGCCTCAAAACCTATTGTATAAGACACCATAGCGCGAATGCATTTGTAATTTGAATGTATTGGTATGAGAGTGAGGTAGGCTAAATGTATTGTGTTCATTTGCATGAACAAATAGAACTAACAGACTAATATTAATATGAGAATACATGTATGACTATATAACTGTAACTGAGATCATTTTAGAATAGAACACTACAATCTGAATACTAAGGGACTGATACTATGCTACTGATACATGAATAACTGAGTTTGATAGTTTTGATTATTAAGAACTGGTCTTGTTGACTGTATTTGATAGTCTTGAAGCTGAAGACTATTTATATATGTTCTGATAACTGACATCACTATTAACATGAGTAACTACGTCTGAACAACTGAATATGAGATCAGTCCTATCTAGTGGGTGATCACTAAGTATACTAATAATAATGATGATTTGACTTAGTTTGAGATCATTCCTACCTAGTGGGTGATCTATGAATCTGATTATGCAGCTACTAATTGACTATAGTTAAGATCAGTCCTATCTACTGGGTAATCCTATAGTCTATTTATAATGAAGCAGGATGACTATATTAGACAGTCATAAATCTATATTACTAAGCTGAATTGACTGTATCTGATAGTCCTAAAATCTAAAAAACTATCTAAGTTATTTTACTAATATGGATACTAAAACTGTGGGATATATTAATCAAACCAACATGCCCCATACTAAGATAACTGGGGTCCAACCTATAACCCTAGTTGTAAGGGTGCCAGTATCACTCCACTGGTAAAGACAACTATTGTGGAGTCAGTCCTAATCTAGCAGGTGACCCCTCAGACCAGTTCTATATATTTAAATATGCTAACGGGTGATCCCTGAGTATATCAGTCCTATATATCGGGTAACATCTCATACCTACGCTGGGTACGTAGTTCTGCAACTTAGGGATTGCTTCAAGGGATCTCAGTCCTATCTAACAGTTGAGCCACCATCACTAGGTTCACTCGGTGCTGAATTTTACTCCAATTTGAAAGACACTAAACTGATTAACTAAACTGAGTTGATTAGCTGAAATGAACTGATTAGCTAAACTGATACTAGTGATATCATATAGTGGAGCTAAACTGAGTTTATTGAGATCTGTTGACTAACGGAATATACTGATGTCTAAGGTATGAATGAGAGTACTGTAGTTACTCATATTTTACTTGCAACACTGAAATCACTGAAAATACTGAACTACTAATATTTATGAAATTTACTAAGTCACATGGTTGACTGAGTTCTATGGATCATGGCTTGACTTAGAGTATCGTTATAACGTGACATGACTCTAGGCTCACAGCTATATTTTTCAGGTACAAGTAACCCCCAAGACTCGATAAAAAAAACTGACAAAACTTGATAAATCTTGAATACATAATCAAGATCAACAATTCATAATACACTAACTTGGGCATTTCATATAACACATGGTTACCATTGTCTTGTTCATGAAAAAAAATACAAATATTCATAGAATAATTCCATACTTTAATATCATGAGCATTCTATCAACATATGCATGGCACAACCATAACATGAGAACCATTTAAGCATGAGAGATTAGTATGAATTTATCATGTAGGTCATACTTTAGTTATTATGCATAAATTCTAGGCTCTTAGGCCTTTTATCAACCACTTTGCATGCGCCAATTAGAGCATAGGCATAATTAATCAAGTAACACATCATAATCAACTCAATTCATGGATTTCCTCTCATATGCTAATATAGTTTCACAGATTCACATAAATATTCCAACTTGGGAATCTTACAACATCAATTATATGATTATAGACAACCCATATCATAAACATCATAATTTTGTAATTACAAAAGGGTTCTTGAGCTTCTTGGATAAAAGGAATTCAAGAATCAATACTTCACATACCTTAGCTTGTGATTCTATGAAGATTGACAGAGAGATTCTTGAATCTTGACAGTGAATCCCCTTGGAATTGAACCTTTTATGAAAACCCTAGGGCTTGTTCTTGAGAGTAATTGAGTATAAGTTGCTAAATTGTTGCCAAATATCATGTTATAAGGCTTATATAGGGTGAAAATTTACCCTTTTAACCCTAGGACATGGCTTTAATTTTTGAAAAAATTTCTCGATTTTCATCCTTAGCGCAACATGCCACTATCGTACCTAGTCACTAGAAAGTGACAAATGGGAAATTATGCGGTGGCACGGTGTGGATCTATCGCATTGCCACCTTTCCCGCAACCTGGAAGTTTGGCACGATGCGCAATTTTCATGGAGAAACACTTGAAATTTAGAGTTACCATTTGAGCTATCTCCGCGATGCGCTGAAGGCTCAGGTGATACACCGTCACAATAAAAAAGCTCTAACTCTTCACCTGGGAATCCGATTTGAGAAAATTTGGTATCGATGGAAAGCTTATTCTGTTCCCCACATGATAAAAAGTGAAAATCTTGAAAATACCACATTTAGTATAGTGGATTCATCTTTCAAACAAAGCTTTTAACATTCTTGGGAAAAATTTTAAAGCTAGGAAAAGTACGGGTATTACAATTAGGGTTTTCTAATTATTGGCAACTGGACGTGCGTGGTTAATTTTTTCTCACTATTTTTTTGGCTTTAACATGACAATTATTTTTGGATAGATTGTTACCATTGTTTTGGAATTTTTTTCTGTGATCAAATCTAAGAAATACTTGTTGCTATTCATTTTTTTGTAATTTCATCTATCAAATAATGAATTCAACTTGTTGTCTTGATTATTATATTATGAGTAGCTAAATTTCCTTAACCCGAGTTATGGGATCTATGGGTTTGGTTTTTTAACGTAACTAAGTGTTCAAGATTCTAAAGGTGGTAGAAACTTCTTATTAATTCCATTATTTTATATTTTGACTATTGGTTGCAAACAATAGGCCTTTCTTACTAGCGATTTACTTAAGATAAGAAATCAACCCTAGTAAGAAGTGAATTATCAATAGGAACTTTGAAGTATCAAACTTCTATTTAATAATTAATGTTGTAACAAGATTAATTAACTTGAGATAACATCCTGTTATGAAATATAAATTCCCTAAGTTGGAGAGAATTAGGTGATTAAATATCTAAATAGGTTGAGAAACATTTAGACATAACTTTGACAAAGATAGTCTATTGTCCTACCCTCCACAAGAATCTTTAACCGTTACTAGCATCTGTTAAATCCCAACACCCATAGTGAACATAACTCTGGTTTTCCTTATCATATTGATTTCAAACACTGAATTGAGATATAATTATTTTCTACCTTTCCAAAAAACCCATTCATAGGAAACTTCTAATTATTAGTTGATTAACCCGCAGATAGCTCAAATTCACACTACATTCCTTCTGGAATTCGACCCCAACCTAATTGGGTTTTATATTAACAACAATCGCTTACATTCTCATAAGAGAAGTATAGTTTGAGTGTTATTAGTATGAAAGAAAGAATGCAAAAATATAATCATGCAACATCATAACCAATCCAAGGACCATAAGTAACCAGTGTATAACCTTGTCATAATCAATATTCGGACTTGAACTTGTAAATATAGTCAATGGTCGAACTCGAATCAGAAAATATATAATTAATATCTGTACTTGATCAGTAAATATATATTCAATAGATAGGCTCAAACCGGTAAATATATAATCAATAGTCGGACACGAAATGATAAATATATAATTAGTACCCTCAACATCATTAATAATATAGATTTACCAGAAATTCATATCATCAATACCATCATCATCCTGCATCCCATAACAAAGAGACGTATATAGAGATATATAATAGGTGCATGGATTTAAGTCGTGAATAAGAAGAGCGCAAATCCATAAATTAATTACCCAAGGTAAACTTTGAAACTAAAACATTATAGAAGTGTGTAAAGGGTTGGAATGTCTCATGATCAAAGAAAATAGTAGTCTTGGAAACATAGAAAAGAATCTAAATTGATGAAATCTTTAAAACATTATTTCTAAATCTCTGTACACATAGGTTATTCATTAATATGGTGCAATTATTGTTATGACAAAATCCATTTTTAAGGTAAAAAGTGTACTTTAACAACTATTTAGGAAAAATGATTACAAAATCATGTTTTAATTGGGATTAGGTTATTTACCGATTTGATCATGAATGTACCGAATTCTATGCATGTCATCACCGGTATTCAAATAACGGAATCATAAGCATCAATATAAGTATAACCTAAATTCACATTCTCCACTAGTAAAATTACTCTTGGAAGTCCCACCAATATCATAACACTGCCTTGGTCCCAATAATGTAACTAAAATAATTACAACATGATAATGACGAACTTAGGCCAACATACATATATGAAACCCATATTAATAACCAAATTGATAAGCCATCTCATATCTACAAACTAATAATAATAATTTGGGGAAAACTATCATCATTCACCAAGTGACGAAGTAACCTTAAACTAAAGGCTCATTAGCCTCAACTATTTCTAATATGTGCAAATAAGTCCGCAAGGGCTAAACATAAGTCATGGCCTAATATGGGCCAGAGGAACTATTTCTAATCCTTGAATTCTATATTTAGTTAGTTTATACCCCGAACTATGCTAATGTAAGACCCTGCAAGATTTCTCGTTGTTTAAGCCCTTTGGGGAATGTCAAGAGAAGTATCATAATTAGAAATTTGGCTAAGTGTTGGGAGTTAGTCATGTTTAAGACCTTTGAACTTTAAGGATTTTATTTTCCACCTTATGAACCTATGATAAAATATTTTTTTGTTATTCTCGATGGAGAGAGTCAAGAGTACATCTCGGGAGATTTTTAGAATTTTTAGATGAGCTTAAGGGCATGTCTGGTATGCAAAACGAGTAGCTCAAAGAGATTAGCTCATGTCGCCCTTGCTAGTCCTCCAATCTAAGTGGGGCGCTTCCCTAAGCAGAACCTCGATCTAAGTAGGGTGCCACCCTGGGTAGTATCCCTGAGCCAAAAATATTAGCATTCTACCTCCTCTTCATTAAGGGCGAAAGGGGTATTTTCCACCCCTTATTCAGCCATAACATAGGATTTAACCCACCAAACACAAAAATATAGTCCTTTTTCACAAAATTCCCTTAAGAACAAAGCTTAGGGTTTCAATCCATTATTAAAGAAACCTAATATTTTCACCATTACTTTCCAAAATTGATTCAAGAATTAAGATCTTTAGGTTGAGGGCTTCAAGAATCATCCTTCAAAAGCACAAATAGCATCTCTAAAGAAAGTATTCATCAAAGTTCATCATCTAAGATATGTGGGATTTGAACAAGAACAATTCGTCCGTTCTTGTGCCCAAAAATTTGATATTTATAAAAGAATTTCATATTTTGTAGTGGAGTTTATGCCCAATTTACTTTGTTTGGGTTTTATGAAATTATAGGTTAATTTAGTCTTCAATAGAATTTTTATTTCACTTATTTATATTTGAATTGAGAATTTATGCTAATAAAAGTACATCCCTACAATGAATTCATATTTTCAAGTGTTTCCAACAGTGATGTCAAGAATTAAGCTTTATTATGAACCCGTGGTCATTTGAGTATATATGTATATACATGATTTAATTTCAAGGGTGAATTTTGAGATTTGTTAAAGTATTTCAATACTATTATTGCTAGTATAAAGTTATTGTTATTTGACCTGGTTTTCAAGTATAGGCTGTAAACCATAAGTTTCAATCTTGGGATTCAAAAAGGATGATTGTTTAGAAAGATTTGATAGTTTATTCCCAAGATAAGATAGGAATCCACATTTACATTATGATTATGATTTAAATCAAAGAAAATTATAATTGGTTCTTAATTCCCAACCCTTGTGTTGTTTTTAAGTAGATTTTCTGAACAATAAGTATGGGAGTAGTATTTAGCATCGAGTTGGGTATGATTCTAAGGTCTCATTCCCCAGAATTATGAGCCACCTTAGGATTATGATATTCCCCTAGTGGGTTAAGGTAGTGATCACTAAAGTTAAGATTCTATTCTGATGGAATGGGTAGAACAGCTCTCCCCAATATGGGTAAGTTGTTGGACTCCATTTTATCTAACATAGTTTATGTCAATTAGAAAAAACTCCCAATAAAGTCCCCTGTTCTCCTTAAGTTAAAAGTATATGTTTTTTAAAAGGGAAAAGGCATCATTTCCACCACATACTCTACATTAAAAGTCAAAGCCACACCTAAACTATATAACAAGAAAAGTCGAAGTCACACCTAAACTATATAAGTGACCTATTACATACCTTAACTATATAAAAGTAATATTATTATCTCCCCGCAATCCCTATTATAAGGAGAGTATGTTACACTTATTTTAGGCGCGTCTCGCCTATTAAATAACAAAAGTAAACAGCTAAAAACATTAAGGGAAAATGCATCGTTTTCACCCTAAACTATAGTCGAAAAGTAGAATCCACACTTAAACTATATAAGTGACCTATTACATACCTTAACTATAAAAAAGTGATACTTTTTACTCCCTAGATCTGACATGAAAAATACAAAATTATTTAAATAAAATTGGTGCGTGGAACTTAAAAATTAATGCAAAAAAATAAAAAATTAAAATACTCCTCCCCCAACCCCCAACATCCATCTCCCCACCCCCACCACCAAACGATCATCTTATTCATCATCCTCACCCCTAAACTATCATCTTCTTCATCACCCCCACCCCGAAACTCCAACACTAACCCTAAACCATCTTCTTCATCATCACCCCAGCCCAACCAACATAGTTTTTTAATCACCCCACCTATAAATACCAACTCCATCCCCAAATAACACATTTCATCCTCCACGTTCATTAAATCAATGTCAATTTCACAATGAAAAAAATCAAATTGTATTTGATATTTAAATGGGCAAAACCAAATTTTATAAAAATAAAATATGATATTTTGTAGCAAGGATGTTTTTTGGTGAATTTTCATCACAAAATTTGGATTTATCATTGACTTTCTCCTCTCTGTCTATTAATTATTAATCCTTCAAAAAATGTAGCTTGCTACCATATTAGTTTTTTAAAAAAATTATAGTTGTAAAACAAATAGAAAAATTACAAATATGTGTTGGTCATTACCATTTAAAACACAGAGGCCAACAGAAAAGTGGACATTTTTTGAAACAATAAAGGCCATTATAGCTGAGAATTTTTATTTTTTTTAAGAAAAGACGATGGGTTATAGATGAAGAACAATGTTAGAAGAAATTAATTGTTATGGTAATTTGTTGATGGGAGAAAGTTTTTTGTGGTGACTATGGTGTAATAGAGATAATGGAGGTTTTAGACATTGATAACAATGGAAGTTTTAGAAATTGAAGAAGAATGGAAAAAAATTAAATTAATAAAAAATGTTATGAAAATAATAAATTTATTATTTTTTCGGATTATGCTGACGTGGTGTTGACGTGGCAACACATGTAAAACACCACACAAGTGGTGTAATGCCTAACAGGGTGTAAAAAGTATCATTGTTTTATAGTTAAGGTGTGTAATAGGTCACTTATACAATTTAGGTGTGGATTCGACTTTTCGACTATAGTTTGGGTGTAAACGATACTTTTTCCCTTATTTTTCATATTATGTTGACGTAGTGCTGATGTGGCAGCGCGTGTAAAACACCACACCACGTATAAGTGGTGTAATGTCTGACAGGGTGTAAAAAGTATTAATCTTTTATAGTTAAGGTGTGTAATTGGTAACTTATATAGTTTAGGTGTGAAATCTACTTTTCAACTATAGTTTGGGGTGGAAACAATGTCTTTTCCCTTTTTAAAATTTTGGTTATAAGTTTTCCCAAGTCCAAAGGTCCCCAGAGTTCTATAATTTCTAAGTTTCAAAAGAAGTCCCCTATTATCCTTAAGATAAAAGTATAGGTTTTGAAAGCTATGGTTTCAAGATTTCCAAAGTTTTAAGTTTCAAAGTCCCTAAGTCTCAGGTGTCAAAAGTTTCCAAAGCCCATAAGTATTTAAGTTCCTAAAAGAAATGAATGATAGAAAGGTTTTTAGAAAACTAAGTGTGAAGGCTCACGAGTTTTAATCAGATTATGCTTTAAAGAAAGATGTTAGCTTCAGATTTTGACTTTTAGATTTTAGAGTTTAAGTGTGAGTCCTTCTTACACTTAGATGGTATAATTTAAAGAAAGAATACAAGTACATCTTTTAGAATTAAATGTTATGACTCACTAGATTACAAAGTTTGACTTGCTGTGCATGATTTTAGATTTCAGTAATTTAGAAATTCCTGTATATGTGAGTCATTTGCATTTAGTATACATTGTTTTATAAGTTATGATGATGATATAGTATTTTATTTATGCATTACACCCCATATACTCTGTACATTCTCAAAGACTAATCCACATATATGTCTATGTGCTATATTGTCTCATAATGTAGGTACAATTTATTGCACACATATCATGTTTAGTCAGTTTGCCTCTTTCAGTCACCAGGTGATCGATCCTTTCTATTCAAGGGCTCGAGTCAGTTATACAGTTTGAGAATATATTTTATATTTTCTTTGTTCAATCGTATTGAGTTGGGGATAGCTGAGATTCATGACCCAGCTTCCTATATTCTATACTAGTGGAGGCTTCATAGACAGTCAGTGGAAGTTGATGTAATTTTGTTTTGTATAATCAAATATGTATCATTATAATATAGATTTATATGGATCAAGTTCATAAATTTTTTATGTTTCTATTGATTTGTTCATATTTATGTATTTTATTCAGTTTTTTGTAAGTTATGAAACTAGAAAGGTTATCTTGGGGATCACTTGTAGCCCTAAGCACTGTGTGACATCTCGTGACCCATTTTCAGGGTGTTACAAACTTTGTATATGAGCACAAGGTTCAAGTGTCCTAGGGTATCTATAAAGCCGTGTCTAGTACCATTTTGCAGAATAGTACGAAGACGTCAGTATTTTTCTTCGAGAGGCTACAAGGCATTTAAGAAAAGCTTAATTTCTTTCCTTTTCTAGATAATGCAGTAAAGTTGTTCTCTCAGAATCTCCTGTCATTTCATGTGTTACCCCAAAATTCCTTATTTATGTATTATTCTTGTGATAACATAATTAGCTAGCCCCAGTGCCTCCCTAGATAATGTTCTCAGATTTGATAGCAGAAGTCTCAAAAGTCACACAAAGGGATTGAGAGAAGCTCCCTAGTGTGTTAAGTTCCTTGAGTTGAAAGTTATGTTCTAATACTTATGAGCTGTTCAGTTGATACAAAATTAGATAAAGTATTTTGATTTCTCGTTACCCATAGTATACAGATAATGCAAATGAGAGAAGATAGTGTGAACCTAGACTGTTAAGTATAGTATGTATTCGAGGGATATTATGAACTTTAGTGTTATAATTTATTAATGGTAGAACCTTATTATAGTTGGAAGTATGGATATTGAATAGTAGTGTCAAGAAGATGTGGGAATGACGATTGGTAGGAAGAATAAATGTAAGCTTATTCATGTTACCGAGATGCATTAAGGTGGTATATCCTCGTGTGTTATCTTAGTGGAAGGTAGAGATGGAGTTATCAGTAAGGAGAATTGTTGTTACTTGAAGTACGAGATGAGTTATTGATAGTATTTATTATTTTAGGAATGTATAGGATATTAATAAAGCATTTGGTGGCCTAGTGGCATTAATTTATGTTTCCTTTGAGGCTGCGAAGAAGGTGTTTAGTTGAGACTTATATAGCTCTGATATTGGCTAATATGTATAAGAGGATAAA
The DNA here is from genome assembly GCA_030864225.1 of Capsicum baccatum var. pendulum. Lineage (NCBI taxonomy): Eukaryota > Viridiplantae > Streptophyta > Magnoliopsida > Solanales > Solanaceae > Capsicum > Capsicum baccatum. The sequence goes on from CM061555.1 coordinate 59,254,704, forward strand.
TAGTAATGAGGTGTAGAAGGATGATATGATAATAGATTATAGTGAGATAGGTTGTATGATTTTGTTCAAATATTTTTGCTCTGAAGTTCTAATTGAATAGTATTTGTTAATGCTATATTTTATAGTTTCTAAGAGAGAATTGTATGTAGTGTGAGTTGTTAAATCATGCTTAGCAATAGAATTTAAGCTTGAACAGTCGATGGTTACCAAGGTTGGTATAATTATTCCTTGGTTAGTTCGGCAAGTTGTATGGGAGTGATCTTATTGGCTTGAACCATGTACAAAATAGTTTTAGTTTAGTTATTCTTCATTAAGTATGGCATTGCAAGTATAATGTGCAACTGTATGCTTAAGGTAATATAGTGTTGCTTTTTCTTTCTAAGGTTATTGCGTGTTTTGTATGGTTGGTAGTACCCTAGAGTTGACAAGTATGAATGAGACTAAGTAGTATACAATGTCCTTGTCAGTTAACTTATGGGTTACAGGTTGATGATATGGTAAGTTAGAGATGTGATATTAGCAGAGTATGGAGGAAGTTAGTATGGTTCAGCAATGGTTTAGAGATATCCATGTTTATTGATAGAATCAAAGTTGGCTAGTGTTTAAGTTGTTATATGATGACTTATGGGGCTATAGAGATGTATGAGTTGAATCTTTGAAGGAGGTGTTAGCATTAGGTGTTATACACGAAGATATAGTCCTTCAGGGTAAGTTTAGTTTTATGTATATTCATTTTATCCCAGACTCTAGAATAAAGAAATGGAAATTTAGATTAAAGTTTATATAGTAGTTCACAGAGTTATGGTGATGTCTTATGTCTAAGGGAGAGATGTCTAAAGGAGTAACCAAGTCAGACTTCTAGATTCTTGTTGAAATCCTTGTGTATTGTAGAAAACCCATATGAGAGGATATTTCCCAACCCATTTTTATTTAGGTATTTTCAGTTATCCCAATACGTACTCATGCCTTATGTTTTAGTTTCATGATCATAGTTCATGTTCATGCATATGATAGAGAATCATGTAATCTCCTAGTTCCCAAAATGAGGAGTTCCAGTTCTTGCAGCAGTTGGAATCACATTCCATAAGTTATGAACTCCAAATTTAGGTCATGCAGCTCATGACTAATGTACTCAAGCTTTACAATACGTTCAGTTCCGGTACTCAAGCAATACGCTTTATGATCAGCAAAATTTAGATTTATATCATGCATGCCCTCAGATTAGATCTCTTTTTTGAGTTCATGATGTTAAATATTCTATTCCTCAAGCCTCAATTGAGTGTCAAGATATATACATTTCCCATCATGTTTTATGTCCTTATGTTCTAACTTTTTATTACTTTTCATAACGTCAAGATAGTGATGACAAACATCTATCGCGATGGGAGAGAGTAAATAGTTCTTATTAATGAAAGATTGTTGTATGATTATTTTATCTAAGGTGTAAGTGTGATGTAAGATTGTGGACAAGTCATTAATAAGCATCATAGTTAGTTGAAGTTTTATATGCTATGTTTGGATAGTTGAAATCTTATGTATAACTTTTTAAGAATAGTGCATGGATGTTTTCTTGATAGAGTTTTGTGGGTTATGTAAAATATGATTTATGAGCATTTGTTTAGAAGTGCATATGGGTTTATGAAGATAGGCTTGAATGTTATGTTTGTATACATGTGGAGGGATGCATTGAGCATTAGTAAATGTCTAGTACTAGGTTTGTTGCAGTTATTGGATTGGTAATGAGGATTATTCTAGAGATAAAAAGTTTCAAAAAATATAGGGTGTGTTGAATTCGTGAGTCAATACAGTGTTATATGTTGTATTTTGTGATCTTGAGTTACGGTTGATCATGGTAAGAACATGGATTATTTTATACTTTAGTAGAATAGATTTATCAATAGCCATGTGAAAATTATAAGTTGAGTCAATGAGTATGGTGTTTAAGGGGATAGTTTAGTTAAGAGAGTATTTTAGAAGTATGGCTAAGATTTAAAGGGAGAAGTTGCATTACTTGAGGCCTAGTACTTCTATCCCGACTTATGATTCACAGGTCTATGTTCCATGCTATATATTTGGAACAATGTTGTAGTTCCTTATTCTGAGGTCTTGTTCAGATCATGCCCAGAGTCCCTTACTCCCCAATGGCCTTAGAATTTTGTTCAAAAAGTGTTGAAGAAATACCTTAATTGGGGGAGAACATTCAACATGATTCAGTCTATGCAGCCAGAAATCCAGTTTAACAGTCCGACAGACAAGTCTCTATAGTTTTTTTTACATCTTCCGATTTAGTATAGTCTCACTACCTAAAGTTTTTTTATCATGACCATTTCAAGAGATAGTTTGTTATCATCCATATAGATTACGAAATTCATCTCAGTACATGCATCATGCATCAGTTTCAAATTCATATATTAAGTCATGGTTTAGTCTGTAAGTATCATGTATATCATCTTAGTCTTTTTCTAGTATTTCAACAAAATTACTATCAATCGGGGACGAATGATACCAATGAGGGGGTGTTGTAATACCCAGAGTTTTAGTATCATAAAACTTCATCTCTTCTCTGCGAACTCAGATCCAGCCGAAGGTGATAGTCGTCCTTAATTCAGTTCCTTTCTAATCAAAGATTCAGCTATATAGCTATTCTTATTATTAGTTCATGCATTCACAAAAGTACTCAAGAGTTTAAAATGATGTGGAGTCAGTGTAGCAATTTATTTCAGCTGTGCATCCTCAGTTTTCTCAGTATTCTTAGCCTAACTAGCGACATTTGAGGATGAATGTTTCCAAGGGGGAGATATTGTAAGACCTCGAAATATTTCTCATTGCTGAAGCCCTTTAGAGCATGCCAAGAGAAGTCTCCTACTTAGAAATTTTGCTAAGTGTTGGTACTTAGTCATTTTTAAGACCTTCGAACTATGAGAATTTTAGTTCTGACTTTCCCGACCTTCGATAATTGATTTTTTTCTTTATTCACTATGGGGAAGTCAAGAGTACATCTCGGGTGAGTTTCGAAATTTTTATACAATATTAAGGGCCATGTTTGGTATGCCACACCAGTAGCCTAGGGAGATTAGCCCACACCACCGTGGCTAGTCCCTCGTTCTAAGAAGGGTACCACCCAAGGTAGTCCCCTGCTCTCAGCAAGGCATCGCCTTGGGTAGTCCCCCTGGGCCAAAATTTTCAGCATTCCACCTCCGTCTCATCAAGGGAAAAAGGGGTATTTTCCACCTCTATTCATCCATAACATGGGATTTAACCCCCACAACACCAAAATATAGTCCTTTTTCACCAAAATCCCTTAAGAACAAAGCAGAGGGTTTCAATCCATTGTTCAAGAAACCTATGATTTTGCATCATTACTTCACAAAATTGATTCAAGAATTAAGATCTCTAGGCCAAGGGATTCAAGAATCGTCCTTAAAAAGTGCGAATAGCATCTCAAAAGCAAGTGTTCATCCAAAGTTCATAATCTAAGGTATGTGGAGTCTGATCAAGTACAATTCTTCCATTCTTGTGCCCAAAGATTTGATATTTATTAATGAATTTCTTGTATTGTATTGGAGTTTATGCCCAATTTACTTTGTTAAAGTTTTATAAAATTATAAGTTAATTTAGTATTGAATGGCATGCTTATTTCACTTATTTATGTTCGAATTGAGAATTTATGCTAAGAAAAGTCCATCCCTACAATAAATTCATGTTTGCAAGTGTTCCTAAGAGTGTTGTCAAGAATTAAGCTTTATTATTAACTCGTAGTCATTTGAGTATATATGTATATTCATGCTTTAATTCCAAGGATGAATTTTGAGCTTTGTTAAACTTTATCAATACTATTATTGCTAATATGAAATTATTATGATTTGGCTTGAATTTCATGTATGGACTGTAAGCCATAAGTTTCAGTCTTGGTATTCAAAAGGGATAATTTTTTAGAAAGATTTGATAGTTTAGTCCCAAGCTAAGATAGGAATCCATATTTACATTTAAATCATGATTTAAAATAAAGAGAAGCATAATTGGTTCTTAATTACCAACCCCTGCACTATTTTAAGGTGGATTTCCTAAATGGTCTGAGCAATAAGTATTGTAGTAGTATTTAGCACCGAGTTGGGTATAATTCCAAGGTCTCATGCCCTAAAACTACGAGATACCATAGGATTATGATATGCCCCTAGTGAGTTAACATAGTGATCACTTAAGTTAAGGTTCTATTCCAATGGCAAGGGTATAACGGCTCTCACCAACGTGGGTAATACGTTGGACTCTATGTCAGCTCACATGGTTTATGTCGATTAGAAGAAACTCTCAATGAAGTCCCCTATTCTCCTTAATATAAAAGTATATGTTTTTGAAAGTTTGGGTTATAAGTTTTCCCAAGTACAAAGGTCCCCAAAGTTCTATAATCCCTAAGTTTCAAAAAAAGTCCCCTATTCTCTTTAAGATAAATGTATAGGTTTTGAAAGCTATGGTTTCAAGATTTCCAAAGTTCTAAGTTTCAAAGTCCCTAAGTCTCTAGTTTCAAAAGTTTCCAAAGAAAATAAGTCTTTAAGTTCCCAAAAGAAAAGAATGATAGAAAAGGTTTTAGAAAACCAAGTGTGAAAGCTCACGAGATTTAATCAAATTATGCTATAAATAAATTTGTTAGCTTCATATTTTGACTTTAAGATTTCAGAGTACAAGCGTGAGTCCTTCTTATACTTAGATGGTATGATTTAAAGAAAGAATACTAGTACAACTTTTAGAAATAAATGTTATGACTCACTAGATTACAAAGTTTGATTTACTGTGCATGATTTCAGATTTTAGTATTTTAGATATTCCAGTTTATGTGAGTCATTTACATTTAGCATGCATTGTTTTATAAGTTATGATGATGAGATAATTTTTTATTTATGCATTTCACCCCCTTATACTCAATGGATCCTCACACTACTAATCGGCATATATGTCTATGTGCTACATTGTCTCATAATATAGTTATAAGTTGTGGCACACATACCATATTCAGTCAGTTTGCAGCTTCCAGACTGCAGGTGATGGGTCTTTTTTTATTCAAAGTCTAAAGTCAGTCATACAGTTTGAAATTTTTTTTTTCTTTTTTCACTCGTATTGATTTGGTGATAGTTGGGAGTAATGACCCGGCTACCTATAATCAATGCTAGTAGAGGATTAATAGATAGTTAGTAGAAGTTGATGTAATTGAACTCCAGTTTGTTTTGTATAATCAGAGATGTATCATTCTAATATAGATTTGTATGGATAAAGTTAAGAAAAGTTTTATGTTTCTAGTGATTTCTTCACACTTATATATTTTATTTAGTTGCTTGTAAGTTATGCCAGTAAAAGGTTTAGCTTGGGGATCAATTGTGTCCCAATGAACCGTGTGACATCTCGGGACCCATTTTCAATGCGTTATAGCTAAGGTATCTAAATTGATGCCTAGAGGGTACATAAGACAAAATTATCCCTAATATAGGAATTCCACATATAACATGGGCAATTAAGTTAACTACACCTAAATTACGATTTCAAGATAGCTAAATAGTCCATATAAGGATATTCATACTAATCATGCTTTGAACACTTAAGTTGTATCCAAAATCTAGCATAATACCAATATCATATTACAGATCCCTTATCTAACCAAGAATAAGGCAATAGGTTCATAGGAGAATAGTATGTATTTCACCTTATGGGTCAATTCACCCATCAAATTCCAAAACTTCAATAATCAAGACTATGTCATGGTAATCCACCCATAATCAATCTTAACATTCACATTCATATGTAATATGTAAAACACATCATCTTGTGAAGAAAACTAGATAGAAGACTACCTCAATGGCGAACCATAAATCCTTGAATCATTTATCAAGCATTCGTCTTCACTCAACGATATCAAAATGTGACCACGCCATCAAAATCATAATCTACACATAATTATGATTCAAATAAGGCTCATATTTCCATATCATAGGTCGGGTCAAAATTTGGGTCAAGAAATGGCCCATGGGGTCCGCTAGAAAGATCCAAAATTGAACTGGTCACGAGGTTCCTGAGGAAAAGGAAAGTTGTGTTCAAAATTTTAGCACAAACATGGCACAAATCAGGTATCAAATAAACCCTTAATGTTTAAGAATTCAAAGACCTAATTTCTAAGAATTCAAAGGGATCTTACCATGAATTTAAAGTGAAATCACAAAATAATCGATAACCAAGCTCTCTTAAACCTCTAGAAGCTTCAATCCTATTTAATCTTACTATTTATTTACTATTTACTATTTAGACTGAATTTATACCCAGCCTAGGTCCTCAGGATTACTATCACAACCTGAGGCTCCATGATCAAGGAACCTCTCTTCTTCTATACGAGTCATGATCGTGACACCCCTATTGAGATTGTGCTATCTCATTTGATTAGTGAGTTACTATTATAGCCAGAAGCGCTGCTATTGTAGTGCATCAGATACAACAGTGGACTTGGAATTTTTAATGTCCCCGCCAAGTCTTCAAGATTCGTTAAGAATTCGGTATACACAAATGGACTATGTAACCTTACCGAATTCAATGTTTCAAACCCACTGGCACAGTCGAAATTTCCATCATGTTCAGTTAAACAAAATATGGGTCGCATACCAAATTTCCAATTTCTTAAGTTTTCGACCAATAGGTCAAAATGAGCCCGAGTGCCTCGAGACCAGAACTAAGAGTCCACCTAACCTAAAATCAATATTATTGAGCTAATAGCACTGTCAGAATTCTCATATGACGTCATATACTAAGTGTTTTAGTCCAATATAAAATCCCAAACATTGAAAGCACCAAAAGAGGAAAATGAGCCTAAAATAAAAAAAAAACTGCCTGATCACTAAATTAATAGTTCCGACAAGTCATAAATCACCTATAGACAATGTGGGAAGGATCAAAATACTAGAAATACATGCAAATCAAGGTAACCACCAAGAGGATCATTACAATATCCACTACTAAAAGGACTTTCGTTCGCAAAAGTCTTTGGATAGAAACATATAAAACACTTGAAAGGATAAGGTACTAGGACCACATGCTCTGAGCATGATTTCCCAGATAGCTTTCATAGAGAGACAATGCATTTATGGGGTTTTTCCTCCAGTATCTCCTTTTAAACCAACTATATCACTTTACTCAAATAACTAAAACTCAGCCTCAACCATCATCTGAGCTCCAGCTAAAATGATAAAGGCCGATGCATGCAAATCCAAACCACAATACATGGATACCATTATGATACCCATAAAATCCAACAAAGCATGTCCAAGACAAAAATAAACTAAGGCATGAGTTATAAAATATCCAAATACAAATATAACCTTCCATTACAAGTCTGCCACTATTATCTACCAAAAATTAGGAGGAAAACCACTTGATTCTTGCCCATGCAATCTCATCACAGAGAACTCTAAGAACTAAAGTTGATCTGTTGTAAGTCTATATGGGATAACATAAGAATAAGCTCATAAGACGCTATCTTGACACATAACTGGAGGATATATAATCACTGCAAATGATACAACTAATTTAGATAATCCTCAAAAAGAAAATAAATGTCTTAAACACAACCACTCACCACTGGATGTTCCACTCCACGACGTCCTATTATTCAAGTATGAAACCGTGTTGAACCCAATCCAAGCATATTATTCCTTTGGATTATACTTTCCAAAAATATCAATGAAAACTGAAGACCCAAGGTCAAAGATGAAGGAACAAGAAATCTATCCAAGGGTTATCAACTGAGCCCCTATCAATCAAATCTGTCAAAACTCAAGAAGACCAAATAGATAATTATGGTGTAGGATCAACCTGCCTATTATTAAAACCAGAACTAAGTCAAATCTAAAACAAAGGTTACACTGAAGCTCTACAACTCCATGTTGAAATCTCAACACCAGACTGAATCAATCTATCTACAATACCCAAACAAATCCTGAAGACGGGTAGGCATTCATACTCCAAATCTATCATAACTTCCAAATCGCTATTCTAAAGTATCAACTCAAACCTGAGCCAATAAGTCAATATTATTCCCAGCTACTCAAATCAACCTTAGAATCCATATTTCATTGTCATGACCAGAACCAAGGCCTGTTTGTGATGGGTATTTCAAGTCCCATATAGACGAGAGATCACCCCCTTCACCTAACTAAACAAACACAATATTCCCATTGTTAATTGAATTTTGAACATATAAAAAGATAACATGAGGGTAATCTTGAATATATTTAAACATGGCTATAGTTTATTGATCGAAAAATAGAAAAAACATCTGACCAATGTAACCCAAATCAACAGTAATCCAAATGAATCCTTCTAAACCAAGAACCAAAATTGAATATCAATAATGTGTCATGACATTCCCCCAACAATAGCCAACAAAAGTTTAATAATCTAAGAAATAAGGAACTAAAAATATGAAATATTGACTTTTGATGTATGAAAGCTCACATCTTCGATGACCAGTTATGAGCTAAATCCCAAATTTGAATCACCAAGAAGGATAGGTACAAGTATGGCTAGATCTTACATCGCATAAGAATACAACATTCGAAGATGATTAGCGGTTGGAGCACTAGCATATTACTAAAGTATAAAAATAACATAATGTCGTGATTAATAGCTCAAAATCATTCAAAATCTAATGCACATAATCATATGCATATACATACATATATATGTGTGTGTGTGTTTATATATATATCACGTATCGGGATAGGGAAGAAGTTTTAACATACACTTTAAAACCTTAAATAGGATTGTGTAGCTCAACCTTCATATAATAATACCCATAAGACATATGGGCCCCATCTCTCACCCCCTGGTCGGGTCTCAATATGCATAGCCACACAAACTGAAGAATAAACATACATATATGCACAGGGGACTCAAACCCTCCAATCATACACTTAGGTGACTTAAGCAACTAATCATGAAATATGATATACGATACTCAAACCCTCCAATCATAATAATAACAATAAGTTGAACTCAAACCACCTTGTCACAAGCAAGGGGACTCAAACCCTCAAGCATTAATGGCCCTCGCACTAGCTAGCATGATTTCTAGTATTGACCACTCAAACTTCCACTTTCATGACTCAGCTAAACAACCCTCTTTTAAAACCAAATTAAAACAAATTATGACACACCCACATTAATTAAACTATATTTTACATTAAGTCATAAATTTTTGTATCTTCATACTAACTATACTTGCAAGGTAACATCAAAATGCTGAATAGTTAACATCACTTGGTGGAATTCACAATCCCCTTGGTTTAATTATGTGACAACTTATCAAAACATAATTCCATAAAGTTTAATTGAATAACATAATGCATTAGTTCAAGAATAGTTCAATTCCCTTATTTCTCAGAACTAAAAACCAGATTCACAATATGCGGTTGGGGTCATAACCACTTCAAAAGTCACAAGTTTAGGGAAAATCACAATTCCCTAGTTCATTCACCTTACCCATGCACGAACAAGTTCAAAACCGTATTTAAAGCATAAATAATGGATAGTAAAACCATGGGAAAACAATTAATTGACCAATCATGTCAAAACTCCCAATAATGTTAAAACCCTTTACTTTCAATCACATAAAACAACTATGTATCTTCATGAAATAAATATATTAAGTTTAAGGGTAGAGTCACATGCCTAAAATACTAAGAATCTTAAAGAGAAATAGAACCTATGATCCCTTAGATGACCAATTTGATAAAACTCTATCTTGACTTTTTTTAGATAACTTAGAGAACCTTTTGTAATATTTGTGTAGCACCCTAACTTAGGAAGAAGTCCCATATCAAAAAAAACACAGGATGTATTCTAGGTATATAAGTAATAAAGCCTTAGTCCCTAGTGACTCATTTTAAAGTCGGGCAGGCCTAGGCCCAGAGCGGACAATATCACTAGTGGGTTGGGATGCAAAGGTGGTTAGAGCTCTTGAATGATTATATCATGAGTATCCTTTATCATCCGGTCAAGACCAATATTATGGGTGATCATCTTACTATAATCTCTATGGATAGCGTTTCTCAAGTTGAGGACAGTAAAAAGAAGTTAGCTCAGAAAGTACATCAGCTTGTCAGACTAGGTGTTAGCTTAGTCGACTCCACAGAAGGTAATTTATGGGTTCAGGGTAGTTAAGAATCATTTGTTGTTTCCAAGGTTAAAGAAAAGCCAGATAGATATCTCATTCTTGTCAAGTTGATAGAGTCAGTCAAGGATTAGAAAGTAGAGGTTTTCTCCCAAGGGGGGAGATGGTGTTTTGTGTTATCAGGGTCTTCTCTGTATTCTAGGTATAGATGACTTCAAGAAATGAATATTTTCAAGAGTGCATGGTGTGCGATACTCTATTCATCCATGGGCCATAAAGAGGTACCACGACTTGCGGGAGATCTATTGGTGGAGTAGGATGAAAAAGATATTACAAAGTTTGTGGCTAAGTTCTCTATATGTCAGCAGGTTAATATAGAGCATCAAAAGCCTAGTAGTCCCATGCAGGAGTTCACTATTCCTACTTGGAAGTAGAAAGAAGTAAACATGGACTCTGTGACGGGTTTGCCTCAAAATAGTCATCAGTATTATTCATTTTGGGTTATTGTAGATCGGATGACCAAATTAGCTCATTTTAATCCCGTCCATACCACTTATTTAACCGAGTATTATTCCAAACTCTATATCAAAGAGTTGGCCAGATTTCACAGTCTTCCAATATACATTATTTCAGATAGAGGTACCCAGTTCACCTCTTACTTCTGGAAAGCATTCCAAAAAAGTCTTGGTACCTAAGTCTATCTCTGTACAGCCTTTCATCCTCAAAAAAATGGTCAAGCAGAGAGGACCATTCATACTTTAGAAAATACTCTAAGGGAGTGGGCAATTGATTTCAAGGGTTGTTGGATGACCACTTTCCTTTGATTGAGTTTGCATACGACAATAACTATCATTCTAGTATTAAGATGGCTCCATTCAAAGCTCTCTATGGTAGGAGGTGTAAATCTCTGATTGGTTGGTTTGAAGTTTTTTAGGCCTCAATTATAGGTCTCGACCTAGTATTTGATACTTTTGAGATAGTCAAGTTGATCAGAGAAAGACTTCGGGCTGCTCAGAGCCGATAGAAGTCTTACGTAGATATTTATAGAAAGGATATTGAGTTTGATATTGATGATTATGTTTACCTAAATATCTCTCCCATAAAGGGTTTAAAGAGGTTAGGAAAGAAGGTTAAGCTCATTCCCTAATATATCAATCATTTCAAGATTCTCAGTTATTTTGGTGAGGTAGCTTATGAGCTCGAATTGCCTTCAGATCTAGCCTCAGTTCATCCAGCCTTCCATGTCTTTTTTCTCAAGAAGTGCATAGATGACCTAGAAGTTGTAGTCCCTATTCAGAGCATTGATGTTCATAACAACCTCTCTTATATTTTGATCGAAATCCTAGACTATGAGACTCGTAGACTGAGGAACAGAGAAGTTCCACTAGTCAAAGTTATTTAGTAAAATCAGTCCATTGAGGGAACTACTTGGGAAGCAGAATCATAAATGCATACCAAGTTTTCTCACCTTTTCTCCACTAACTTAGGTTCAGCTCAAGGTAATAGTTCTCCTTAAGCTTACTCAGTTTCATGTTCAGTGTTCATCACAAAATTGGTATCATGTACCATTTCATATTAAGTCATGCATTCATGTATCAGTTTAGTTAAATAATCATACATCAGATATGCATAAATTCAACTTATAAGTCATGCATCAGATATGTATGTTCAGTATGATATATTAAACTCTTTGATAATGTCGGTCGTAAAATTATTCCCTAGTTGTTCATGTTCAGTATGTACCTAATTTTATCACTTCTCCCATTTTAGTCAATCTCATTTAAGGACGAATGTTTCTAAGGGGGAGATAATGTGACACCTAAATTTTTCATGATAGACTTTGAAGCATTATTTTCATGTGTGTTGACTCTAACTCCATGAATTTATTTTGAATAAATATTCCATGGTATTTACCTAAGTTCATAAAGTGATTATAATGTGAGAAGTGTTCATAAAATTACTAGGATCAAGGTTAAGCTAAGAGTCATTCATTCATCAAAAATTGGATGTCCGATTCTATAAGGTTCTAATTTGAACATTTATAACTATTGATTCAAATATAATTATTCAGATCATGACAGACCAAATTTTTGATAATTGAATTAGCTTTCCATCGATACTAAATTCACCTGAAAAAGACACTTGATGAAGAAGTTAGGGCCTTTTTAGTATCAGTGCTCTTGATTGACAGGCCACCACATCGCGATGAAGACCAAATTGGAAATTGTCAATTCCAATAGCTCACCGTGACACCACTTATTTATGGTGGGTATAGCGATGGGTCATCTAGTGTGTCATGGTGGGTCCTTTTTTGGAATTTTAGTGCTGGATTTTAATTCCAAGGGGCAACTTACACATTTTCCATGGCCCCAAACCCATCAAAACACGGAATTCGACCCCAAAATATCAAAAATACACCATTTTTTTATCAAAATCCTGTCAAGAACACATTATGGTTTTCAATTGAGGATTTAAGTTCAAGTAAATTTCACCGCTAATCTTTAAGAATCTTCTGTCTAAGGTGTGTGTTGTGTTGATATATGGATTCCTTTTATCCATAAATCTCAAGAACCCTATTTTAAATTATGAATCATGTTATTATATTTCGGGTTGATTGTGTTTATGTGATTGATACCGTATAATCTCAAGTTAGGATCTTCATGGGAAATTCTGAATCTATGTTAGTTTATAAGTTGAATTCTATGAATTTGGTGATTTATGATTTGTGAAATTTGATGAATTCACCTGTTCCTTAAGTTGTGCATGTAAGGTGTTTCAAAACATTTTAAAGCGATATAGATTATGCCTTATATCTAAATTTTGACCCAATTGAAAATGCATGATGTACTTTTGTTATCAAATGACTTCTATGATGTTGTGCATTATCGATTTTTGAAGGATTACTTATGAGACTAGTTGATGAAATATTGATATGTTGATATGTATTCCCATTCATGCATTAGATTATGACAACTATGTACTTCATGAAATCCCCAACTTATTTTATTATTGATTGTTGATGTTGGTCATGTATTCAAGAAAGTCATGCTTTGTTAGTTTCCTTCTATCGAGTCCTAGGGGTACTTGTACCTAAAAAAAATAGTTGTTTTCCTAGATCCAGTGTCATACTTTCACGATATCCTCAGTCAAGCATGATCTATAGAACTCAGTCAATCATGTGATTCAGGAAAGCTCAGTAATTCAGTAATCCCATTAATCTCATGAACTCAGCTAGTGATCATATATTAGTAGTATTCCATTAGTCAATAGAATTAAGTAAACTAAGTTCAGTAAATCATGTTCAGTATCTATTTAGATGGGAATAGGAGTTAGCACCGAGTGAGCCCAAGCATGGGAACTCACCTGTTATTTAGAGGGTGTGATTCCTAGATACAATCTTTGCATTCCAGAACTACATATCCAACATAGGTTGAGACATCATAACCTTTTATATCATGGTAGATAAAGTGTCTTAACTTGTTATAAGAGGGTTCCTACCATTTCCAATATAATAACCTATTATATGATGGTAACTCATAGTTGTCTTTACCAGTGGCGCAGTATTGATGCCCTTCTAATTAGGGAACATATTGGACCCCAATTCAGCTATAATGGGTTATTTAGGGCATGCCGGTTAGGTGACTATTTCCCATAGTTTTAGTATTAGTCTTAGTAAGAGAACTTAGATAGCTTTTCAGATTTCAGGACTGTCAGATACAATAAACTCAATTTGTAAATATAACTCAGCTACTTTCATTAGTACCAAGACTATCAGATATAGTCACCCATGTTATCAGATATATCAGTAAACTCATGTTATCAGTATTCAAATTCAGTAATCATGTTATCATGATCTTAGCTATTATGTATTCATGCATGCATTCTCTTATTTATGTTAGACAGTTAGCTAGTATTGTTCATGCATTTGAACCCCATGCATTTAGCCTACCTCATATGCAAACTAGTATATTCAATTATTCTAATGCATTTGCACTGTGGTGTTTTTATACCATAGGTTCAGAAGAATGAGCTTCAAAGCCTTAGTAGCATTCCAGTTTCAGCACTCAGAGTTAGCAGGGAGTCCTCATACTTTAAGGACATGATCATTATTTTATTTCTTCATTATTTAGTTTATTATGGTAGTTGGAGTTAGTTGGGGACCTGTCCTATCAACTCCTTATTCATACAATTCAGTTTTAGAGGCTTTTCTATCTATCATGTTCAGAAAGTTTATTTCAGTGTTTTGGGTATGTTATACCCCATTCAAATGTTATGTTTTACTTTAGTTCTATAAACCTTATGGCCTTTTTCTATTATTCCACATTTATACATTATGCTATACAGTGCATAGATACAAATATCATCCATGGGTTAGCTTGTGGTCCTTCGAGGTAATAAGTACCAAGTAGCATTCTGCATACCAGATTCAGGTATTAGATTTCGCTATCAGAATAGTACTTCAGGCTCTCAGATATCATCAGTTATTCACCAAATTAAATAAGTGGAAATTTTGTCTAAGTTCATTAGCATTCCATGGTCTTATCATTTTCAGTGATGGCATTAGAGTTGATCCTCAAAAGACTAAAGCAGCAAGAAAATGGCCTCACCTATCTCTTCCTCAGATATCAGGAGTTTTTTGTGTTTGGCTTTCTATTACAGATGATTTGTTGAAGTATTTTCTTATATTGCATCCCCTATGTCCAAATTGACTCAGAAGAAAGTCAAGGTTCAGTGGTCAGATCCTTGCGAGAAGATTTTTAAGGAGTTGAATACTTGACTCGCCGCAGCTTCAGTCCTAGCTCTTTCAGATGGTTTAGATGGGTTTTTAGTGTATTGTGATGCATCAAGAGTAGGTTTTGATTGTGTACTCTTTCTTCATGGTAAGGTCATAGCCTACGCCTCCAGATATCTTAAACCCCATAAGAAGAATTATCCTACTCATGATATTGAGTTAGCAGCTGTAGTTTTTCCCTTAAATATTTTAAGGCATTACTTGTATGGGGTGCATATAGATTTTTTCACAGATCATAAGAGACTTTGGTATGTATTTTCTCAAAAAATCTCAATATTCGTCAGATAAGGTGGTTAGAGCTCGTTAAACATTATGACATAAGTATCATTTATAATCCAAACAAGGCCAACGTAGTGGTCGATGCTCTCAGTAGATTGTTTATGGGTAGTGTTGCTTATGTTGAGGACAGTACGAAGAATCTAGCTCAAGAAGTCCATCAGTTTTCTCGACTACGTATTTGCTTAGTCGATACAGAAGTAGGATATATGGGTTCAGAATAGTTCAAAAATCATCTTTCTTTTCTGAGGTGAAAGAAAAGCAAGATAGAGATCCCAGTCTAGTCAAGCTAAAAGAGTCAGTCAGGGATAAAACAATTGAAGTTTTCTCCCCAAGGGGGATATATCATTTGGCATTTTCAGGAGCGTCCATGTTTTCCAGGTGTAGATGAATTAAGGAAGTGAATTCTTGTAGAAGTGCATGGTGTGCATTACTCTATATATCTTGGGGCACAAATATGTATCGTGACTTACATAAGATCTATTGGTGGAGTGGGATGAAGAGACATATTGCAGAGTTTGTGGCTAAGTGTTCGACATGTCAGTAGGTTAAGATGGAGCATCAAAATCATTGTGTTCCCATGTAGGAGTTCACTATTCCTACTTGGAAGTTGGAAGCAGTGAACATGGACTTTGTGACAAGTTTGCCTCAGACTCATTATTAGCATGATTTAGTTTGGACCATTGTAGACTGGATTACCAAATTAGATCATTTTCTTCAAGTTCAAACCTCTTATTCAGCCGAGGATTACGCTAAACTCTACATCAGGGAATTGGTCAGATTGCACAGTGTTCTACTATCTATTATCTCATATAGAGGTACCTAGTTCACCTCTCAGTTTTGGAAAGTATTCCAAAAGGGTCATGGTACCCAAGTCCATCTCAGTACAGCCTTTCTTCTTAAGACAGATGGTCAAGCAGAAAGGGTCATTCATACTTTAAAATATATGCTAAGGTTATGTGTAATTGATTTCAAGGGTAATTGGGATTACCACTTTTATTTGATTGAGTTTGCATAAAACAGTAGCTATCGTTCTAGTATTAAGATCGCTCTATTTAAAACTCTCTATGGTAGGAGTTATAGATCTCTAATTTATTGGTTCAAAGTTAGTAAGGCCTCAGTTATAGGGCTTGACCTAATATTTGTAATACCCCAGGAAATTTTTCGTTGAAATTTTGTGTGTAAACGTGTTGGGTTCTATCTTCTAGAATGAAAAATAGATTTTACATGAAGAATGTCTTATATTATGACCTACCATTGCTTAGAGTATCGAATAAGCTTTCCAATGATATTTGTATCTTCGAAAACGAACACCCAAGCGATGAGTTATGAACATTTCGATCGAACCTTGAATAGTAGTAAACAGTAAAATGTGTAGGAAAAAGTACTGAGGCCTGGCGTATATTTGATCCAACTTTAAACAATCATAACTCCTTGTACATAATGATATTTGTAATCTACTATATATCAACGAAATTCTCTGTGAGTCCTCTTTCCTATGAAATTGGTTTCATCCAATTTGTCTAGTGGACCAAAAATTTATGGTCGATATACTTCATCCTATCAAAAGTGAATTTTTAGGTCAATTTCAAAGGATCATAACTCTTTGTACACAATGATATGGGTGAGATACTACATATCAATGAAAATATATCAGAGTCCTCTTTCAAATAAAATTAGTTCCATCCAATATGGATATCGAAGTGAAATGTTATGGTTGATCTACTTTAGACTATCAAAACAGTCCACCAAAGGACATATTCAGGAATTATTTGATTTTTAGGGGCGTTTTGTTCATTCCCCCTCACCCAAAATCCGTCCAAAAACTATATTAAAGCCTATTAGAAGCATTATATGTTATATTTCATCAAATCCCCTCAAAAAGAAAACCCTAAGCTCCTACATCCAACTTCAAGAACCTCCAAAGTTCACCATTAATTCTGCAAAGTTATTCAAGATTCCAAGTTCCTAGTTCAAGAACTTCAAGAACCTCCAAAGTTCACCATTAATTCTACAAATTTATTCAAGATTCCAAGTTCCTAGTTCAAGAACTCCAAGAACCATCATTCAAAGACACGATTAACATATCAAAAATAAGTATCGATCTAAAGTTCATCATTCAAGGTATATGGGGTTTTTCAACAAGAACTCTCTTTCGTTCTTGTGCCCAAAAGTAATTTTCTTTACAAAGGCATGATTTTTATTTGATTTTTATGAATTTGAAGCATGAACCTATATCTTATGATGATTATTATGAAATCTTGATGTTTATGATTTTGAAAGATGAATTTACATGTGTGGTGATATAAAGCATGAACCTTCAATGATATTTATCATGATTTTGATATTTGGGTCGTGAATTCCCATTGGAAATTGTGTTTTTTTAGAAAATGTGTATTATAAGCACGTTGATGTTGAATATTTGAGATATTTTGAATGATTTGACCTTTTGGTCTTAATGGAGTTGTTTTGAACTCGAGTGTGAAAGAAATCCACAACGTGGTTGATTTTGATAGATGGGAAGCATGATGGCTCCCAATGTATATTTATATATTACTGAAATTATTTTATTGTAGATTTTCTTTGAAATGATCTGAGCTAAATTCGGGAGAAATCTTTAGCACCGAGTGGGAGGTATAAAGCGACCTTACTTCCCTAGAACTTCATGCCCCCGTAGAAGAGAGCCTGAGGCTGATTTATATAGTGATCACTAGTTTGTGTGGATTTGATATCAATAGTCCTACTCTGATGGCAAGGATAGGACGCCTCTCCCCAATGTGGGTTGTACGTTGGACTCTATGTAGCTCACATGGTTTATGTCGGTTATAGGATCTCCCAGTGTGTATGTGTTTCCTTGTGTCTATGGTGAATGGTGAAGTGATTTGAAAATGGAATTGTGAAAGTTATTCTTTTGAAAGATTTAAATGATATTTACATGATGAGAATTGATATTCTTGATGAACTTAAAGTGATTGACAAACTATATGATGACTCAAATGTGTTATTATACTTATTTCATCCTTTCATAATTATGATGATTTTCTTCGAGCTGTGTGAATCTTTCATACATCCTGCATATTTCTTATAAATATTTATGATGATGATGTTTATACAACTGCATACACCCCCATATACTCGGTTCCTTTTCATGGTACTGACCCACATCTTCGGATGTGGGCTGCATTTTCTTGGAATGTAGGCTAGGTGCTTAATTCCAGGTTTGACAGTAATTTTTGGGGCACGATGTTCTACATCCTTTATTGTGGTGAGTCCTCATTTTCCGAGGACGTGATGTCTGATGTTGGTTTCTCGTAATTATTTATATTTGATAACTGAGTATGAGTCAGTTGGGGCATGTCTCAATGGCTCGCTGGTTTTATTGATTTTTTTAGAGGCTTGTCAGACTAGTATAGATGTTGGGAGTTGACTAATAAGTCGTATTTTGTTATCTTTCTGAATTTCTTTTATTCTTGGATGATGATTACTCTATTGATATTTGAGGGTTATTTATGGAAACCCCATTGATTTTTGTTGAACTGAATGAAAATGACTCAAAGGGTTAGCTTGGGGCTACTCATATCCTCAAGCACCGTGTGACACTCTGGGACCCATTTTCGGGGCGTTACAAACTTGGTATCAAAGACTAAGGTTTTAAGGTGTCATAGGGAGTCTGACAAGCCGTGTTAAGTAGAGTCTTAATCATCGGTGTGTAGATCTCACATCTATGAGCAAGAGGCTACAAGATGCTTTAGGAAAAAGTGTGATTCTTTCTTTCAGAAGTCTATCGTGCTTAAAGTGTCTCTCTCTGCTATTGATTCATGATCTTCTGTTTCTGAAATATGCCTTCATGTCGAGCGAGAAGTAATAATGATGGTCAGGAACCTCAACCAGCTGACTCATTGAATAAAAACGTATCTCATGCTAAATTTTGGGTAGCCTTTCAGGCGTTGGCCCAAGATATTACTACAAATGTTCAGGCTAATCCGGCCTCGGCTCTACAGTAGCAAGGAGGTAATTCAGCTGCTGCCAGGAGCCGTAACTTTATGCGGATGAATCCGCCGAAATTCTATGGGTCCAATTCTGATGAGGATCCATGGTTGGTTTTAGAAGTGGTGCGGAAGATTACTCATGTGAAGCATGTATCTGAGGAACATAGTGTGGAGTTGGCTGCGTATAGGTTGAAAGACCGAAATTGGCCTAGACCTATTTCTTCGACTGATATCTGAAGTTTCTTGGG
This sequence comes from Capsicum baccatum var. pendulum, assembly GCA_030864225.1. Classification (NCBI taxonomy): domain Eukaryota; kingdom Viridiplantae; phylum Streptophyta; class Magnoliopsida; order Solanales; family Solanaceae; genus Capsicum; species Capsicum baccatum. The sequence goes on from CM061555.1 coordinate 59,274,153, forward strand.
TTTAGCTAGCTATTACCATAGTTTTCTTGAGGGTTTCTACTCTATAACATCACCTAAGACTCGGTTGACCCAAAAGAAAGTAAAGTTCTTGTGGTTCGAATCTTGTGAGAAGAGTTTTCAGGAGTTGAAGACTCGACTCACTTCAGCCCCTATTTTGACTTTGCCTGATGGTGTTGATGTTGAAAAGTACTGTGATGCTTCGAGAGTTGGGTTGGCTTGCGTATTGATGCAGAAGGGTAAGGTGATAGCTTATGCTTCTAGACAGTTGAAACCCCATGAGAAAAATTACCCCGCCCATAACCTTGACTTGGCTGCTATTGTGTTTGCTTTGAAAATCTGGAGACACTATTTGTATGGTGTCCATGTTGATGTTTTCCTGATCATAAGAGTCTACAGTATGTGTTTACCAAGAGAAAATTGAATCTTAGGCAGAGACGATGGTTAGAATTGTTAAAGGACTATGATATGAGTGTGTTATACCATCAGGGCAAGGCCAATGTTGTGGCGGATGCCCTAAGTAGAGTGTCCAAGGGTAGTGTTTCGCATGTGGTAGAAGGTAAGAAAGAGTTGGCTCGTGATGTACATCATTTGGCTAGATTGGGGGTTAGGTTGTTTGACTCTGCTGAAGGTAGTATAGGGGTTCAGAGTAGGTACAAATCCTCCTTGGTTCTGAAAGTGAAGGAAAAAGGTGTGTTGAGATTGCAGGGTAGATTGTGTTTCCCAATGTTGATGATCTAAGATAGAGGATTATGGCTGAAATGCACGACGTACGATATTCTAGTTAGCCTGGTGCCACCAAGATGTACCGAGACTTGCAGGAAATCTATTGGTGGAGTGGCATGAAGAAAGATATAGCAACGGTTGTAGCTAAGTGTGCAACATGCCAACAGGTTACGGTTGAACACTAAAGACCTGGTGGTATGATGCAAGAGTTTAGTATTCCCACCTGGAAGTGGGAAGAGATAAATATGGACTCGTGATTGGTGTACCTCCTTCCCGACGCCATCATGATTACATTTGGGTTAGGGTTGATAGATTGACTAAGTCTGCTCATTTCTTGCCTGTTCATACTTTATATACTGCTGAGGATTATGCTAGATTGTATATCTGAAAGCTATTCAGACTGCATGGAGTTCCCTTGTCTATCATTTTGTATAGGGGTACTCAGTTCACTTCGCAATTTTGGAAAGCTATTCAGAAGGGTCTTGGTACCCAAGTGCTTTTGAGTTTTTGTTTTCATCTGCAGATCGATGGTCAGGCTGAGCCGACTATCTAGACCTTAGAGGATATGTTGAGAGCTTGTGCACTTGACTTTAAGGGAAGTTGGGATGATCACTTACCGTTGATATAGTTTTCTTACAATAACAGTTTCCGCTCTAGTATTGGCATGGCTCCATTTGAAGCCTTATATGGGAGGAAGTGTAGATCACCCATTGGTTGGTTCGAGGTGGGTGAGGCGGCTGTGAGTGGTTCTGATTCGGTATTTAAGGCTATGGAAAAAGTTAAGTTGATTAGGGAAAGTTTGAAAACTGTGCAGTCGTTAGAAGTCATATGCGGATATTAGAAGGAGAGACCTTGAGTTTGAAGTTAGTGACCTAGTGTATCTGAAAATTTCACCCATGAGGGGGGCTGAAGAGATTCGGAAAGAAGGGGAAGCTTATTCCCCGTTATGTTGGTCCTTACAAAATTCTTAGCCGTGTTTGTAATGTAGCTTATGAGGTCGAGTTGCCTTTCGAGTTGTCCTCTGTTCATCCAATATTCCATGTCTCCATGCTTAGAAAGCATATTAACGATGTTGTGGTAGTGGATTCCTCTGTGAGTGCTGACATTCAATAAAATCCTTCTTTTGATAAGATTCCTGTTGAGATTCTTTATTTCAGTGTCCGAAGACTAACAAAGAAGTTCCCTTGGTCAAGGTATTGTGGCACAACCAATCTGTTGAGGGTCTAACTTGGGAAGCTGAGGCGGATATGCGATTCAAGTACCCGCACCTATTTTCCATGAACTCCGATCAAGCCGAAGGTACTGTTCTTTCCTAAATCATGCACTTTTGATAAAAGTTGCAGCAATTCAGCTGCATTTATCATGTGTTCAGCTGTAGTTTCTTGAATTTATGCATTCTAGGTTGCATTCGGAGTGAGAAATTATGTGGTGATGGGTCTAACGAATGGTTTCATCTGTATGCTCTTTTCTCTATCTAATCTTGGCATGTCTAGCGTCATTCGAGGATGAATATTTCCAAGGGGGGGATGATGTAATACCTCGGGAAATTTTTCGTTGAAATTTTGTGCGTAAACGTGTTGGGTTCTATCTTCTAGAATGAACTATACATTTTCCCTGTGGAATGTCTTAGATTATGACCCACCATTGCGTAAAGTATAAAATAATCTTTCCAATGATATGTGGATCATCAAAAATGGACACCCGACCGACGAGTTATGAACATTCCAATCGAACCGTGAATAGTAGTGAACACTAAAACGTGCAGGAAAAAGTACTGTCAAAAGTGAATTTTTTGGTCAACTTCAAACGATCATAACTCCTCGTACACAATGATCTGGGTGATATACTATATATCAATGGAAATATATGAGAGTCCTCTGTCTAATGATATTATTTTCATCCAATTTGGATATCGGAGTAAAACGTTATGGTTGATCTACTTCAGACTATCAAAACAGTCTACCAAAGGATAGATTCGAGAATTATTTGATTTTTAGCGGCATTTTGGTCATTCCCCCTCACCCAAAATCCGTCCAAACCCTATATAAAAGCCTATTAGAAGCATTATATGTTATATTTCATCAAATCCCCTAAAAAAGAAAACCCTAAGATCCTACATCCAACTTCAAGAACCTCCAAAGTTCACCATTAATTCTGTAAATTTATTCAAGATTCCAAGTTCCTACTTCAAGAACTTCAAGAACCTCCAAAGTTCACCATTATTCTGCAAATTTATTCAAGATTCCAAGTTCCTAGTTCAAGAACTCCAAGAACCATCATTCAAAGGTGATGATAGGCGAATTTACATGCCTATATCAATATATTTTGCCTATATTTTAGCCTAGTTTTGAGAACTAATTATCTATTTCATGCACTTTTAGTCCTTTTTCCTGTAAATGAGCTAACAAACATGATTAGGAAAGTTTCAGGGATAAATGATGCAAAATACAGCATTTTATGGCTCACTTGGCACAAAAGAACGCTCACAAACGAAGTAGAAAGGAGCTGGACGCCTAAAGGACCAAATCTGCTGCATGGAAAATCTGTCCCGGGCTAAAACAGCATTTCTGAAGACTTTGGAGACTTACAGACAAAAAGCTGGATTTTGACAATGATACATTAACCTAGTACAATTGGGTTATGTATTTCATTAGTTTATTTGGATTATGATAATGTTACATTAACCTAGTACATTTGGGTTAAGTATTTCATTAGCTTAGTAGGATTTGGTTAGATATTTATTTACCTAGTAGGATTAGGATATGGGTATTATAAATACCCTATCATGCTAGAGATTTTTAATTAACTCCTCCCTTAGTGGAGAGAAGGAACTCCTCCCTTAGTGAAGAGAATTCATTCTTCACTTAATTCAACAATTAATTTTCTTCCATCTCTCTCATCTTCCACCACAAACACTTCTAATCTATTCTTCTATTCATCTATTCCACAACAAGAGAATCATTACTTGCTAGGGAATCACCAAAACCACACGCCTATCACCTACTTCTCACGCCATCAACCATGCAAATCGTGATATCCTTCGCATTCATGGGTAACTAAACCTCTCTGTTGGGGTTATGGAAGCCGAATGAGTTACTATCTATTGTTGTGAGTTTGTGAGTTCGAGACACGTATATTGCTTATATCATTATTCTCTTCATCTTAAACCATATTCTTTGCGGTTGCAAATGCAAGAATACGCCAGTCTAACATTTAACTTGTTCGCGAGAAAGGTTATTTGTCTGGAAAAGAGATAATGTCAAGGTAGTAGGACACCCTTTCCTATTAAAAAGCTAGTGCCGTAACTGGACTAACCTCTTGGAGAATTCGTACCGTTAGACACGCTTTAAGCTCGCGAGAGTTAAAGTGAAATAGTCCTTGTTTAGGTCGCGAGACGCTTGGATTTACCATCGACTACAATTCTCTGTAAGCAATTGCATGTCAAGACTCTACACACTCATAGCCGATAGAGACGTATACCTCAGAAGGTGGACATAACCCTAACGCTTCAATTCTCATTGTTTACAACTTACGTGACAATCTTTCTCTTTTACCTTGCTATTTTCAGCTTTTATTTCATCACTTTGGTTACATATTACAATTCCCCCCTTCTTACGAGACTTGCACCAAAAGTCTATTAATTTTACTTACTTGTTGGCCAAGCTATTCCCTGTGGGATCGACACCCAACGCAGGTTGGGTTCTATATTTGCTAACGACCGCTTTACACTCTCACGAGAGCTGTAGATTGAGCGTTATCAAAAGGCACGATTAACATCTCAAAAACGAGTATCGATCTAAAGTTCATCATCCAAGGTATGTGGGATTTTTCAACAAGAACTCTCTTTCGTTCTTGTGCCCAAAAGTAATTTTCTTTACAAAGTCATGATTTTTATTTGATTTTATGAATTTGAAGCATGAACCCATATCTTATGATGATTATTATGAAATCTTGATGTTTATGATTTTGAAAGATGAATTTACATATGTGGTGATATAAAGCATGAATCTTGAACGATATTTATCATGATTTTGATATTTGGGTCATGAATGCCCATTGGAAATTGTATTTTTTTGAGAAAGTGTGTGTTATAAGCACGTTGATGTTGAATAATTAAGATATTTTGAATGATTTGACCTTTTGGTCTTAATGGAGTTTTTTTGAACTCGAGTGTGAAAGAAATCCACAACATGGTTGATTTTGATAGATGGGAAGCATGATGGCTCCCGATGTATATTTATTTATTACTGAAATTGTATTGTTTTGGATTGTCTTTGAAATGATCTGAGATAAGTCTAGGAGAAATATTTAGAACCGAGTGGGAGGTATAAAGCGATCTTACTTCCCTAGAACTACGTGCCCTCATAGGAGTGAGCCTGAGGCTGATTTATATAGTGATCACTAGTTTGTGTGGATTTGATATTAATAGTCCTACTCTGATGGCAATGGTAGGACGACTCTCCCCAACGTGGGTTGTACGTTGGACTCCATGTAGCTCATATGGTTTATGTCGGTTATAGGATCTCCCAGTGTGTGTGTGTGTTTCCTTGTGTCTATGGTGAATGGTGAAGTGATTTGAAAGTTAAATATGAAAGTTATTCTTTTAAAAGATTTAAGTGATATTTACATTATGAGAATTAATATTCTTGATGAACTGAAAGTGATTGACAAATTATATGATGACTCACATGTGTTATTATACTTATTTCATCCTCTCACGTTTATGATGATTTTCTTCGAGCTATGTGAGTCTTTCATACATCCTGCATATTTCTTATAAATATTTATGATGATGATATTAATATAACTACATACACCCCCATATACTCGGTTCCTTTCTATGGTACTGACCCACATCTTCAGATGTGGGCTGCATTTTCTCGGAATGTAGGTTTAGGTGCTTAGTTCTAGGTTCGACAGTGATTCTTCGGGCACGCTGTTCTACATCCTCTGTTATGGTGAGTCCTTATGTTCCGAGGACGTGATGTCTGATGTTGGTTTCACGGAATTGCTTATATTTGATAACTGACTATGAGTCAGTTGGGCCATGTCTCAATGGCTCGCTGGTTTTATTGATTTTCTTAGAGGCTTGTCAGACTAGTATAGATTTTTGAAATTGACTAATAAGTCATATTTTGTTATCTTTCTGAAATTATTGTATTCTTGGATGATGATTACTCTGTTAATAGTTGAGGGTTATTTATGAAAACCCCGTTGATTTGTATTGAACTGAATGAAAATGGGTCAAAGGGTTAGCTTGGGGATACTCATAGTCTCAAGCACCGTGTGACGCTCCGGGTCCTATTTTTGGGGCGTTAAAGTATTTGAAGCCTTAGAGAAAGTACAATTGATCAAAGAAAGACTTTGGGATGCTCAGATCTGAAAGATGTCTTATATAGATGTTCATAGAAAGAATCTCGAGTTCGATATTAGTGATTATATTTACCTAAAGATCCATCCTATGAAAAGAGTGAAGTTGTTCGGCAAGAAGGGAAAGCTTAGTCCCTGATATTTCGATCCCTTAAAGATTCTCAGTTGTTTTGGCAATGTGGCTTATGAGCTTGAATTGCCTTTAGATCTAGCCTCAGTTCATCCATTCTACCATATCTCTTAGCTCAAGAAGTGCATAGGTGACCCAGCAATTGTAGTCCCTATTCAGAGCATTGATCCTCAGAAAACCTCTCTTATGAAGAGATTCAGGTCGATATCCTACACTATCAGACTCGTAGACTGAGGAATAATGAAATTCCTCTAGTCAAAGTTCTTTGGCAAAATTAGTATGTTGAGGGAGCTACTTGGGAAGAAGAAGTAGACATGCGCACCAAGTACCCTCACCTCTTCTCCGCTAACTCAGGTTTAGTTCAAGGTTAGTTTCATGTTCAGTTTTCATCACAAACTCTGTATTAAGTACCATTTCATATTGAGTCATGCATTTATGTATCAGTTTACTTAAATAATTATGCATCAAATATGTATGGATTCAGCTTATCAGATATGCATGTTCAGTATGATATATTCAACTCTACAGTCATGCCAGTCATGAAATCATGCCCCGGTTGTTCATGTTTAGTATGTACCTTAGTTTTATTCTAGGATGAATGTTCCTAAGGGGGAGATAATGTGACACCCTGTATTTTTGTACTAGAATTTGAAGCATTATTTTTATGTGTGTTGACTCTAACTCCATGAGTTTATTTTGAATAAATATGCTATGATCTTTACCCTAGTGTACGAAGTGATTCTGAGGTTAGAAATGTTCATCAAATCACTAGGGTCACGGTTGAGCTAAGAGTCATTCATTCATCCAAAATTAGATGTCTGATTCTATAAGTGTCTACATTGAACATGTATAACTCTAGATACACATGGAATTATTCTGCTAAAATGGACACTCGATGAAGAAGTTAAGACCTTTTAAGTTTTAGTGTTCTCGATTTATAGCCCACCGTGTCGCAATGAAGACCAAATCAGCTATTTTTAGTTCCAGTAGCTCACCGCGATCCTACCGCTTCATGGTGGGTATAGCAATGGGTCATCCAGTTTGTCATGGTGGGTCCTTTTTGAGTGTTTCAGTTCTGGATTTTAATTCCAAGGGGCAACTTAGACACTTCCCATTTCCCCAAACCCATAAAAACACGGAATTCAACCCCAAAATAACAAAAATACACCCATTTTTCTCAAAATCCTCTCAATAACATATTAGGATTTTCAATGAAGGACTCAAGTTCAAGCAAATTTCACTGCTAATCTTCAAGAATCTTCCATCTAAGGTATGTGTTGTGTTAATTTATGGATTCTTTTTATCCATAAAGCTCAAGAACCCTATTTTAAATTATGAATCGTGTTATTATGTTGTGAGTTGATTGTGTTTGTGTGATTGTTTTTGTATAATCCCCAAGTTAAGATTTTTATGGGAAAATATGAAACTACATTAGCCTATAGGTTGAATTCCATGAATTTGGTAATTTATGATTTGTGAAATTTGATGAATTCACCTATGCCTTAAGTTGTGCGTGTAAGGTGTTTGATAAAGTGCCTAAAGGGATATAGATTATGCCTTATAGCTAAATTGTGACCCAAATGAAAAATTCAGGCTTTACTTTTGTTATCAAAAGGACTTCTATGATGTTGTTTTGCTTTATGGTGTTTGAAGGATTACTTATGGTTTTTGAGGATAGATGAGGTGGCTTAACCTATTATAAGAGGGTTGCCATCATTCTCATTAGTGTAACATGTTATATAATGGTCATTCACAGTTGTCCTTACTAGTGGTGTGGTATTGACACCCTTCCAATCAGGGCACCGATTGGACCCCCATTCAGCTATAATGTGCTATTTGGTACATGTCAGTTAGATGACTATTTTCCACAGTTTCAGCATTAGTCTTGGTAATAGAACTCAGATAGTTCTTTAGATTTCAGGAATATCAGATAAAGTCAACTCAGTTAAGAAATAGAACTCATCTAGTTCCATCAATATTAGGACTATCAGATACAATCACCTATGTTATCAGATATATCAGTAAACTTATGCTATCAGTATTCAAATTAAATAATCATGTTATCATGATCTCAATTATTATGTATTCATGCATGTATTCTCACATTTATGTTAGACAGTCAGCTAGTGTTATTCATGCATTTGAACCCTAAGCATTCAACCTACCTCACATGCATACCAGTACATTAAATCATACTGATGCATTTTCACTATGGTGTTTTTATACCAAAGGTTCAGAAGCACGACCTCCAGAGCCTTAGTAGCATTCCAATTTCAGCAGTTACAGTTAGCAGCAAGTCCTAATCCTTCGAGGATATGATCAATATTTTATTTCTTCATTATTTAGTTTATTTCATGTAAGACCCCGCAAAATCGTTGCGTTTAAGTCCAGCTAATTTGGCTTTGCAAGCCTTAAAACTTAGAAATTTCATAAGTGTTCAACACTTAGTCTCATTTTAGACGTCCAAACTTTGGAGATTTATTTGACGACCTTCTCGATATTCATTTTATGATTTTCAAGTTGTGTTGCAATGGGGCAAGGTTGTAGTACATCCCAGGTAAGTTTCAGAATTTTTGTACTCCATTTAGGGCTTGTTTGGATTCCGAGAAAGTGACTGTGTGCAATCCACAAGCGCCACCTGGGATATCTTGGTGGACTAAGGCAGGCGCTGCCTGGGATATCCCGATGCAATTAGGTGGGAGTTGCCTGCTAAACACCGCTGCTCAGAAATTTTCTTGCACTCCACCTCCATATCTTAGGGGTTATTTTGGTAATTTTACTACCCCTATATAGTTTTAAAACATGGGATTAGGGATATTTTTCACCACATTAAACTATTTTTCATCAAATACACTCAAGAACAAAGGCAAGGGTTTCAATTTGAAGACCCAATTCAAGAGACTTACACCGTAGAACTTCACAAATTTGTAATCCCAGGTATGCATAGTGTTCATTCACGAATTCCTTTCATCCGTGGAGTTCAAGAACCATGTTTTAAAGTCATATTGTGATTGTTATAGTGTGACTTGATTTTAAATCATGTTGTTGATACGTATGATCATAAAGATTGAAACTTTAGGTGTTGTTGGAACTATTATGTTACTCTATGTGATTGATACCATGTTTTATAGTTGAATTGATATGTAAATTTTGTAAAATTACACCTATGCTATGAGATGCATGCAAGGTGTTTGATAAAATGCCTAGTAAGCTAGAAATTCCTATGTACATGATTCCATGATATCTAAATGATAAGTCCATGTTAGATATAGACTACAATATGAATTTCCATGCTAATTATGTATTTTATGGTGGTGTCATGAAGCATGAATGATGGTGTAAATATAAATTGTGTATGCGAATCATATCCAATTTTTACTACCATGTTGAGATGATGAATGAAACCGTGAAGCACGCTATCCCCTAGTTATGATAATATAAATTGTGGACTCAACTCTTGTGATCAAGTCATGTCATGTGAGTAAGTTTCCTTCTATCGAGTCCTGGGGGTATTCGTACCCGAATACCATAGTTGTGTGCCTAGAGCCATGTCATGTTTCAAGATATCCGATCTCAAGCTATGATTCCGTACACTTCAGTCAGTCATGTGACTCAGGAAATCCTCATGATCTCAGTCAGTTGTCAGATATCAGTAGTATTCCATCAGTAAACGGAATTAAGTATGTTCAAGTTCAAGTACAGTCAGTTATTCATGTTTAGTCTCTCCAGATGGGAGTTAAAGTTATCACCGAGTGAACCAGAAAATGGGAACTCACCTGTCAGTTCAGGGTGTGAGTCTTAGCAGTCATCCTTGTGTTTCAGGACTACATAGCTAGTGTAGGTTGAGACATCTTAACCTTTCATATTAAGGTTGATGAGGTGGCTTAACCTGTCAGTTTAGGGTTCCCACCATTATCATTTGAGTACCTGTTAGACAAGGGTCACTCACATCTCTCCTTACTAGTGGCGCAGTATTTACACCCCTCTAGTCGAGACTGAGATTGGACCCCATCTTAGCCACAATTGCACACATGGGGCATGTCAGTTATACAAGTACCTGTCATTGTTTCAGTATTAGTCTCAATAAAAGAACTCAGATAGATCTTCAGATTACAGTATATTAGGACTGTCAGATAAAGTCAAACTCAGTTACAGTACGGAACTCAGATAATTACATCAGATTCATGACTGTCAGTTACTGTCACCCATGTTATAATAATTCCAATATTTCTCATAATCAGTTATCAGTATATCACGCATTCACGATCTCAGTTTCTGTATATATGTATGTTTGCACTTTCACATTCATATTAGTCAGTTAGCATTGTTCATGCATAAAACCCTTTATGTTCAGCCTACCTTCCTTGTATACTCAGTACTCCAGTTGTATTGACGCATTTGTGCTATGGTGCTTTCTTTTCATGTTACACTATAGGTTTTGAGACACGAGATCCAGACCAGCTGTAGAGGTATCATTCCATTCACAGAGACACAATGAGTCCTCATTCATTCGAGGACAATATGATTTGATTTATTTATTTATTTCATCAGTTAGTTTTACGGAGTTAGTTGGAGACATGTTCCTTCAACTCCTTATTCAGATAATTTAGAGGCTTTCAGATTTACATTCAGTCTTAGCTTTTAGATTCAGTTGTTTTGGGTATTTTCACCCGTATCAATGTTATATTATTTTAGATGTGAACGTTATGGCCTTGTAGCTTTTACGTATTCTGCAATATTATGTCATGTTTTGCAGTACACAGGTACAGATATCAGTCATGGGTTAGCTTATGGTCCCTTAGGGTCATGAGCACCGTCTAGCATTCCGATTCAGATAATCGGGGCATTACAAACTTGGTATCAGAGCCTAAGGTTCAATAGAGTCCGAGGAAGTCTGAAAGCTGCATGTAGTAGAGTCTTGTGCATGGGTGCGTTGCGCGCCACATTTATGTACAAGAGGCTATAAGATGTTTTAGGAACAGTTTCCCTTCTTTTAGTATTCATGTCGTGCTAGTGAGCATAATCACAAGTTAAACTCTCAGTCTAATCCATTTTTCTCTTATTTCAGACCATGGCCCCAAAGAGAAGAAACCATCCAGCTCCTCAACCCGAGGATCCTTTGGGCGAATATGTTTCCCATGCGTAATTTAGAGTCGTATTCACCACACTTGCTCAATCCGTGGATACCCAGAATGAATGGCCACCAGTTATTCCGGCTAATCCAGTGGCCAATTCCGCAGCAGCTAGGGTTCGGGACTTCACCCAAATAAACCCTCCATCTTTCCACGGGTCTAAGTCTGATGAAGTCTCTCATGGGTTCATTGACCAAATCCAAAAGGTCATTGACATCATGGGTGTTTCTTATATTGAGAGTACCGAGTTAGCCACCTACTAGTTACAGGATATTGCTCATGCTTGGTACAAATAGTGGAAGTATGAGAAGTTAGAGGATGCAGATCCTATTGAGTAGGAGGAATTTGTCACGGCCTTCTTAGACAGATTCTTTCCCTAAGAGCTGAGGAAAGCCAAAGTTCTTGAGTTTATCAACCTCCAATAGGGAAATATGACGGTTAGGGAGTATTATCTCAGATTTACTCAGCTAGCCAGGTATGCCCCTCATCTGGTTGCAGACAATAGAGCTAAGATGAGTAAGTTTTTATCAGGGGTAAACGATAGCATGGTGAATGAGTGTAGGTATGCGATGTTGAATAGTGATATCACATTCGCTATGCTCATGAACCATGCCCATCAGATAGAGGAGCAGAAAGTTAAGACTAGGGAGAGGCAGAACAAGAGAGCAAAATCAAGAAACTTTATTTTTCCTCAACCCAAATTAGAGGAAGGAAACCGTTCGCATTTTCATCCCAAGTCGTCAGTTCCTGTTCAGTCTTTAGCTATTGAACCATCACCTAAGTTTAGAGATAGAGCACCAGGCTCTAAGACTCAGGGCAGTGTCAGTAGTGCCTGTACTAATCCTCTATGTGATACTTGTGGTAGAAACCACAACGGTGTTTGCAGATAAAGTAGTGATGTCTATTTTGGATGTGTTAAGCCAAGGCACTTGATTAGAGAGTGTCCGCAGTCAGGTCTTCAGGTTTATCTGAATTGTTCTACACCTTAGTCTGGTAGCCCAAATCAGCATCGTGCCACATCCAGTTCTACCAGTGGGCAACGCCCAAATGGTCTCTATGATCTTAAGACCCGACAGGATTAGGAAAATTCTCCTGATGTTGTTACTCGTACGTAACTGATTTTCCATATTCATATTTATGCTTTGCTAGAACCAGGTGCATGTTTGTCTTTTGTCACTCCATACATAGTAGGAAATTTTGGAATCAGTCCCAAAATCTTAGTAGAGCCTTATTCAGTCTCTACCCTAGTGGGTAAAACCATCATAGCGCGGCAGGTATACAGGAACTACCCGGTTATGATATTTCAGAAATCCACATCAGCAGATTTAGTCAAGTTAGAGATGATTGATTTTGATGTCATTCTCGGCATAGATTGGCTTCATTCCTATGTGCCACAGTAGACTGTATAAACAGGATAGTTCAATTTCAGTTCCTGAATGAGACGGTCCTAGAGTGGAAGGGTAGTACTTCAGCGTTCAGATGTCAGCTCGTTTCCTACCTTCAGGCAAGGAAAATGATTTTTAAGGGGTGTGTTTATCATCTCGTACATATTAAGGATTCTAGATCTGAATCTCCCAGTCTTGAATCAGTACCAGTTATTAATGAATACTTAGATGTCTTTCCCCAAGATCTTCCACGCATTTCTCCCAAAAGGGAAATAGACTTTGGCATTGACCTTCTCCCAAATACTCAGCCCATATCTATTCTGCCATATAGAATGGCACCAGCAGAACTAAAGGAACTTAAAGATCAATTAAAGGATCTCTTAGACAAGGGATTCATCAGACCTAGTGTGTCCCCATGAGGTGCGCCAGTATTATTCTTGCGCAAGAAAGATGGTTTTCTCAGGATGTGTATTGATTACCATCAGCTCAACAAGGTCACGGTCAAGAACAGATATCCTCTTACCAGTATTGATAATCTATTTGACCAACTTCAAGGTGCCAGTTACTTTTCGAAGATAGGCCTCAGATCAGGCTATCATCATCTCAGAGTAAGAGAGTGTGACATTCCGAAGATAGCTTTCCGTACTCGGTATGGTAACTTTGAATTTCTAGTAATATCATTTGGTCTTACCAATTCCCCTATAACTTTCATGGACTTGATGAACCGGATGTTCAAGCAGTACTTAGACATGTTTTTCATAGTCTTTATAGATGATATTCTGGTCTACTCTCGCACGGAGCGTGATCATTCAGACTATCTCAGAATTATTCTTCAGACTCTCAGGGATCATCAGTTATTCTCTAAGTTCAACAAGTGCGAATTTTGGCTAAGATCAGTAGCATTCCTTGGCCACATTGTTTTCGGTTATGGCATTAGAGTAGATCCTCAAAAAATTGAAGTAGTAAGAAACTAGCCCAGACCCATATCTTCATCAGATATCAGGAGTTTCTTGGTTTTGGATGGCTATTACAGATGGTTTGTTGAGGGTTTTTTTCTATTGCATCTCCTATATCTAGATTGACTTATAAGAAAGTCAAGTTTCAGTGGTCAGATCCTTGCGAGAAGAGTTTTCAAGAGTTGAAGACTCGACTTACCTCAGCTTCAGTTTTAACTCTTCCAGATAGTTCAGAGGGATTTGTAGTTTATTGTGAAGCATCCAGAGTGGGTTTAGGTTGTGTCCTCATGCAGCATGGTTAGGTCATAGCCTACGCCTCCAGACAGTTAAAGCCAAATGAGAAGAATTATCCTACTCATGATCTTGAATTAGCAGCCGTAGTTTTTGCCTTGAAGATTTGGAGGCACTATCTCTACGGAGTTCATGTAGACGTCTTTACAGATCATAAAAGCCTCCAGTATGTCTTTTTCCAGAAATATCTCAATCTTCATTAGAGAAGGTGGTTAGAGCTCTTGAAGTATTACAACATGAGTGTTCTCTATTATCTGGGCAAGGACAATGTTGTGGACGATGCTCTTAGTAAACTCTCTATGGGTAGTGTTTCTCATATTGAGGATAGCAAGAAAAATATAGCTCAGGAGATTCATCAGCTTGCCAGACTAGGCGTTCCCTTAGTTGACTCTTCAGAGGGTGGTGTGTGTGTTCACAGTAGTTCAAAATCATCTCTAGTTTCTGAAGTAAAAGAGAAAAAATACAGGGATCCTAGCCATGTCAAGCTCAAAGAGTCAGTTCAGGATCAGAAATTTGAGGTTTTCTCCCAAGGGGGAGATAGTGTCCTTCATTATCAGGGTCATCTGTGTGTTCTAGGTATAGATAACTTGAGGCAGCGAATTCTTGCAGAAGTGCATAGTGCACGATACTCTATTCATCTAGGGGCCACTAAGTTGTACCTCGGCCTATGGGAGATCTACTAGTGGAGTGGGATGAAGAGAGATGTTGCAGAGTTTGTAGTTAAGTGCTCTACATGCCAGCAGGTTAAGATGGAGCATCAGAAACCTAGTGGTTCCATGCAGGAGTTCACCATTCCTACTTGGATGTGGGAAGAAGTGAATATGGACTTTGTGATAGGTTTTCCCAAAACTTGTCATCAGCATTATTCAGACTGGGTCATTATAGATAGAATGACCAAGTCATCTCATTTCCTTCCTGTTCATATTTCTTATTCAGTCGAGGATTACGCCAAACTCTATATCAGGGAGTTAGTCAGATTACACGGTGTCCCCTTATCTATCATCTCAGACAGAGGTACCCAGTTCACCTCTCACTTTTGGAATGTGTTCAAAAAGGGTCTTGGTACCCAAGTCCATCTCATTACAGCGTTTCATCCTCAGAAAGATGGTCAAGAAAAGAGGACCATTCAGACTCTTGAAGATATGCTAAGATCGTGTGCAATCGATTTCAAGGGAAACTGGGATGACCACTTGCCTTTTATTGAATTTGCATACAACAATAGCTATCATTCTATTATTCAGATGGCTCCATTTGAAGCTCTTTATGATAGGAGATTTAGAACTCCGATCGGTTGGTTCGAAGTTATTGAGGCCTCAGTTATAGTTCCTGACTTAGTGTTTAATGCCTTAGTGAAAGTTCAGTTTATCAGAGAGAGACTTCGGGCAGCTCAGAGCCGACAGAAGTCTTATACAGATATTCGTAGAAAGGATCTTGAGTTCGAGGTCAATGATTATGTCCATCTTATGATCTCTCCCATAAAAGAAGTGAAGAGGTTCAGCAATAAAGGTAAACTCAGTCCCCGATATATCGGTCCCTTCTGGATTCTCAATTGCTTTGGCAAGGTAGCTTATGTGCTTGAATTGCCTTCAGATCTAGCCTCAGTCCATCTAGTCTTCCATGTCTCTTTGCTCAAGAAGTGCACAGGTGACCCAGTAGTTGTTGTCCCTATTCAGAGAATCGATATTCAAAACAGCCCCTCTTATGAAGAGATTCCAATCAAAATCTTAGACTATCAGACACGTAGATTGAGAAACAAAGAGGTTCCTCTTGTAAAGGTTCTTTGGCAAAATCAGTCTCATGAGAGACCTACTTAGGAAGCAGAAGCAGACATGCGTACCAAGTATCCTCACCTCTTCCCCGCTAATTCAGATCAAGCTCAAGGTAACAGTTCTCCTTAAGCATATTCAGTTTCATGTTCATGTTCCCAGTGTAAAATTGGTATCTATTACCATTGCATAACTATCCATGCATTCAAGTGTCAATTCAGTTATAAGATCATGCATCATCTATGCATTCTCATCTTTAGAAAACTCAGTTTATCAGATTACACAGTCACGTATTCATGTATTAGTCACCCATGCATCAAATATGCATGAGTTCAGTATGTTTAGCATGTCAGTCAAGAGATTATGTTTTAGTCCTCCATGTTCAGTTCATGTACAGCTTGTCTTGTATCCCCTCTCAGTTGATTCTCATTTGAGGACAAATGTTCCCAAGGGGGAGATATTATAAGACCCCGCAAAATCGTTGCATTTAAGTCCATCTAATTTGGCTTTACAAGCCTTAAAACATCGAAATTTCATATGTGTTCAACACTTAGTCTCATTTTAGACCTCTAAACTATGGAGATTTATTTTATGACCTTCGCGACATTCATTTTACAATTTTCAAGTTGCATTGCTATGGGGTAAGGTTGTAGTACATCCCAGGTAAGTTTCAGAATTTTTGGACTCCGTTTAGGGCTCATTTGGATTCCGAGGCAGTGACTGTGCACGATACGCAGGCGCAGCCTGGGATATCCCGGAGGACTACGGCAGGGGCCACCTGGGATATCCCAGTGCAATTAGGCAGGCACCGCCTACTAAACTCCACTGCTCAAAAATTTTCCTGCACTCCAGCTCCGTGTCTTAGGGGTTATTTTGGTAATTTTCCTACCCCTATATAGTTCAAAAACACGGGATTAGGGCTATTTTTCACAAAATTACACTTTTACCAACTACTCTCAAGAACAAAGGAAAGGGTTTCAATGTCAAGACCCAATTCAAGAGACTTACACCGTAGAACTTCACGAATTTGTAATCCCAGGTATGCGTAGTGTTCATTCACGGATTTCTTTCATCCGTGGAGTTCAAGAACTATGTTTTAAAGTCATATTGTAATTTTTATGTTTTTACTTGAGTTAAAATCATGTTTTTGATACGTACGATCATAAATATTGAAACTTTAGGTGTTGTTGACACTACTATGTTACTCTATGAGATTGAAACCATGTTTTAGAGTTGAATTGATATGTAAATTTCATAAAATTACACCTATGTTATGAGATGCATGCAAGGTGTTTCATAAAATTCCTAGTATGCTAGATATCCCTATGTACACGATTCCATGATATCTAAATGATAATTCCATGTTAGCTATATACTACAATATGAATTTCCATGCTAATTATGTATTTTATGGTGGTGTCATGAAGCATGTATCATGGTGTAAATATAAATTGTGTATGCGAATCATATCCATTTTTTACTACTATGTTGAGATGATGAATGAAACCGTGAAGCATGCTATCCCCTAGTTATGATAATATAAACTGTGGACTCAACTCTTGTGATCAAGTCATATAATGTGAGTCAATTCCCTTCTATCGAGTCCTGGGGGTATTCGTACCCTAAAACCATAGTTGCATTCCTAGAGCCATGTCATGTTTAAAGATATCTGATCTCAAGCTATGATTCCATAGACTTCAGTCAGTCATGTGACTCAGTAAATCCTTATGATCTCAGTCAGTTGTCAGATATCAGTAGTATTCTGTAAGTAAACAGAATTAGTATGTTCAAGTTCAAGTACAGTCAGTTATTCATGTTTAGTCTCTCCAGATGGGAGTTGAAGTTATCACCGAGTGAACCCAAGGATGGGAACTCACCTGTCAGTTCAGGGTATGATTCTTAGCAGTCATCCTTGTGTTCCAGAACTACATAGCCAGAGTAGGTTGAGACATCTTAACCTTTCATATTAGTGTTGATGAGGTGGCCTAACCTATCAGTTTAGGGTTCCTACCGTTCTCAATTGAGTAACTGTCAGACAAGGGTCACTCACAGCTGTCCTTACCAGTGGCGCGGTATTGACACCCCTCCAGTCGGGCTAGAGATTGGACCCCATCCTAGCCACAATGGCACACATGGGGCATATCGGTTAAACAACTACCTCCCATAGTTTCAGTATCAGTCTCAGTAAAAGAACTCAGATAGTTCTTCAAATTACAGTATATCAGGACTATCAGATACAGTCAAACTCAGTTATAGTATGGAACTCAGATAGTTCCATTAGATTCATGACTGTCAGTTACAGTCACCTACTTTATCAGAATTCTAGTATTTCTCATAATCAGTTATCAGTTTATGTTAGGCGTATTTACACACCTAAAGCGCCTTAGTTTACCCATATTTTAGCTAAGTTTTGAGGACAAAATAAATAATTCCTGCACTTTTAGTCCTTTTTCCTGTAAGTGAGCTAACCAATGTGATTAGCAAGTTTTCAGGTATAAATGATAAAGATTTTAGCATTTTATGGACTGGTTGCCGCCAAAGGAAGCTTCACAAAAGAAGGAAAGCAGCTTTTGGAAGTCTATGGACTGAAAGTGATGCATGGAAAACCTATCCCGGGCAAAAACAGTATTTCCAAAGACTTGGGGATCAGCAGTAAATTAGTAGGATTAGGATAAGGATGCAGTAACCTAGTAGGATTAGGATAAGTAATGCAGTAGCTTAGTAGGAATAGGATATGGGTGTTATAAAAACCCTATTCTGCTGAACTTTTCAGCATTCATTCTCTTTCAATTAATTCTTATTCTCTTCCATTCTTAAAATCGGTATTGACATTATTCTTCATCTATTCTATTTTTAATTTTTACGACAAGAGAAACGCTACTAGCAAGGAATTCACACCACAAGTGACACCAATACATACTTCACGTGAGATTTTTACGATAAGATAAACGCTACTAGCATCTATTCTACATACTCATGAGTAGCTAAATTTCTCTGTTAGGGTTATGGAAGCCTTATGAGATACTATCTATTTCTATGAGTTTGTGAATTCTTGATACGTATGCTGCTTATATCATTACTCTCTTCATCTTAATTAAAATTCTTGTGGTTGAAAACATATAAAATATGCCAGTATAGCATTAACTTGTTCGAAAGAAAAGTTACATGTCTGGAAAAGAGAGAGTGACAAAGAAATTTGGATACCAACCCCTGTTTAAAAGTTAGTGTCGTAACTGGATTAACCTATTGGAGATTTCGTACCATTAGTTATATGCTTTAAGCTCGAAAGAGTTAAAGTGAGATAATCCTTGATGGTCGAAAGACACTAGGATTTACCATAGAATACGAATCTCTATAAGTGCATGCATGTCTGAATTCCACATAACTCATAGCCAAAAGATACATAAAACTCATAAGGTGGACATAACCCTAACTTACAATTCTCATTGATTAAAACCTACTAAACATTCTGTTTTTCTGTTTTACTTTGATACTCTTAATTCACGCTACAATTAAATCCCCCCTTTTTCATAGAATTTTCGATCAATAGTCTACTAATCATTGCATACTTAGTGACCGAGTATTCCCTGTGGGATTCGACACCCAACCCAGTTGGGTTCTATATTTGAAAACGACCGCTTACACTCTTACGAGAGCTGTAGTTTGAGCGTTATCATCAGTATATCACACATTCACAGACTGAGTTTCTATATATATGTATGTTTGCACTCTCACATTCATATTAGTCAGTTAGCATTGTTCATGCATGAAACCCTTTATGTTCAGCCTACCTTCCTCGTATACTCAGTACTCCAGTTGTACGGACACATTTGCGCTATGGTACTTTTTTTTCATGTTACACCATAGGTTCCGAGACACGAGCTCCAGACTAGCAGTAGAGGTAGCATTCCATTCACAGAGACACAGTGAGTCCTCATTCATTCAAGGAAAATATGATTTGATTTATTTATTTCATCAATCAATATTACGGAGTTAGTTGGAGACATGTTCCTTCAACTATTTATTCAGACAGTTTAGAGGCTTTCACATTTACATTCAGACATAGCTTTCAGATTCAGTTATTTTGGGTATTTTCACCCGTATGAATGTTATATTATTTCCGATGAAAACCTTATGGCCTTGCAGCTTTTACATATTCCACAATATTATGTCATGTTTTGCAGTATATAGGTACAAATATCTATCATGGGTTAGCTTGTGGTCCCTTGGGGTCATTAGAACCGTGTAGCGTTCTGGTTCAGATTATAGGGCCGTTACATTTTAGTAGTTAGAGTTACTTTTGGACCTGTATTATCAACTCTTTATTCAGACAGTTCAGATTTAGAGGCTTTTCAGACTATCATGTTCAGACGGTTTATTTTAGTGTTTTGGGTATGCCATACCCCATTCAGATGTTATGTTTTACTTTAGTTATATGAACCTCATGGTTTTTCAGCTATTATTTTAGATTTATATATTATGTTATACAATGCATAGGTAAAGATATCATCCATAGGTTATCCTATGGTCCTTTGGTGTCATGAGCATTTTCCTTTTGGTCATGATAAAATGGTATCAATGTCGCTCTTGTGTCATCCCTATTGATGTGGGATAGAATTTAAAATAAGTATTGGCGAATCCTGGTAAGGTAGGTAAAAACTAAGTCCTGAGTGTAGGCAAATCCCATTCGATGGGTCAAACCTCAGCGAGGACTCCGAGTCCATAAAGAGGGGTGTATGTAATACCCCAACTTAGGATAAGAAATCCCACAACGACCAAACACAGGAGGGATGTTGGGTATATGAGTAAGCAAGTCGTACACCCTAGTGATACATTTTAAATCCGTGTGGTCCTGGGCATAGAGCAGATAATATCACTAGTGGTTTGGTGAGTTACAGGGGTCTCTCTGATGTGTGAGAAAACGCTAACACATTTAAGGCTTTTAACCAAGAATAGTTTTAATGTCTTAAGTAAATTTTGTCATTTTTGATTTGTTTATGTTTTATTTTGTAGTTAAGTTAATAGGATAGAGAACCAATATGAAATGAAGCAAAGAATTTGAAATTTGAAACAAATCTAAAGATAAGTGTGGTTGATGACATTTGTGATAAGTCGCCAGCCCTGTGATAAGCTATCAGGTTGGTCATCATCAGTAGACAGAGAATTGGCTCGAGTTAAATGTTGTGATAACATATGGTGATAGGACGTCAAAAGTGTGATACATCATCATGAATATCGTCAGCCTTAACTAGAGAATTGGCTTGAGTTGAAGCCTGAGATGATATTTTATGATAGGCCATCACAATGGTGATAAGTCATCAGGAATGTCGTCATACTTAGGAAGAATATGACAGCTGAGAAACAGAGTTGAAATTTTGTGATAGGCCGTCAAGATGGTGATAAGGCATTGTCATCGTTGTCAGTCTTAAATAGTAAGAGCCAAAAGTGAATAGGATCTGACGACATCCGTGATAAGTCATTAGACTCCTAATAAGATATCACAAATGTCATCGTCTATTCCGAGGAAAAGTTATAACCTTTATTTTGTTTTTGTAATTAAGGTAAACTATTTGAAGCTTTGTTTTAGGGTTTTTTGAAAAAAAATTGCAGAGATTATTCGACACTTTGATTTTTGGCAATATACTTTGATATTTTTAGTCTCTACTCTTAGACTTTAACCACACAACTATTTTGAGAGATTATCATCAGTAATTTGGAATTTTCCTTTGTAATCTAATCTACAATTCACTGGTTATTATTCATCTCTATAAGTTTATCTTGTGAATTATGAATTCAATTATGTGTTTCGTTCATTGCATCATAAGTGAAGAAACTCCCTTAACCTAAATTATTTGATCTAGGGTTAAGTCTTGATGAGGTGCTAAGTATTCAAGATTCAATAGGTGGTAGGATCTCTTGATAATTCTGAAGTTTTAATTTACGTCTGTTGGTTACAAACAGTAAACACACCTGCTTTGTTTTGCTTGAGAAAGAAATCAAATATAGTAGGAAGTGAATTATCAACAGTGACTCGAAAATACTTCGTTTAAAAATTAGCGTTGTAATAAGGTTGGTTAAGCTGAGGTAAAATCTGGGCAGTGAATAGAAATTCCATAAGTCCAAGAATATTAAGAAATTAAATGCTTAAGTAGGTCAAGAGACATTTAAGCATAGCATCGATAGAGATAGCTTGTCATCCAACCCACCTTGAGAATCTTGAATCATCTTTAGCATCTATCATGTACTATAAATCCTAGTGAACATAATTCTAGTTATTTCATAAACTCTTCATTACAAACACCAAAATTACAGGGACAAACAATTGTTTGTGAAATAATTGTGATCAATTTCTAACACATTTAAGGCCTTTAACTGAGAATAATTGTGAAGTCTTAAGTAACTTTTGTTGTTTTTCATTTGTTTATGTATGATTTTGCAGTTTAAGCTGATGGGATATAAAACCAACAAGAATGGAAACAAAGAATTTAAAATCTTGAGGAATCAAAAGAGAAATGTGGCTGACGACGTCTGTAATAAGTCATCAGCCCTGTGATAGGCTATCACAGTTGTCGTCAGACTTAACCACAGATTTGGCATGAGTTGAAGCCTGTGACAACATCTGGTGGTAGGACGTCAAAAGTGTGATACACCATCATGAATTTTGTCATAGTTAACCATAGAATGGGAGTTGAAGATAAGTTGTGATGACATTTGTCTTAAGACATTAGCCTGGTGATAAGCTATCAAGGCCATCATTAGCTTTAAATAGTGAATAGAATTAGAAGATATTTTTTTGACGACGTTCATGATAAGCCGTTAGGTTGGTGATAAGGTGTCATTGCCATCGTAACCCTTAGAAAGCAGATGCAAAAAGTGCAGAGGAGCTGACGACATCCATGATAATCCATCAGACTCCTGATAAGATATCAGAGATGTCGTCGTCTATTCCGAGGAAAAGCTGAAACTTTTATTTTGTTTCCTTATTTAGGTTAAACTATTTAAAGATTTGTTTTAGGGGTTTCTATTATTCATTGATGAACGAATCATCATTATTTTGGGAGATTTGGATACTTTGAGTCTTGGAGAATAATTTTTATTTTTATCTCTTTATCTTTTTGGACTCAAACAACACGACTATTTTAGGGATTTTCCTTTGTGATCTAATTTATGATTCACTAATTACTATTCATCTCTGTAAGTTAATCTTCTCAATAATTTATACTACCTGTTATTATTGCACCTGATTTGGGTGAACAACAGGTGAATGCACTTATTTCATTACTTCAGAGGCATAAGAGGGCTATAAGATGGACCATCGAAGATATTATTGGCATTCCCCCAAGCATCTGTACGTATAAAATTCAACTTGAGGATGATTGTATTCCAACCATAGAGTATCAACACCGTCTTAACCCACCAATGCAAGAGTTGGTTAAGAAGGAGATTATTAAGTGGTTGGATGCAGGAGTGGTTATAACGCCCAGAAAATGGGTCCCGAAGCATCCACGGTGCTTAAGGCTACAAGTAGCCCCAAGCTAACCCTTTTAGCCATTTTTCTACCATTCAACACTTATATCAAGATCATTATAATCAAAACATCTAAATATAATCAATAATGTCGTACTACAATATGAATGAAATACGAAAAGTAACAAAATACGACATCTCTGACGAATCTGATCAATCTGACAATCAAGCATGATAAGCCTCTACTAAACTGTATATCAATCATCCATTGGGATAGACCCCAACTGACCCTAACTCAGGAGATAAACTGAACAACTCAAAGTAAATGAGGAAATTTGAATAACTAGTCCTCGGATCATAAGGGCTTACCACTCTAGGAAATGTGGATCAATATGCTCGGAGAATCTCGGTCAAGTCTGGAACTGAGTACCTGAACCTACATTATAGGGAAAATGTAGCCCATGTATGAATATGTGGGTCAGTACCATGAAATATGGACCGAGTATATGCAGGTGTATGCAAGTTTCAAAAATCATATATCATAAGTATCCATAGCAAAATATGCATGCTACAACAAGTGACTCACATAGCTCGAATAAAATCATCAAAATCATAAGGCAGTAAGATGTATCAGGTAAAAACATGTGAGTCATCATATAGATTTCAATTCACTTTCATCTCAATTCCAATTCACCAAAACAATCAAATCTCATGAAAAATCTCTTTAGAATATATAATCATTAAATCTTTCAAAACAATGTCTTTCTCAAACTCAAGAATTTTCAGGCAATTATATTTTCATTTCAGATAGGAGAATACAGACACACACTGGGAGATCTTATAACTGACATAAACCATGTGAGCCATGTGGAGTCCAACCTCTTACCCATGTTGGGGAGAGCCGTCCGATCCTTTCCATTGGAGTAGGACAAAAATCATCAATCCAAACACTAGTGATCACTATATAAATCAGCCTCAGGCTCACATCCTACGGGGCCACGTAGTTCTAGGGAAGTACCAAATACTGCTATACCTCCCACTCAGTGCTAAAGACTACTCCCGAACTTAGCTCGGATCTTTTAAAAAAAAACCACCATAAAATAGTTCAACAATTCACAACGGGAGCCATCATGCTACCCCTTTCAGAATAAATAAAAAAAAGTGGATTTCTTTTCTCATTTAGGGTTCAAAAATACCCCTTTGTATGACCAAAAGGTCAAATCATTCAAAAGATCTCGAATCGTCTAGTTACCAAGGTGGTTATAGCACATATTTTCTCAAAAGTACAATTTCAAATGGGGTTCGAAGACCTATATATCAATATCACAATAAAATCTTTCAGGGATCATGCTTTATATCATAAATATATAAAAACCCATTAAAAACTGAAATTTCATCATTTAAATGGAATAATACCAATATTTTCATGGAAGCATCATAGAACATAAATTCATACTAGAAATCCATATCAAATCATGTAAAATCATGTGTAATTGTAGACGAAAAAATCAATTTGGGTGAAAGAATGAAATAAGGCTCTTGTTGAAAACCTCACATACCTCAAAATTAGGGCCTTAGGATGAACTCCCTACTTAGACACTCAAATCACAAAATTACATGGTGTTTCTTGAAACCCTCGTCGCGAGGATTCTGAATACGTAAAAATCCCCAAAAAGCTACTGTCGATTCTCAAGATAATTGGATTTTTATATTGAAACCCTAAGGGAGGTTCTTGGAGTTTTTTGTCAAAATATGACTTTTTTTGGTGTATTTGGGATGTAATCCCGTGTTAAGGAGGATAAGGGTGTTGAGTATTACCAAAAAGCCATTAATGAAATAGATGGAAAATGCAAAAATTAGCCAGGCGTGATTTAGCAAGCGTCACCTGGCTTAAAGTAGTGCAATCCACCAGGCGCCGCCTGGTAGATCTCCTGCGATAAGCCAGGCGGTGCAGGCTGGATTGCCTGCCTTGCCTGGACTTTAGCCCCGCGATAGAGCGGGCGACGTGGTCCTATCGCCTGTTGCTACTAGTTTGTACACCCAAACATGGTCTTAAGTTCGTCTAAAAATTTTGAAACTTACTCGTATCATCCTACGACCTTTCCCCATCGCAACACAACAAAAATATCAAGAAATAAAGGTCAGGAAGGTCACAAGATAATTCAACAAAGATTCAAGGCTAGAAAAAAATTTCTATGTGTTAAGCTCACTTGACTTATTTCGAAGGCTCTAACGACGCAGAAAATTTTTGGGGTCTTACATTGCCTTCCCCTTAGGAACATTCATCCCGAATGACGCTAGATATGCCAAGAGTACTCTGGAAACAAAAGTATACAGCTGAGACAACTTACTAAACTCATCCCCAGATCGTTCTAAACTCCGGATACAACATAGAATGCATAAATTCTTGAAATAACAGTTGAATAATAAGAAATAGCAGTTGAACTACTACAAATTTGAATATAAAGGAATTATTTAGAGGAGAATGGTACTCTCTGCTTGATTGGAGTTTGCAGAAAATAGGTGCGGGTACTTGGATCGCATATCTACCTCGGTTTCCCAAGTTGCACCCTCAACAGATTGATTTTGCCATAACACTTTGACCAAGGGAACTTCCTTGTCCCTTAGTCTTCAGACTTGGAAATCAAGGATCTCAATAGGGACTCATCAAAGAAAAGACTACTTTGAACCTCAGCGTTCACAGAAGAATCCAGTACCACGGAATCGCTAATATGTTTCCTAAGAATAGAAACATGGAACACCGGATGAACAGAAGACAACTCAGAAGGCAACTCAACCTCATAAGCCACCTTACCAACACGACTAATAACTCTATAAGGGCCGACATAACGGGGACTAAGCTTCCCCTTCTTCCCGAATCTCTTTACCCCTTTCATGGGAGAAATTTTTAAATACGCCAAGTCAACAACCTCAAACTCAAGGTCTCTTCTCCTAACATCCGTATACGACTTCTGACGACTTTGAGCTATTTTCAACCTATCCCTAATCAACTTGACTTTTTCCATATCCTTAAACACCAAATCAAGACCACTTACAGCAGCTTCACCCACCTCAAACCAACCTATGGGTGATCTACACTTTCTCCCATACAAAGCCTCAAACGAGGCTATACCAATACTAGAATGATAACTAATATTGTAAACAAATTCTATCAATAGTAACTGCTCATCCCAACTCCCCTTAAAGTCAAGAGCACATGATCTTAACATATCATCTAAGGTCTGGATGGTCCTCTAAGCCTGACCATCTGTCTGCGGATGAAAACCAGAACTCAAAAGTACTTGCGTACAATGAAAATCTCTCCAATACTGCGAAGTAAACTGAGTACCCCTATCCGAAATGATAGACAAGGGAATTCCATGCAATCTGACTAACTCCCGAATATACAATCTAGCGCAGTCCTCAGCAGTATAGTTAGTATACACAAGCAATAAATGCGTAGAATCAGCCAATCTATCAATAACAACCCAAATGGAATTATGATGGTGTCGGGAAGGAAGTAAATCGGTCACAAAGGCCATGTTTATCTCTTCCCACTTCCAAGTGGGAATACTAAACTCCTACATTATACCACCAAGTCTTTGGTGTTTGACCTTAACCTGTTGGCATATAGCATTCTTCGCCATAAATGATGCTATATCTTTCTTCATGCCACTCCACCAATAGATATCCCGCAAGTCACATTACATCTTGGTGGCACTAGGATGAATTGAATATCATGCCCCATGCGCTTCATCCATAATCCTCTGTCTAATATCATCAACATTCAGAACACATATTCTACCCTGTAATCTCAGCACACCATCTCCCCCTTGGGAGAAAACCTCCATCTTTTGGTCCTTGACTGGCTCCTTCGGTCTGACCAAACTAGGATCTAAGTCTTTCTTCTTCTTCACTTCCGAAACCAAGGAGGATTTGGAACTACTCTAAACCCCTATACTACCTTCAGTTGAGTCAACAACCTAACTTCTAATCTAGACAAACGGTGAACATCGTGATCCAACTATTTCTTACCCTCTTAAACATGTGAAACACTACCCATAGACACCCTGTTAAGGGCATCCTCCACCACGTTGTCCTTGCCAGGATGGTATAACACACTCATGTCATAATCTTACAATAGCTCTAACCACCTTCTCTTCCTAAGGGTGAACTCCCTCTAGGTAAATACATACTGTAAACTCTTATGGGGTAATTCTTCTCATGGGGTTTTAACTGTCTAGAAGCATAAGTTATAACTTTACCCTTCTGCATCAGTACACAACCCAAACAACCTCTCAAAGCATCACAGTATACCACAAAACTATCAACTCTCTCAGGCAAAGTAAAAACAGGGGTTGAAGTGAGCCGAGTCTTCAATGCCTGAAAACTCTTCTCACAAGAATCGAACCACAAGAACTTCACTTTCTTTTGGGTCAACCTGGTTATAGGAGATGCTAAAGAGGCGAAACCTTCAACAAAATGGTGGTAATAGCCAGCTAGACCCAAGAAACTTTGAATATCAGTCGAAGAGATAGGTCTAGGCCAGTTTCTAACAGCTTCAGTCTTTTGGGGATCAACTCTAATACCCTCGAAAGAAATGATATGACCCAGAAAAGCAATTGACCTTAACCAAAACTCACACTTGCTAAATTTGGAAAATAATTGATGGTTTTTAAGGGTTTACAAGACAATTTGGAGATGGTTTGCATGGTCCATTTCACTGCAGGAGTATACAAGAATATTTTTTATGAATACAATAACAAACATATCAAGATATTGTCTGAACACATAATTCATGAGGTCTATTAAAGATGTTGGGGCATTAGTTAACCCGAAGGACATAAAGAGAAACTCAAAGTGGCCATAGCGAGTTTGGAAGGCTATTTTTGGGATGTCACACTTCCTTACTTTGAGTTGGTGATAGACGAATCTAAGTTCTATCTTGGAAAAATAGCTTACACCTTGCAACTCGTCAAACAAGTCATCAATTATCGAGAGGAGATACTTATTTTTGATAGTGACTTTATTTAGCTGACGATAGTCAATGCACATACGCAAAGAACCATCTTTCTTTCTCACAAAAAAATAAGGAGCACCCTAAGGAAAAACACTAGGACTTATGAAACCCTTGTCTAAAAGATATTTGAGTTGCTCTTTAAACTCTTTAAGTTCTATAGGTTCCATACAGTAAGGAGGAATGGAAATAGGCTGAGTATCGTGAAGAAGATCAATCCTGAACTCTATCTCTCTATTAGGAGGTATCCTTCGGAGATCTTCCAGAAATACATCGGGAAACTCATTGACAGTGCTAATCGACTAGAGAGTTGGAGTGTCAGACTTAGTTTCCTTGACTCTAACCAAATGATAAATGCACCCCTTGGAAATAATTTTTTTGGCTTTGAGATATGAGATAAAGTGACTCCTGGGAGATGCAGAACTCCCAGACCACTCAAACATACGCTCATTAGGAAACTGAAACTTGACTACTCGGGTACGACAATTGATAGAGGCATAAAACAAATAAATCCAGTCCATACCAAAAATGACATCAAAGTCCACCATGTCTAACTCAACCAGATCAGCAAACATGACTCTATGAAGGACTATAATATGGCATTTTCTATACACTTTCTGGGAAACAATCGACTCACCCACTGGGGTAGAAACTAGGATAGGCTCAGGAAGATTTTCAAGACTCATTTCAAAATTCACAGCAACCAGAGGTGTAACATATGAAAAACTGGACCCAGAGTCCAACAATACATAAACATCAGACTGAAATATATGAAGCATACTAGTGAAAATATCAAGAGAGTCCTACTCCTGGCAAGATGGTAAAGCGTAAAACTAGTTCTGGCACTGACCGCCAGTGGTGCTAGAAGAGGTGCCCTGAGCTGGGGTTGGGCGAGTCCCCTGAACTGGAGCACTAGCAGTCTGAGTCTGAGTCTGAGGGAGATTGTCATGTCACCCTTTCCTGGCATGTGGGCACTCCTTAAGATTGTGACCCCTGTCACCATACCCAAAGAAGCCTTTCATCTCACCCCAACACTCACCTGAATGGGTTCTCCCACACTTAGGACACGGAGGATAATTTAGCTTAATGCCAACACTGACTGACTCCTGGACATATATGACTTACCACTTTGCTCCTGCCTACCCCTAGGCGTGGGAACACTATCTGACAATGATGCTAGTACAGATGAACGATTCTAAAACTACGGCCGATTCCCTCCCTGCGATCTAGTCTGACCATGTCCATGCTGCTCGAACCTAGCTATCTTATTCCCTCTTATTCTATCCCTCTCCTTGATATTGTTTGCTTCATCTATTGGGCATGTGTCATCAATCAGGAAAGGTTCATCTCACTATTAAGCATATTATATATACACTCCTTAACAACATAGCTCGACACTCTTGTCATAAATTTACTCAAACTAGCTCGGTTATCAGCTACTAAGTCAGAAGCATATTTGGCTAACTGATTGAACTTCAAAAAGTACTCTCTAAAAGTCATAGAGCCCTATAGTAAGTTCATGAACTTATCTACCTTAGCCTCTCTTATCTCCACAGGGAAAAACTTGTCCAGGAATGTATCCTGGAACTCCTGCCAAGTCGTAGGGGCGGCACCCTTACCTCTACCCTTCCTCCAAAAAACTACCCAATCATAAGCAAGGTATTTCAACCTTTATGATGCCAACTCCACACTATGCTCCTCAGAGACATGAATCACCTGAGTGATCTTTCTCACCTCCTCCAAGTACAACTGTGGATCCTTTTCTAGTTTGGACCCATAAAATTTTGGCAAATTCATCCGCATAAAGTCATGGATCCTCACATTAGATGAATCGCCCCCTACTGCTATGGAGCTGAGGACAGGTTGGCCTGAACATTCACAGTAACAGCTTGGGCTAACACCAGAAAGGCTGCCCAAAATTTGGCATGGGACACATTTTTATTTAGTGGTTCAGTAAGCTGAGGTTGCTGATCGATATTATCTCTTATAGCTCAACGAGGAGGCATATTCTAAAAGAGGAGAGAATAAATCAATAGTAGAGAGAGACACAGTAAGCACGATGAACTTCTGAAATAAAGAAAAGACCCTCTTTCGAAAAATATCTTGTAGCCTCTTCCTCATAGATGTGGCGTGCAACACACCGATTATCAAGACTCTACTTAATGTGGCTTGTCAGACTCCCTAGGACTCTAATAATCTTAGGCTCTGATACTAAGTTTGTAACGCCCCAAAAATGGGTCCCGAAGCATCACAAGGTGCTTAAGGCTAAAAGTATCCCCAAGATAACCCTTTGAACCATTTTTATACCATTCAACACTTATCTCAAGATAATTATAATCAAAACATCTAAACATAATCAATAATGTTGTACTGCAATACGAATGAAATATGGAAAGTAATAAAATATGACTTCTCTGACAAATCTGATCAATCTGACAATCTAGCTTGACAAGCCTCTACTAAACTGTATATCAATGAGCCATTGGGACAGGCCCCAACTAACCCAAACTTAGAAGATAAACTGAACAACTCAAAGTAAATGTGGAAATCTAAATAAGTAGTCCTCGGATCATGAGGGCTTACCACTGTAGGAAATATGGATCAATATGCTTGGAGAATCTCGATTAAGTCTGGAACTGAGCACCTGAACCTACATTATAGGGAAAAAGTAGCCTACGTATGAATACGTATATCAGTACCATGGAATATGGATCGAGTATATGGGGGTGTATGCAAGTTTCAAAAATCATATATCATAAGTATCCATAGAAAACATGCATGCTACAACAAGTGACTCACATAGCTCGAATAAAATCATCGTAATCATAAGGGAGTAAGATGTATCAAATAAAAACATGTGAGTCATCATATAGATTTCAATTCACTTTCATCTCAATTCCAATTCATCAAAACAATCAAATATCATGACAAATCACTTTAGAATGTATAATCATTAAATCTTTCAAAACAAATTCTTTGTCAAACTCAAGCTTTCAAGCAATTATATTTTCATTTTAGATAGAAGAATACACATACACACTGGGAGATCTTATAACCAACATAAACCATATAAGCCACATAGATTCCAATGTTTTACCCATGTTAGGGAGAGATATCCTATCCTTTCCATCGTAGTAGGACTAAAATCATCAAACCAAACATTAGTGATCACTATATAAATCAGCTTCAATATCACATCCTACAGGGGCATGTAGTTCTAGGGAAGTACCAAATCCTGCTATACCTCCCGTTCGGTGCTAAAGACTACTCCCGGACTTAGCTCAGATATTTCCAAAAGAAAATCCACCATAAAATAGTTCAACAATTCACAACGGGAGCCATCATGCTACCCCTTTCAGAATAAATAAAAAAAGTGGATTTATTCTCATTTTGGGTTCAAAAATACCCCATTTTACGACCAAAAGGTCAAATCATTCAAAACTTCTCGAATCTTCCAATTACCAAGGTGCTTATAGCACATATTTTCTCAAAAGTACAATTTCAAATGGGGTTCAAAGACCCATATATCAATATCACAATAAAATCTTTCAGGGATCATGCTTTATATCATAAATATATAAAAACCCATTCAAAATCTAAAATTTCAGCGATTTAAATGCAACAATACCAATATTTTCATGGAAGCATCATAGAGCATAAATTCATACTTCAAATCTATATCAAATCATGTAAAATCATGTGTAATTGTAGATGAAAACATCAATTTGGGCACAAGAACGAAATAAGGCTCTTGTTGAAAACCCCATATACCTCAAAATTAGGGCCTTAGGATGAACTCCCTACTCTGACAGTCAAATCATGAAATTGCTTGGTGCTTCTTGAAGCCCTCATCTTCGTAAGGATTCTGAATATGTAAAGATCCCCAAAAAGCTACAGTCGAATCTCAAGATAATTAGATTTTTATATTGAAACCCTAAGGGAGGTTCTTGGAGTTTTTTGTGAAAATATGACTTGTTTTGGTGTATTTGGGATGTAATCCCGTGTTAAGGAGGATAAGGGTGTTGAATATTATAAAAAAGCCATTATTGAAATAGATGGAAACTGCAAAAATTAGCCAGTAGTGATTTAGCAGGCGTCGCCTAGCTTGAAGCAGTGCAATCCACCAGGAGTCGCCTGGTAGATCTCCCGTAATAATCCAGGTGACGCAGGCTGGATCACCTGCCCTGCGTGGACTTTAGCCCCACGATAGAGCGGGTGGTGCGTTCCTATCGCCCGTTGCTACTGGTTTGCACAACCAAACATGGTCTTAGGTTCATCTAAAAATTTTGAAACTCACTTGTATCATCCTATGACCTTTCCCCATCACAACACAACAAAAATATCAAGAAAAGAAGGTCGGGAAGGTCACAAAATAATTCAACAAAGATTCAAGGCTAGTAAAATGACTAAGTGTTGGAACACTTAATAAAATTTTCGATGTGTTAAGCTCACTTGACTTATTTTGAAGTCTCTAATGACGCGGAAAATTTTTGGGGTCTTACAATGGTTTACCCTATTTCTGATAGAAAGTAAGTGAGCCTAGTTCAATACGTGCCAAAAAAAGAGGGATTGAAAATGGTTGCTAATGAAAGAAATGAGTTAATTTCACTCAGGCCTATAACTGGGTGGAGAGTCTGCATGGACTACCATATGCTAAATTCTTGGACTCTAAAGGACCACTTCCCAATGACTTTTATGGACCAAATGGTTGATTGATTGGCTAGAAGGGTGTGGTATTACTTCTTGGATGGTTATTCTGGATACAGCCAAATATGTAGCACTTCTGAAGATCAGGAGAAGATGACATTCACATTCCCATATGGAAACTTTGCACATTAAAGGATGATATTTGGGCTATGCAATGTACCCGCCACTTTTCAGTGGTGTATAATGTTTATCTTCTCAGACATGGTAGAGGACACCATAGCGGTATTGATGGATAAAATCTCTGTGGTGGGTGATTCATTTGAGATGTGTTTGGAAAATCATAATGTAGCCTTAAAAAGATGTGTTTAATTTAATTTGGTGCTCAACTGGGAAAAGTGTCATTTCATGGTAAAAGAGGGCATCGTTCTCGGCCACAAAATTTCTGAAAAGGGGATAGAATTTGATTGAGCAAAGGTGGAAGTTATTGTAAAACTACCACCTCCTATTTTAGTAAACGGATGCGTAGTTTTCTTAGGCATGCTGGCTTATATTAGAGATTTATAAAAGACTTCTCAAATATTGCAAATTCACTTTGCAAACGTTTGGAGAAGGAGGTGAAATTTTCCTTTGATGACGAGTGCTTGAAGGCATTTGAATGCCTTAAAAAAAAGCTGATTGAGGCCCCAATTGTTATTCCACCTGACTAAGTAAAACCATTTGAGATCATGTGTGATGCAAGTGGTGTTGCCGTTACAGCTATATTGGGGAAAAAGAGGAACAAAATATTTCATCTGATATATTACTCCTGCAAAGCACTAAATGGAGTGCAAAAGAATTACACCGGCACTAAAAAGGAACTTCTAGTTGTAGTGTATGCTTTCTAGAAGTTTAGATCTTATATTCTTAAGACTAAAGTAGTGGTCCATACCGACCATGCTACCTTGAGGTATTTGATGGCTAAGAAGGATGCTAAGCCAAGGCTTATTAGATGGGTATTGCTCCTGCAACAATTTGACTTTGAGGTCAAAGATAGGAAAGGTTGTGAAAACTAAGTAGTAGATCATCTGTCTAGAATGGAAGGTGAACAGGAAATTAGTGATGAAATAAAGATAAATGATGCATTCCCTGATAAGAAGATCCTGGATGCCGTTATGGAAAAATTTCCATGGTATTTAGATTATATATATTATGTTATGAGTAAGGTCATCCTAGAAAACCTTTCTTTTCTTCAAAAGAAGAAGCTCTTGCATGATGTGATCCATTACTTCTGCGATAAGCCATATTTTTTTTGGTGATGTGCAGACAATATTATAAGGATATGCATGCCAGAAGTAGATGTATTATACATATTGGAGGCATGTCATACTTTCCCGATTGGGGGTCACCATGCAGGTGACTGAACGGCTAGAAAGGTATTGCAGAGTAGTTATTACTGGCCAACATTTTTCAAGGATTCCCATGAGTTTGTGCTAAAATGTGACCAAAGTCAGAGGCAGGTCAATCTCTAAAAGACATAAGATGCCCTTGACTAAGATGCATAAAGTGGAATTATTTTATGTTTGGGGCATTAATTTAATGGGTCCTTTTGTAAGGTCATATAGGATAAAGTATATTTTAGTTACTTTTGACTATGTCTCGAAATTGGTCGAAGTTGTGTCCTTGTCTGATAATGAAGGGAAGAGGGTTGTTGCTTTTATCAAGAAGAACATTTTCTCTCGCTTTGGAGTACCACATACTATCATAAGCGATGGAGGATCTGATTTTTGCAAAACAATATTTCGAGCATCTTTGGCAAAATATGGGGTAAGACAGCATAGAGTTGTTACTCCATACCACCTACAAACCAGTGGGCAAGTGGAGGTGTTAAATCATGAGATTAAAGCCATCCTAGCCAAAATAGTGAACGGTAGCTGGAAAGATTAGTCTCAAAATCTCGATGATGCCTTATGGGAATATAGGACTACTTTTAATACACCCATTGGCATGTCACCATTTTAGCTAATCTATGGAAAAGCTTGTCACCTACCAATAGAGTCGGAGCACAAGGACTTATGGGTACTCAAAAGGTTGAATCTAAATTTGAAAGAAGCAGTAAATCTGAGATAGGGGCAATTGAAAGGGATGGATGAATTTTGTCTTAGGGTATATGAACGAGTAAATCTATATAAAGAAATGATAAAAAAGTACCATGATTGGAGAATTGAGAAATGAGAATTCCAAAAGGGTGACTTGGTGCTTCTGTTCAATTCAGGACATAAATTGTTCCCAGGTAAGCTGAAATCTAAGTTGTCAGGACCTTTTAAAGTTAGTAAAGTCCACTCATCTGGAGTAGTGGAACTTGAAAATGAAGACGACAGTACCTTCAAGGTAAATGAGCAATGGGTCAAGCCTTACATTGGCCTAAAATAATCGGTTAAAAGTGTCACCATTATCTATCTCGATAAGGTCTAAAGTAATCAAGTTACCTGAGTCGTACTGCAATGTTAAATCAGGAGTTGTATGGGAGGCAACCCATGACCCTTGTGGTTGATCCATTCCAGGTATACTCTAACCGTTAGTGTAGTTTTGCTTTGATTTTATGTTGAGGGTGTACGGTAGTCTGTTGTTGTAACATATTTTGTGGTGACTAAGGGAAATACAAGTATAGAAAGTAGTTGTCATATTTTTGATTGATTTTTGAACACCTCTCCAATGTTTTGTTTGTAGAACTATGTGAATTACATTTACTTGTGACCATTGTGAACCTTGTTGTGGCATTAGCTCTAGATGCTTGATGATCATTGCTGAACAATTGCATAAACTAGATAAATGGTAGCCTGTAATATACTTGTGTGCCATGTGTGTATGATCAACTACTTAATTCTCTCTGTATACTAAAGCCAGAACTTGCCTGGTTAGTCTTACCATGGTTGAAGGATAGGGGTTAGAAAAGGATTATAAGCCGTTTTATTGATTAACCCACTTTTAGCCTAAATAGCCTTCCCTATGTGAATAATATCCCTTGAACCCTGTTTTGTGCCTAAGTAGCCTATTTATTTCTTATGACACCTTTCACCTTTCCATTTATACCATAATGAACCTATTTTGGCCCTGGTCCTCCCTGGACACTGTGCACCTTGACCTAGGCAAACATCCTAAGTTGAGGGTGGCTATCATAGTGGGTGCATGGTGTAATCTAAGTATGAAAAAAGGTAGAATAAAATAAAAAGAATAAAAGTTGGGTGCTATTCTAAAAAAATGAGAGAAACACCCAACTTGAATATGTGCGATCAAGAGAAGAGAAAATGAAAAAGAGGTTAATAGGTGTGCCCCAAGAGAGTATTGTAGTGTCAAGGAGGAATATTCACTCTAAATGTCCTTGAATATCATACAAGCCCCATCCTATATTATAATCCTCAAAGAAGTCCTATAGTGATCCTAGCTAGCCTATCTAAAGGTCTTGGTAATAAAAATAAGGGCAAGCCTATGGTACTTGGCATATATTAATTGGAACTTCATATTGAGAGTGAGAGTCTTTTGATGACCCCCACATTTACATTTTTGGTTGCTTATATGAGAGGTGGGTGATTTCTTTGTTGTGAAGGCACACTGATATCATTTTTAGCTACTTGCTTGTTTAGAGACTGCAGCATTGGTATATAAATGGTTGTTGTGGCTGAGATTGATTCCATCGGTTAATTCCATTGTGTTACATTATTGTTTTTCAATTGCATATATAGTTGGTTTTAATTGGATTAACATTGGAGGTGGTAACTATGTTTTGAGCTTAAAACGGAAAATAGGCTGCTGGATGTGCTATGTATTCTCTTAGTTTTGTTGAGTTTCTTGAGGACAAGCAATATTTTAAGTTTAGGGTGCTGATGTGTGAGCAATTGCTAACACATTTAAGGCCTTTAACCCATAATAATTGCCAAGTCTTAAGCAACTTTTGTCGTTTTTAATTTGTTTATGTCTGATGTTGTAGTTTAAGGTGATGGTATAGAGAACTAACAAGAATGGAAGTAAAGAAGTTGAAATCTGGAGGAATCTGAAGCGAAGTATGGCTGACAATAGCTGTGATTAGTCGTCATCCCTGTGATAGGCTATCACAGTTATCGTCAGACGTAACCAGAGATTGTGCATGAGTTGAAGCCTGTGACGACATCTGGTGATAGGAAGTCAAAAGTATGATAAACCATCATCAATTTCGTTATCATTAAATAGAGAATGGGAGTTGAAGAGAAGTTGTGATGACATTTTGTGATAATACGTCAACCTGGTGACAAGCTATGAAGGCCATCGTCAGCTTTAAACAGAGAATGGGAGTAGAAGATATTTTTGTGACGACGTTCATGATAAGCCATTAGTTTTGTGATAAGGATTCATCGTCGTCGTCAGCCTTAGACAGCAGATTGAAAAAGTACAGTGGAGCTGACGACATCCGTGATAAGCCGTCAGACTCCTGATAAGCTATCAAGGATGTCGTCGTCTATTCCGAGAAAAAGCTAAAACTTTTATTTTGTTTCCTTATTTAGTTTGAACTATTTAAAGCTTTGTTTTAGTGTTTTCTATTATTCATTGATGAAGGATAGTTGGATACTTTGAGTCTTGGATAATATTTTTTATTTTTATCTCTTTATCATTTTGGTTTCGATCAATACGACTATTTTGGGGATTTTCCTTTATAATCTAATCTATGATTCACTCTTTATTATTTATCTCTGTAAATTAATCTTCTCAATTATGAATTCAATTATGTGTTTCATTTTCTGCATCATGAGTGCTAAACTCCGTTAACCTGAATTATGGGATCTAGGGTTAGGTCATGATGAGGTGTTAAGTACTCAAGAATCAATAGGTGTTGGGATTTCTTGATAATTCTGAAATTTTAATTAACGTCTGTTGGCTGCAAACAGTAGACACACCTGCTTTGGTTTGCTTGAGAAAGAAATCAAATAAAGTAGGAAGTGAATTATCAACAGGGACTCGAAAATACTTCGTTTAATAATCAGCGTTGTAACAAGGTTGGTTAATTTGAGGTAAAATCTAGACAGTCAATAGAAATTCCCTAAGTTCGAGAGGATTAGGAAATTAGACGCTTAAATATTTTGAGAGACATTTGAGCATATCATCGTTAAAGATAGCTTGTTATCCTTAGCATTTTTCATGTAACGTAATCCCTAGTGAATATAATTATGGTTATTTCATAAACTCTTGGTTACAAACATCGAAATTAAAGTGTTAAACAATTTTTTGTGAAAATTAAACCCCCATTTTAGGAAATGTTAAACTATCAGTGAATTAAATCGCAAACGACTTGAGTTCACACCTTATTCTCTATGGGATTTGACCCCAACCAAGTTGGGTTGTATATTGAAAACTCTCACTTATACCCATTCAAGAGTGTAATTTGAGCGTTAACATGAAACTTAAACACCCATTTCGGGAAACATTAGACTATTAGTGAAATAAATCACAAACGGCTTGAGTTTATACCATATTCCCTGTGTGATTCAACAACAACCTAGTTAGGTTTTAAATTGAAAACCATCGCTTATAACCACCCAAGAGTGTAATTTGAGCGTTATCAAAAATGGTGTCGTTGCCGGGGAATACGGTTGTAGACTGAAGTTTGTGTGTGCTAATTGACTATTAGTTAAGTTTTGTAGATTTACATTTATGTTTACTTACAGGAATTTTATAGTGTATGCCAAGTACCAGAAGCTCCGGAGAACAGTTATTACCACCAAATACGAAACTGCAACTGTAAGATCCCGTAAAAATCCTAAGTCAAATTCAACTCCTTAAGGCTTGATAAGGAAATCCAACACTTACAAGAATTTTGCTAAGTGTTAGAATCACTTAGTTTAATCTTATACCTCCAAACTTTTGGAATTTATTTGATGATCTGTCCGACCTCCGTTTTTGGATTTTCAAGTTGTGTTGTGATCGGGGAAGTCAATAGTACATCTTGAGTGAGTTTTTGAATTTTTGGAATCCATTTAGGGCGTGTTTGGATTTCAAAACAAAAGCACCATGCAATTTGCATGTGTCGCATGCTTTATTGCATGCTCCAGAAATTTTCAGCATTTTAAGGTCAACTTCAAACGACCATAACTTCTTGAATATTTTGAAATGTGAGAGATTCTACATATCGATGAAAAATTCTTTGAGTACTCTTTCCAATTAAATTGGTCTCATCCAATTTAAACATTGGAGAAAAGAGTTATTATCAATTTACTTCAGCCTATCAGCCTGAAAACGACATAGGACAGCTGTGTCTTTCCCTCTTTCTCTAGGGGCATTTTGGTCATCTTCCACACCTATATGTATGCATAAAAACATAGAATTTATGCCATTTTACATTAAAAATATACTCTTTTCTTCAATTTTCTCTCAAGAACAAGAAGAGGGTTCGCAATTAAGGATCCAAATTCAAGAATTCTCTCCATCAATCTTCGTAAAATCAAGAACTAAGGTATGCATAGTGTTAATCCATGGATTCCTTTCATCCATGGAGCTTAAGAATCAAGTTTTAAATCATTTATTGTGAATACTTTATTGTGTTATGATTATGTTAATGTTGATGGTTGTTGTATGGTTTCAAGTTAGAATCTTTATGTATTTCCATGAAATTATGTAAGCCTATAAATTGAAATCTATGAATTATGGTGTTCATGTTGTGGGTTGTTGATGATCAAGTTGTTGATGATGAATTATTCCCAAGTTGGAATATTTATGTGTTTCTATGAATCTATGATGTCATATGAGTTGGAAACATGTAAACTTGGTTGTTCATGATGTAAAATTTTATGATTTAACCTATGCCTAAATTATTCATGTAAGGTGTTTGATTAAATGTTTAAGAGAAACAAGAAACATGTATTATGTATTATTATGGTATAAAAGATGAATTCATGCCATTAACCATATCCTTGAATGGTTCCCATGCTATTATTGTACAATGAATATGTTGTTGGAATGCCATGATGTTAAGAGTATGAAATCATGATCTTGATTATATGCATTCTTACCATGTACAAGTTTATGATATCCATGTACTTCATAAAATTTCCCACAACTTATTTTATTATGAATGGTTGATATTGATCATGTATTCAAGATTTTCAAGAAGTATCAGTTTACTTCTATCGAGTCCTGGGGGTACTTGTACCCAAAAAATATAGCTGTGCGTCTAGATCCATGTCATGTTTTCATGATACTCTCAGTCAAGCCATGTTCAGTAGACTCCAGTCAGTCTCATGACTCAGAAAAACTCATGTAAATTTAGCATCAGTTCAGTCCTACTAAGTATTCAGTATTCAACTCAAATCTCAAAAGTTTCAGTAGTACTCAGCTATCTAATAGAACTCATGTTCAGTCATTTATAAAAATTCAGTAGTATTCCATCAATCAATGGAACTCAGCCCAACTCACCTAATAAATACTATCCATTCAGTTCAGTTAATTAGTTCAGTATAGTTAATCAGTTCAATTGATCAGTTCAGTTAATCTTAGCAAAAATCTCAGCAATTCAATAATCTCAGTACTATTCCATCAGTTAACGAAACTCAGTGAATTCAGCTTAGCTTAGCTAAGCAACACTATTAGTCCAGTTAATTTGTTTAGTTAATTAGTTCAGCTAATCATGTTTCTGAGTCTATTCAGATGGGAGTAGGTGTTAGTACCGAGTGAACCCAGGGATACGAACCCACCTGCTTTAGATGAGGGTGCGATTTCTAGAAGAAATCCTTGCGTTCCAAAACTATGTAGTCAGCATAGGTCAAGACATCAACACTGATAGCTTGAGGTTTGATGCGGTGGACATTCTCCATTCTCTTTTAGGGATACTGCCAGATTTGAGGGTCACTCACAGCTTATCTTTATCAGTGGCGCGGTATTGACACCTTTCTAATCAGGTCAAGGATTGGACCCCAGCTCAGCTATATTAGCATACATGGGGCTTATCAGTTAAATAGATACTTCCCACAGTTTTAGTCTCAGTCTTAGTAAAAGAACTTAGATAGTTCATCAGATTAAAGATTTCAAGATTGTCAGATACAGTCAACTCAGATTCAGTGCAAAACTTAGATAGTTCTATCAGATTCAGAATTTTCAAATACCGTCACCCATGTTATTAGTATTCAGATTTAGGACTGTCAGATATAGTCACCCATGTTATCAGTATTCAGATTCAGGACTGTCAGATATAGTCATTCACGTTATTAGTTACATAAGTTGTCAAAACTTATGTTATCAGCATATCAGCTATCAGAACTCATCTGTTAGTTATATTAGATATTAGTAACCTTATGCTACCAGTATTCACTTTCATGACTGTCAGATATGGTCAAGCATATAAGTTCTTCATACTCATAGCTGTTAGATACAGTCAATCAGACTTATTCTTTATAATTAGATTGCCAGATGCAGTCAATCGGGCTAGATCTTCATAATCAAAACTATCAGAAATAGTATTGTTCATGCATATAACCCTTGTATTATCCTACCTCACTTGCATACTCAGTATATTCAGACGTACTAACGCATTTGTGCTATGATATTTCTTTTATTCTACACCTTAGTTTCAGATACACGAGCTCCAGATTAGCAGTAGCTTTCCAGTGTTTAGAGTTGCAGTGAGTCCTTCTCATTCGAGAA
Organism: Capsicum baccatum var. pendulum; assembly: GCA_030864225.1. Taxonomy (NCBI): domain Eukaryota; kingdom Viridiplantae; phylum Streptophyta; class Magnoliopsida; order Solanales; family Solanaceae; genus Capsicum; species Capsicum baccatum. Next base: position 59,315,677 of record CM061555.1, read on the forward strand.
TAATATGATTATTACCTTATTTATCATTTCATTTTATTTTAGTTGTTAGATGGAGTTAGTTGGAGACATGTTTTATCAACTTATTATTCAGACAGTTTAGAGGCTTTCAGACTGCAGCAGATCAGATAGTTATTTCAATTTTGTTTTGGTATTGATATACCATTTTCATACATTATTTTTATCGGACATTTAATATTATTTAGACTTGAACCTTATGGCCATTCAGTATATATTTCCGCATCTTCATGTTAAATTATACAGTATACAGGTACAGATATTGATCATGGGTTAGCTTGTGGTCCTTTGGGGTCATGGGCATCGTGTAGCATTCCAGTTCAGAAAATTAGAGCGTTACAAACTTGGTATCAGAGCCTAAGGTTCAATAGAGTCCTAGGAAGTCTGAAAGCCACATCTAGTAGAGTCTTGTACATGGTTGTGTTGTGCTTCACACTTATGTGCAGGAGACTATGAGATGTTTTAGGAATAGTTTCCCTTCTTTCATGTCTCAGATCGTGCTAAAGAAAGTTCCCTAAAAAACCCATGTATACTTTTATTATGCTCCCTCTTGTCAACTTTGCCTTGCTTTTAAGGTAACAGAAATAGTGAAGCTCAAGTCCTAAAGATAGTGCTTTCTTAGACGGTATCCCATCAGTTTAGGTATGTTCAAAAGTTGTACCGATTTCATCCATGATCATGAGAACTTTTTCTCAAACCCAAATTTAGACATGTCATTAGATCCCTTCTTAGAATCCTATGATATCCTAAGACTAGAGTTAGAATCATCAACCCAGAAGTTTAGCAGTAGTAGAGGTTGTATAATGCTATCCAGATTGAGCAGATTAGGTATTCATCGGGATAGTTGTACTATAGTACATTAGTAGGCTTGAACAGTGCAAGAAAGGATTTAAGTTTATTGATTTAAAATTAAATATGAAGGTGTGGATGTGATATTAGTAGTATATAAAGTAGCAGAAGTAGCTAATGGGTTTAGTAAGGCAAGTATGTGTTGAACAGAGCATAAGTATGCGGTTATGATTACAGTTTAGTTTAGAGTTTAGTAAAATGTTCATAGATTTAAGATGATAGCTTAAATCTAAGGGGGATATTATAGATCAAGCTACCAAGTCAGGCTCTTAAATTCTAGTAGTAGTGCCAGTATGTGTAGAAAAGCAGTAAGGGAAAGACGATTCCTGACTCTATTTTATCTTATCTTAAAGTCTTGTACTCCAGTTAGTATGATGCCTATGCATGCTTTACATCTCAGCTCCATGAATACAACTTGCTTCCATACCTATTTCATAAAATCGTGTGCTCTTTCAGTTCTCATCATAGGGATTTCAGTTCTAGTTCACTTAGTGTTTCAAATCATGTCTCACGAATATAGAAACTCAAAGCTCAGGTAATACAGCTCATGACTCATGTACATATGTCACGCTTTACATTTAGAATAGTCATGTATATCATTAGTTCAGACCTTGCTGGTAAATCCATGTTGTTGATATTCTATACCTCAAGTTTCAGTTATTTGTCAAGTGAAGTTTGTATGCATTCATGTTTCAGGTCCTCCTGATTTAATCTTTTCGTAAGCTCTTTTTGTGAAATAGTGTAGTGATGACCAGTTGCTTAGTTGGTAGAGAGAAGATTATTGCATGCTTGTTTTACATGAGGGTGTAGTTATGAACATAGGCCTGAATGTCATGTTAGTGTGCAAGTAAATAGAAAGAAGTAGTAGTTAGGAGTTGAAAGAGCAGAGTGTAAGTGTATATTCAGATCCTTGACTTATGTCATTCCCCATCTCGTAGCCATCAAAAATCAGTTACCAACTCAATTACAGTTTCAATATTCAGTACTCAGTAATCAGTATTTAGTCCCAGAATTCAGTACTTCTGTTCTAGCTACAGTCTTAGTTATAATGTCAGCTTCATTTTAGTAACCAGATCAGAAACTCAGTTCAATTTCAGGTTTACTTGACCATAGCGTATAATTATCAGTGTTTCAGTACCATGATTCACAAACAATTTCAGGATCATGTCAAGTGCTTGGCATAGCATTCATAAATAACACAGACTTCATGAATCCATATTCAGTCATGATTCAATTCCCAAGATTCCTGTGTGTCACCTCAATTTTCCTTAGTATCTCAACCAAGTCAGCATTCTTCAAGGGACATAGTATCCCAGGGGGGAGATACATTAAAATTCCCCACACTTTCATGACATAAACATTCCATTCTTTCTTTATGTAATGAATTCTGTATTGATAGGCGGGTACACATAAGTGGCACTATATATACAATTCAGCCATAAGCTATGTACTCAATGGCTCAGTTTAGTTCACGATATTTAGTTCACAGTATTCAGTTATGCATCATGATTCAGACTCAGCCATGTAATCAGTAAACTAATTCAGTTCACGATACTCATTCCATGTCACATGTTATAGACTCAGCTCAGATCATGATATTCAGTTCATGTATCACGTTCCAGACTCATTTATGTCCTCATGTTTCTGCTCATGCATATTGAGTTATTAATCTCAAACTCATCGGTATTTTAAGTTCAATGTAACAGTCTTCCTTAAACTTACTTATTCTCATATTCAGATTTCTGTACCAATCTTGGTATTTAGTTTCATGCCTAGTTTTTAGTTAAACTTGGCATCTTTTACTATCGCATGTTCACGAGCTAGTTCAGTCATATAATTATGCAACAGATATGCATGGATTCATCTTATCAATTATGCACCAGATATGTATTCTCACTTTGAGAAACTTAGTTCATCAGAATATTCAGTCCTTCATTCATTAATCAGTTACACATGCATCAGATATGTATGTTTAGTTTGATACAAATTCAGCTTATCAGTTGTGTAAGACATGAAATCATGTTTCAGTCATTCTTGTTCTATATATTCTTCAGTTGGTCTCTTCTCCCCTTCTTAGTAAGTCTCATTCGAGGACGAATGTTCCCAAGGGGGAGATATTGTAAGACCCCGTAAAAATCCTCAATCAAATTCAACTCCTTAAGGCTTGATAAGGAAATCCAACACTTAGAAGGATTTTGCTAAGTTTTAGAAATACTTAGTTTCATCTTATACCTCCAAACTTTGGGTATTTATTTGACGACCTTTTCGACCTCTGTTTTTTGGATTTTCAAGTTGCGTTGTGATCGGGGAAGTCAATAGTACATCTTTAGCGAGTTTCGGAATTTTTGGAATCCATTTAGGGCATGTTTAGATTTCAAAATAGAAGCACCATCCAATTTGCATGTGTCGCATGCTCCAGAAATTTTCAGCATTTCAGGGTCAATTTCAAACGATCATAACTTCTTGAATATTTTGAAATGTGAGAGCTGCAATATATAAATGGAAATATATTTGAGCAATATTTCCAATTAAATTGGTTTCATCCAATTTAAATATCGTAGCAAGGAGTTATGATCATATTACTTCCGCCTATCAGCCTGAAAACAACATAGGACAGGTGTATCTTTCTCTCTTTCCCGAGGAGCATTTTGGTCATCTTCCACCCCTATATATATGCATAAACACGGAATTTATGCCATTTTATGGAAAAATATACTATTTTGTTCCATTTTCTCTCAAGAACAAGAATAGGGTTTGCAATTGAGGATCCAAATTTAAGAATTCTCTCCGTCAATCTTCGTAAAATCATGAACTAAGGTATGCATAGTGTTCATCAATGGATTTTGTTCATCCATGGAGCTCAAGAATCAAGTTTTAAATCATTTATTTTGAATACTTTGTTGTGTTATGATTATGTTAATGTTGATGGTTGTTGTATGGTTTCAAGTTAGGATCTTTATGTATTTCCATGAAATTATGTTAGCCTATAAATTGAAATCTATGAATTATGTTATTAATGTTGTGGGTTGTTGATGATCAAGTTGTTGATGATGAATGATTCCCAAGTTGGAATATTTATGTGTTTCTATGAATGTATTCTTTCATATGAGTTGGAAACATGTAAACTTGGTTGTTAATGATGTAAAATTTTATGATTTCACCTATGCCTAAATTGTGCAAGTAAGGTGTTTGATTAAATATTTTAGAAAAACAAGAAACATGTATTATGTATTATTATGGTATAAAAGATGAATTCATGTCATTAACCATATGCTTGAATGGTTCCCATGCTATTTTTGTACAATGAATATATTGTTGGAATGCCATGATGTTAAGAGTATGAAATCATGATTTTGATTATATGCATTCCTACCATGTACAAATTTATGATATCCATGTACTTCCTAAAATTTCCCATAACTTATTTTATTATGAATGGTTGATATTGATCATGTATGCAAGATTGTCAAGGAGTGTCAGTTTCCTTCTATCGAGACCTGGGGGGTACTTGTACCCGAAAAATATAGTTGTGTGCCTAGAGCCAGGTCATGTTTTTATGATACTCTCAGTCAAGCCATGTTCGGTAGACTTCAATAAGTCTCATGACTCAGGAAAACTCATGTAAATTCAGTATCAGTTCAGTCCTACAAAGTATTCAGTATTTAACTTAACTCTCAGAAATTTCAGTAATACTCAGCTATCTAACAGAACTCATGTTCAGTTAGTTATAAAAATTTAGTAGTATTCTATCAATCAATGGAACTCAGCCCAGCTCACCTAATAAATACTATCAGTTCATTTCAACTAATTAGATCAGTCCAGTTAATTAGTTCAGTTGATCAATTCAGTTAATCTCAGCAAAAAATCTCATAAATTCAATAATCTCAGTACTATTTCGTCAGTTAACGAAACTCAGTGAATTTAGCTTAGCTCATCTAAGCAACACTATCAGTCCAGTTAATCAGTTCAGTTAATCAGTTCAGCTAATCATGTTCAGTGTCTACTCAGATGGGAGTAGGTGTTAGCACCGAGTGAACCCAAGGATGGGAACCCACCTGCTTCAGATGAGGGTGTGATTTCACGAAGCAATCCTTGCATTCTATAACTATGTAGCCAGTATAGGTTGAGACATCAACACTGCCAGCTTGAGGGTTGATATGGTGAACATCCGTAGTTTTCTTTTGGGGACACTACCAGATTTGAGGGTCACTAACAGCTTATCTTTATCAGTGGCACGATATTGACACCCTTCTAATCAGGGAAAGAATTGGACCCCAGCTCAGCTATATTAGCATACATGGGGCATGTTGGTGAAATATTTAGTTCCCACAGTTTCAGTTTCAATCTCAGTAAAAGAACTTAGATACTACCTTAGATTACAAATTTCTGGACTGACAGATACAGTTAACTCAAATTTAGTTCAGAACTCAGATAGTTCCATTAGATTCAGGACTATCGGATACAATCACCTATGTTATCAGTATTCAGATTCTGGGCTATCAAATACAGTCACCCATGTTATCAGTATTCAGATTCAGGACTGTCAGATATAGTCATTCATGTTATCAGTTACATTAGTTGTCAAAATTTATGTTATCAACTATATCAGCTATCAGAACTCATCTGTTAGTTATATTAGATATCAATAAACTTATGCTACCAGTATTCACTTTCATGATTGTCAGATATGGTCAACCATATCAGTTCTTCATATTTATGGCTGTCAGATACAGTCAATCAGACTTATTCTATATAATTAGATTGCCAGATGCAGTCAATCAGGCCATTTCTTCATAATCAGAACTGTCCGAAATATTTATTTCATGTATCAGTAATATAGTTTAAATCCTTCAGTATTCAATAATACAGTATCAGATCCATTACTTATTAGTGATTTACATATCTATATCAGTAAACTCAGTCATCTAGTATCTCAACATCAGTACACTCATGTTATCAATTTTTAGACTTAGTAGTCAGTATCTCCACAAGTTCAGTTACAGTTGCGTATGCATGTATGTATTCTCATATTCGTATCAGTCAGTATTGTCCATGCATATAACCCTTGGTTTTTTTTAGCCTACCGTACTTGCATACTTAGTACATTCAAATGTACTGACACATTTTTGCTATGGTGTTTCTTTTAGTCTACACCATAGGTTTAGAGACACGAGCTCCAAATTAACAGTAGCATTCCAGTGTTTAGAGTTACAGTAAGTCATTCTCATTCGTGGATAATATGATTATTACCTTATTTATCATTTCGTTTTATTTCAGTTGTTAGATGGAGTTAGTTGGAGACATGTTCCATCAACTCATTATTCAGACAGTTTAGGGGCTTTCAGACTACAGCATGTCAGATAGTTATTTCAATTTTGTTTTGATATTGATATACCATTTTCATACATTTTTTTTATCTAAAATTTTGTATTATTTAGTCTTGAACCTTATGGCTATTCAGTACATATTTCCGCATCTTCATGTTAAATTATACAGTAACAGGTACAGATATCAGTCATGGGTTAGCTTGTGGTCCTTCGGGGTCATGGGCACCGTGTAGCATTCTAGTTCAAAAAATTTAAGAGTTGCAAACTTGATATCAGAGCCTAAGTTTCAATAAAGTCCTAGGAAGTCTGAAAGCCATATCTAGTAGAGTCTTGTACATGGGTGTGTTGCGCACCACACTTATGAGCAAGAGGCTATGAGATATTTTAGGAACAGTTTCCCTTATTTCATGTCTCAGATCGTGCTAAAGAAAGTTCTATAAGAAACTCATGTATACTCTCATCATGCTCCCTCTTGTCAACTTTACCTTGCTTTTAAGGTAACAGAAATAGTGGAGCTTAAGTCCTAAAGATAGGTCTTTCTTAGAAAGTATCCCATCAGTTCAATTCTATTCAAAAGTTGTACCGATTTTATCCATGATCATGAGAACTTTTTATCGAACTTAAATTTAGACATGTCATCAAATCCCTTCTCAGAATACTATGATAGCCTATGACTAGAGTTAGAATCATGAACCCATAAGTTTAGTAGTAGTAGAGATTGCATAATGCTATCAATATTAAGTAGATTATGTATTCATTGAGATAGTTGTATACTTATTAGGATGAGATTAAATTTTGGTCCTTAAAAGTATATTTTATTACAAAGAGAAAATTTTCGGTCCCTAATATTTTTTTTATCTAGTCCCTAATATTATTTGGGATTCTTAAGAGGGAAAAAGAATGCCAAAATAAAATTTCTCATTTCACTTATATTTCACTACCGCCCTAAAACGTATTATTACTAGCCGCTTAATTATTCTCTCTCTCTCTCTCTCTCCTCTCCATCACAAACGACCCTTACCCTAACGTATTACTTGTGCCTTTCCCCAAATTGCACTCATCGGCCATCGTTCGTCGTCCTCAATCTCGCCAGCGATACAGCAGATCAAGTTTCTCCAGTATACGCACAGATTACAGGTATTTACTTTCTGTAACCCTATCTTTCTAGCTCAGAATTTAGGTTAATTGTACTTTGCAGGTACTTTTATGTGTTGAATTTCTTTTGATTTTGTTGTTTCAACCGTAAAACGAAAAAAAATAAGCTTAAAATTGATTTTTTTAAGTTTTTCTAGATGAAAAGTGTTAAGGTTTGTTCTTTTTATGTGTGTTGAGCTTCAGAGATTTGCTTATTTCAAGTAGTATTTCGGCTTTCTTGGTTACTTGCGGTCATGAATTTCACTTTGTAGGCACTTTTTTGTGTTAAATGTGTTGTGAGTTTCTTGTTTCAATCGTAAGATGTAACATATCTGTTAAAAGTGGATCTTCTTAGGTTTCTAGCTGAAGAGGAAAAAGTTGTCTACAAGACCAAATTTCAGGGACGAGTCAATAATTTGGTCAATAAAAGTATACTTTTAGGCCCAATGGATAGACGGGGGCATTTTAGACCCAATAGGTAGACGGAGAACATTTTTTTGCAATTTTAGATTGTTGAAGGGCATTTTCTGCTGTTTTTATAGGTTGTTGAAGGGCATTTTCTGCTGTTTTTATAGGTTATTAGTTGTAAGCTGATTCTTCTACTGAGGTTCTTAATGATAACTTTATCGGGTAGGTTATTAGTTATACTGGAAGGAAGATAGCTCATTCGATTCTTGCAAAGTTTGTGGTGCATTTAGATGAAAAATAGATACCCATAGTGGAGAAGCAAGGAGCAAAAAAGGTAAAAAGATAGCAATAAAGAGTTTACACTATTTTTCCTTAAAGCCTAGACTTCAGAGGTTGTTTATGTCTTCAAAGACATCTGCTCTATTTATGTAAAATAATATTTATGTTGTTTGACATTCTTATGACATGCTTACTAATCCAGTATTACTATATTGTCCCACATTTTTTTTCATATTCTTATTTTCTATTTTGGTTGTTTTACAGGTTCAAGATGAAACGATTGAAAATTAAAAATGTGGTTGTATCTACTGGAAAGAGTACTATGTATACTTTTGTTGCGCCTGGTGTTATAGGAAAGGGACGAGGGCGATGGCTTAGATCATTAGCTGAGAAAGATAATATGGCAACTAAGAGTTTATTTACTCCATCCAGGGCGAGGGCGAGAGGGCCTCCATCTGTTGATCAAGTCATGCAACACTCTCAAAATGTTGAAAAAGGTATATTTTGAAGTCTAGTGAGGCCTGTGGGGATCTTTCAATTCACTATCATTGTTGTTGTTGCGTTCATCTCTTTTCTTGCTCAAAACTAAATCTAAAGTCTAGTGAAGCCGTGAGTGGCCTATTTCGATTCACTAGCACCTTATTGTTCATCTTGTTGTTGTTGTGTTGGCTTGAATCTCCTGATACATACGTAGTCTTGTATCAATATGTTAGTAATTTGTTCAACTTAATTTGATAGCCGTTGTAAGTTAGCAAGAACATTTAGCGCATCCTCAGGAACTGACCTCAACCTTAATGGACAATAACAATCCTATGCTCTTGCTGGTACAGAGGAGAGGTAGTTGTTTGCTGTAGTTATAGTATCGAAAGGGCACACCCATCATGTTTTTTGCTGTAGCACTGAAAGAAAACACCCATAACAGACTAATTAAACAACTTGACTTGCAAGGCATCAAAGAACTAAGAGAGATAGGACTGCTTATCCAGATTGTGGTTTTTTTTACAATTTGCAGAAGGAGGAGCCAGATGTCCACATATTCTGATCACTGTATTCTGATCATGAAGCTTCTAAGGGATTGCAAAACAGTTATTTGTATGATAAGATGTCCACATATATAGAGGACAACGATGTTGTCTGCTTGTTGCTATTACAGTAGTTGAAATTAAGACTCAAATATCTTAAATTATCAATCCAAATTAATAACTTCATTACATTTAGCTTATTACATACTTATTAAGTCTAAATATGCATGAATAATCACATGTACTTAGTGTAAACTTATGGAAAATGAGGTTGAGGTTAGATAAGATGGAACAGTTGGTTTCCTAGTTTCAAATGATTCAAATTCCTTTCTTAGTGTTCCAGGTGAATGATATGATAAAAATATTACACATAAAATCAAGATCGTAAGGATGATTGAAACAAAGAAGTGGTTATGTGATATAAGTGATATCATGCTAAGTTTCTTTGCTTGTTTCCAGTAAGAGCATTAGGCAATACATCATAGAGCTAGAAATTTGGATTTGTGTTAATTTTACATAATAAATGTTAACCTGACCTAAGTATCACAACTATAATATATATATCTATAAAAAGTATGTTATGTATGTTATGTACAATCATTGGAGTACAATACATTACATGTGAAATGTTTCCCGATATTTAGGCATGAGTTCAATAGAACCGTCTACCTTAATTTCTTGCTGCTACTCTATTCAGTGTCAGTAAATTCTTCAGTTAATTTGTTGGCGCTGATCTATGTAGATTGTACACTAAATTCTTTAAATAAGAAATGATCTAAAAGAAAAATAAAAAAAAATCTGTACATTGTGCATAAGCTGCAACTTAACATTTTGCATCAATTTAAACAAATATGAAATGGCTTGGCTTCACTACCAATGTGTACTGGAAGAACCATTGAAAAAATTTTAAGCCTTACATGGCTATGAAGCCAGTGGTACTGTTTGTTGATCATGAATCACCCCAACTGGTGCATCTTTAATGCTTCAATAATGAGTTCATTAGGAGATTTTAATGTCCTCAAAAACTATTTTTCTTTTGATGAGATATTGTAGATTTCATTGTTTCTCATTCAATTCCTGTTTTATAGATATAGTAACAGTCATTCTTCTCTTTGAATTGAAATTAACATTTCTTTTGATATAAAATTGGCATATAGCCGTTCGGCCCAATGGTCATTTAGTCGTTGGACACAATGGTCATATAGCCGTTGGGCCCAACGGCTATAATGGCCCAACGGCTATAATGGCCCAACGGCCATTTTTTAATTAAATTTGATTTTTTTTAAATTGCGGGAGTTTATGAATGTCAAACAGTTAAGTTGATTTCATCATATTGTTCATGTTCTGGTTGTTTCTTGGTAAAAAAGTTTGATAGTTTTTGCTATGCTTTAACTTATCCCATATTTTGATTATTGTAGGATAAATTTGTGATTATCTAGCATAGAGATTGTTGAAAAGTGTTTTGGACCTCAAAATCGTAGCCATGTTGTTGCCTTTGGGGGTGGATGGAGTAAAGGCGAAAGACTTAAAAGATGGCACTTCCTCCAAGGCTGTATTATTGTCCACGCTACATTCTACTCAAGAGAAAAACAAATACTTAATGAGGAAAATAAATCCTTGAATGATCGTTTGTCTACCTTAGAAGATGAGAAGAAAGAAATAAGGAAAATGAAAGAATTCTTCGCTGCTCAACAACCACAAGTCAGGGATACAAGTGGTAACCATATATCTTCTCACTGTCCTCTGTATATTTATTAAATTAGTTTATCTCCTCTTCCCTTGCCCATTTTCTTTCTCTTACTGCATTTTTTTCTTATAGAAGTAGAATACAAGCATCCTTGAGGGAACTCTCTTCATCTTCAAGTACTTGTGACAATGAAGTGCTACTAAGGTTTGTCTATACTCTTGAACTCGCTCTCTTTTTAACTGATGAAGTATTTAATTATGCTTAATGTTAAGATATGATGTACATATTGGGCGACACTTGGATTATCTAAATTGATTATGCAGTATAATGAAACTACCAAATTAAAGTTCTTTGTTGTAATCTACATTGAACAAATGGTTATTTCTTCATCTCCTCGAGCTTTCTCTGCACTTATGTTTAAAAATTAAATTTGATACTTTGATATATTTACTTACATGATTTATGTCGAGCATATATGGTGAAGCGATGTACTAAATTTCTGTTTTACTTCTGCAGGAGTTACTTGATTTAGGTGAAACAGTACGAATTGAAAGTCGAGGATTTTGATTATTTTTTGGCCTGTGTTGGAAGCTGGCAATTTGAACTGAAAGTCGATGACTTTATTAAATATATCATGTTTTTGAATTGAAACTAATATAATGGGATGTTAACTAAGTATCCTGGTCTCTAATTATATATATATATTGTTTTTGTATCGAGATTCTTGATAGAAATTTGGTATTTATTTGATGAAAATTATTATTTTGTGATATATATATTGTTTTTGTATCGAGATTCTTGATACAAATTTGGTATTTATTTGATGAAAATTATTATTTTGTGATATTAGGCTCATTTGTGGTCAATTGATCTAGGAAAATTTATTACAATGAGGTAGTTAGTCTTTTTGAGACAAGAAATACCGTCGCTAAATAATATTTATGACAAGGTAGTTAGTCTATTTGGGATGAGATTGGTCGTCGTAAAAGAACAATTAAGACCAGTTAATTTGTAGATTGAGGTAAGATATACCGTCACTAAAAGGTAACTAAGACGAATTATTTTTATAGTTGCAAATGAGTATTAGGGATCGTTTTTTTGGAGTCGCTAAAAGATAATTACGACAAGATGGCCTACTTGGGATGAGGTTCCTCGTCGTAAAAAGAAAATTACGATGATGTAGGTAGTCATTTTGAGACGAGAAATACTGTGCTAAATAATATTTATGACAAGGTAGGTAGTCTATTTAGGATGAGATTAGTCATCGCAAAAGAACAATTAAGACCAATTAGTTTGTCAATTGGGACAAGATATACCGTCACTAAAAGGTAATTAAGACCAATTGTTTTACCGTCGCAAATGAGTATTAGGGACCGGTTTTTTAGATGCGTCACTAATGATCTTTAGCAGCGGAGCCTGTTAGGACGAGGTGCGACCGTAGTTTTCTGGTCCCAAAAGACCAACTGGGACAAGATTTGGACTATTTGGGACCATATTTCCCTTTCCTATAGGTTGTTTTTCTTGTAGTGGTTTATGCAAAATCAGTTTTTAGCGACTTGACTAAGGATTTAACTAGGTTCACAAAACACATAAGACAAACAAGCGTAAAGTAAAAGGGGAAGGAGAGAAAGTTAGGGACTTAGTCCATTGGCCCAAATCAACGAGACTTGTCCTATTCTAATTGGGATTTAGACCCATTTCACCTGTCCTAGTTTAGTTTCCGAGTCTTGACTCGAATCTTGCTCCACCTATATTAAATAAAACTTTGACTTCGTGGCCCGAATGAATAACCGACAAAATAAATAAAATAAATACAGCAATACTAAATAAATAACGATAATAACTAAATAAATAGCAATGGGGCTCGGGTATCATCGTTGCTTCAGGAACGGGACTTTAACCCATTTTCCTTTTCCAACTCTATGCGTTTATGTGCCATAGGATCACTTTTGAGCTTAGAACTTCGGGATTGACTCAATGATGATGGGCCTCAGTGGCCCATTAAGGAATGCAAGGGGAATGAGTCCGTTTGGACTCCAAGGCGAATTCATATGAAGAAAAGAAAAGAAAGAACTAATATATGTATGTATATATACATGCGAGAACACAAAACAAACAAGAAAATGATAAACTTGTAAGCTGAAAGAATCTCCTATCACAAGAACTAACATCTTGACCAAACACGCAGTGGATTAACTAAGGATTAATGGAACTAAGAACCATGGATCCCAATCATAACGAATAACGTTCAAACTACTTAATACAACGGGTGAAGGACTTTAATATTGTGTTGAGAATTGACATAACAACACAGGAACTAGCATCTTAAACTACATAATCAATATCGAACTAAAACGTTAAGATTATACTAAGATGGAGTTTATCAAAGAAAACAATAACCTGGTGATAATAAACAATTCTTTAAAACATCAGGGTGAAAACAATTAGCTAAACTTGATCTCATCAAGAAACTGGTATTGAAATTAATACCTTATAAGTGATAATCAGAGTGTACTAAAAACCATAGGATCTTTTAAAATAATCAAGAAAGAAAGAAAGAGGACAGATTGAAGAAAAGGATCCATTTATATAAATACGATGCTCAGACAATACATGAGACAACAAAAAACATGTTTTCCTTTCATACAGCTAGACTACCAGAATATTAACACACAAACCAAAACATCAAAATCACCACTACGATGTTATGAAAATGCTAACAACACACAACACCAAGAGACGATCAAATGATTATGAGTAAAACAAAACAAGAACATGCCGTGCAAAATTTAATCAAGACGCAATTTTTCAATCACGTAGTTAAACAAATCGTGGTGCAGAGTTTGACCAATTTTCCATCGATAATTTATTTTACATACGCATGACAAATAGAGAAAGAAATTATTTTTTGAGAGCCTATACTCTGGCAAAACAAGCAACAGGAAAAAGATATAACTAGACAAACGCAACGAAGCACATCTTTTCTGAAGTTTGCGATCAATAGGAAAAGGATTATAACCACAGGAACATTGCAACAAGAATATGAAAAAATCAATCTTACTGCCTTCAAGGCTGCTACAGCAAGCAAATCCCAACCTATAAAAGAAAACAAAAACAATTTGGGATGAAGGTATGCTCAGGCCAAGTAACATCCAAACATAAGCCTTTTTCCTTTTTCTTTTCTTAGAAATGAATACGAAATCAGAACTTTGAAGCAAAAGGGAAAACAAAGCAAACAAGATCACAAACAGATCCAGTTTAGGATTGAAAAGGTACCCAAGCCAAAGAACATTCAAGCATAAACCTTTTTCCTTTACTTTTTCTTAGAAATGAATGCAAAATCAATTTTGAAACAGAAGGGAAAACAGTTAAAGCAACAACAACACAAAAAAATATTAGGGCTAGCATAGCCATCTACAACAAACCATACCAACCTTATTCACGGTTACGACCAACAAATATGGCTACGAAGAAAGAGATAAAGGTAAAAAATGATGAACTAAAAGGGACGAGAGTATGCTTACTTCTTTTGGGGCAACAAAATAGGATTACGAACCAATACGGAGGTCACGACCACCACCGAAGAAGCGTCGTCATCAACTTCGGAACTTCAATTAGCCAACCAATTTTTTGAAACACTATTCCTACTAAAAGATTGAGTTTTTCTCAAAGGATTTCTCTTCTCCTTTTTCTAACCCCTGTCAACTCTCAGTTTTTTTGAAAACCTCAAATTTTTCCCACCCAAGATTTTTCGAACCCCAAAAGAAAGAAACAACCCCCCTTTTCCAAACCCTAATTTTTCAACCTAGCTTTCTCCATCCCGTCCCCCTCTAAATAGAGAACCAATGGCTTCTACTATAAAATACCTAATCGAGGTATTTTAGGGATTCTAAAATAGGAACTTTTGAAAAATTTCCAAATTCCCATCCGTCTCCCCTTCGATTTTCATTCATAATTTGTACGAATTTGTTGTTCTCGATGAAAAATCCAACAACGGCTATCCAATAGCAAAATGGGACCGTGGAATTATCTCCTAGACCAATGAAATTCATTCACCTCTGTACAAATTCGTACAAATTAACCCAAAAATCTCAGGATCAAACTGTTGGGGAGACAACTCATCCAAATTTAGAAACTTCTTTGCTTTTCTCGCACAGATTCACGTGGTGGGGCATGTGAGCCACGTGTCGAGGTCGGTTCGGTCGCGGGTTGAAAATTTTGGGTCGAGAAAGAGGAGAATTGAGTTGATTTGGACAGGTTTTGAGTTTTGGCTAGTCGAAATCGTATGTTGTTAATTGTCGATGCTGTATGTAGCTGGTTTTTGCTGTCGCTTATTTTAGGGATTTGTCTTAATGAAGCTTGTGTGTTGAAGAAAATGGGAGAGTGGGCCGGGTTAAGGCTAATTTGGGCTAATTTTTGGGCCTTTGGGTTGCTGTATGGATTAGTTAAATTGGGGTTATTTAAGATAACCCAAATTAGATTAGGGATTATGAATTTAGGCTAATTGTTAAATTAGACTACTCATTAGAATTTATCCAATCGAATTTAAATTTTAGCCTAATTAAAAATTAATTGACCAATTACATTGTAATTATGGTCAAATTATTTTCAATTTAGGTTAAATTTAATAAATTGACCAAATATAACTAAAAATTGCAAAAAAATCAATCACTGTTTTAATCCTGAGTTTCTCAATTTAATAAAATCGACACATATTTATTTGAATAAATTATTTTGAGAATAAATTATATTAAAATCCATATTTTAATCATTTGAATTTGTTTCAAGATAAACCTTGATTAAAAATTAATTTTTGTATATTAAATATTTAAGTGGAAAAGTTATAAAATTTCGTATAATTGAATATGATAATATATAATCGTTACTTAAAATGACCAATTTACCCAAATAAATACTTTGAAAATCCTTTATTCGGATAAATTAAATGTTATTATTTTATCTAAAAATTGAAGAAAATCAGAATTAAATTGGGTTGTGGATGGTAAAAATTAGGTTTCAATAACTTCTCCCTCCCTTTGGGTAGGATGGATGCAATTAATCCTGGGCAAAGAGAGGTTGGTGTTCCTAAATTTTTGTCCGACCATTAATTCAAATCTGAAAGAGGTTGGTTTATCGCATGAGTTTTGTGGAGTTATGGCCAAACCTCGGTATTAGATTTCCTACATATCTTAGGTTACATGAGAATTCAGGCCACTTGTAGTTCATAAAGCTTGATGTTAAGCACAATTTTCAAGAGAATTCATCAATTATCTTGGTTTTGGAGTTATTGGTTAAACCGAGAAGCTGGGGAATAAAGGGATTTGGGGGAGGTTGGAATGTTGTCGAGTGTTATACATAGATACCAACCTACATATCCCCAAGATTTCAGGGAAACAGAATACTTGTAGTTCGACTCGATCGGTAGAAAAGATAGTCTTCTATTTCAGATGATCTTTGGCTCGGGATGAGTGACAAGTTAATGAGTTGAGGAAATAAAGCTTGTAACCTATTAACCATGAATATGGGATCCTTCACATCCACAGTAGAGAACTTACCTAGACATAATTTCCAAAACTCTAGGCATCCTATCACTCAAATTTGAAAGAAAGGAAAGACTACCCTCGATGTAAGTTTAGAAGTATCTCGAAGGTGAAGTTGGAACAAGAATATCCCAGAATACCCACATGCCTTCTAATAGGGTTGTGGTTAGATGGTGGTGGTGATCATCCTTTAGCTCGCATCCAGAGAGTTTGGCGTCCCTAGCTAGACTATATCCCATTTTTCTACTAAGAAAGAGTTTCACGTTGTGCTGCGTCCTATTTGAAGTCATCCACACCTATGGTTTTTATTTGAGATTTTCATCCTCTAGGACTCTCTCGACAATGCTTCAAGAAGAAAGTGTTAGTGCTAAACATAATTCACAAAAGAGGTATGTAGTCTTTTACCATATCTCCATGTGAGTTATGCCCTGAAAAGCAGAGTTATCTCTTTATGTACCTATTTGGAATGAAATAATTGGAAACAACAAACACAAACACCCTCTTGGTTGTTGTATAATTATGACATTTGTTGGTTGAATATTTCTTTAAAGTGGGGTGGCCCTTTTGGACACCGGCGATACTTTATGCAGAACGGTCCCTACAATCGTGTAATCTTGTGCTGGTGTGGCAACCCTTTTGGTTACCTATATCACTTGTTGTATGGGGAATGATAACCTCTCCGGTTATAGCCGATGATTGATTTATAAATTTCCCTTAAATTTTTAATCTTTGTATAATCTTGCGCATTATTTGATGTTGGATACGAGGTGACTTACAGATGTCCTTTGAATTGCTATCTTTTAGGTAATCCTGCACATTATCCGACCTTGGATAAAAAATGGCTTCTATATATCTCTCCAATCTCTAGATTTTAGGTGTTCCTGCACATCATCCGACCTTGGATACAATATGACTTATAGATATCACACAAATTTATAATCCTTAGGTAATCCTGCACATAATCGGTCTTGGAAATGACGTGGATTATAGATAACCCTTGGGCGTATCAATTTGACAATCTCTCATATTCTTTGATAAGGATTTAGTTGCGACTTATGGATAACCTCCAAACTATCGATTTTTTGGCGATCTTGCACACTATCCGATTAGGATGTTGTTGTGTCTTATGGATGACCTACAGTCTATCAACTCATACATGATCTTGTACACTATCCTATTTCAAATAATGACTTATAGATGACACTCAAATTGTCAATTTCTAGAAATCTCACATATCATCCGTCTTTAGATACTGACTTAAAGGTGTCCTTTCAAATCGTGTGCTCTTGATACATTCAGGTGTTGATTCATAAAATGATGAAATATCATTGACACCAGCATTTATGTATCACGTGTCTATAGATATTAAATACTGATGATATATCGACTCTATCGTTCATGTCTCGCGTGTCAATAGATATGAATTGCTGATGATATCCTCGATGCCAGCATTTATGTCTCGCGTATCAATAGATATTAAATACTGATGATATCCTCGACAACAACATTTATGTCTTGCGTGTCAACAGATATAAAATTCTGATGATATGAAATGGCCCTCTCGGCGATGATATGAATGGCACTCTTCGCAATGATATGAAATACCTTCTTAGCAATGATATGAAATGGCCCTCTCGACGATGATATGAAATGGCCCTCTCAGCAGTGCTATGAAATGGCCCTCTTGGTAATGATATGATTGGCCCTCTTGGAAATGATATGAATGGCCCTCTTGGGAATGATATTAATGGAACTCTCGGCAATGCTATGAATGTAAGACCCCGTAAAATCCTAAGCCAAAAATTTTGCTGCTGGAGTTTTTTTTCAAGCTCCTACACGAAGAAAAACTTTCTAAGTTGTAGGACCCTGAATAATGAAAATCATTATTAGCTCCATGTTTCAATATTATTCATAGTATATCATGGTTCTTTGGTAGTTTATGATCAGGTTTGATGTCTATTAAAGTCTCAAATACATCCTAGCAATTAGGAGAATCAAAACATTCCTTACCGATTGAATTCTTTAGAAGGATATCGGTATATTAAACTTAAAATAAGCATATCTCTAATTATACTATGAAATTTTGATCTCATGACCCATCAAAAGACAGATAATTGAATTATCTTTCCAACAATATCAATTTTTCCAAAATCCAAGATCAGAGTAAAAAGTATGGTTGTTTTATGGGGAGCTATCCGGATTGTCCAGGTACGACGCCAGGTCCGACGGACCATCGCACAAGACCATCGAAACTAAGGCAGTGAGATGTTTTCTAGGAAAAAATCAACGATATGAAGTGACGGTCCATCCCAGGTGCTACGGTACGTCACCCAAACTGTAGCGGACCTTCGTTTAGCATTTTAAAGTCATTTTTAAAGGGGTTTTAGGATGTTTTTCCATCCCTTTAAACCCCTAATCCCATCTATTTTAGCAACAAAACTTCTCATTTACCCATAACATCAAATTTGGGTTTTCTCTCAAGATCATCCTTTTATAACAAGAGCAAAAACCCTTCTTCAAGAATCTAAGATATTCATGTTCTTCAAACTCAAGAACAACTTATTTTCTCTCAAAGGGACAAGAACCCTAGTCAAGAATCATCAAGAAAACATCAAGATTTGTGTTTCCCAATCCAAGAAAAATCAAGAAATTTTATATCTCTTTCAATATCAAGCTTCAAGATTTGAGTTTTATTACTCCATGATTTATCTCAAACTCCAAGAAAACTAGTTGATTGGGGATTCAATTTCAAGAAAGTTCCGCATCTAATCTTCAAGAATCTTCCATCTAAGGTATGCATAGTGTTCATCCATGGATTTATTTAATCCATGGAGCTCAAGTATTAAGTTTTAAATTATGTATTGTAAATATTTTGTTGTGGGTTAATTGTAACCATGTGGTTGTTGTTGTACGATTCCCAAGTTGGAATCTTTATGTGATTTTATGAGGACATGTTAGAATATAAGTTGAAATTCATAAATTTAGTGGTTTAAGATTGTTGAATTGATTATTTTACCTATGCCAAAAATAATGCATGTAAGGTATTTGATAAAATGCCTAAGAAATTAGAAATCATGCAATATAGCTAAATTGTGACTAAGTGAAGGATTCATTATATGCCCCTATGTTCCAATGACTTCCATGTTGGTAATGTGTCTTGAAAATGTTGTTGGATTGCTCATGAACTAGTCTTATGAGATTATGCTATGCTTACTTGAAAATTCTACTTATGTACAAGATGTATCAAAACTATGTACTCCATGAAATCCCCCAAGTTATGATATTATGGATTTTTGATGTTGATCATGTATTCAAGAAAAGTCATGTTTATCAGTTTCCTTCCATCGAGTCTTAGGAGTACTTGTACCTAAAAAAATATAGTTGTGTGCCTAGAGCTATGTAATGTTTCATGATACTCTCAGTCAAGACATGTTCAATATACTTCAGTCAATCTCATGACTCAGGAAAACTCATGTAAATTCAGTATTGTAAGACCCCGCAGAATTGTTGCGTTCGAGTTTATCTCATTTGGATTTACAAGCCTCAAGACTTAGCAAATTTCATAAGTGTTCAACACTTAGTCTCATTTTTAGACCTCCAAACTTCGTGGATTTATTTGATGACCTTCCCGACACTCGTTTCTCGATTTTAAAGTTGTGTTGTGATGGGGAAAGGTTGTAGTACATCCCGAATAAGTTTTGGAATTTTTGGAATCCGTTTAGGGCTTATTTTAATTTTGAAATAGTATCCCCGAGTGATCTGCAGGCACCGCCTGGGATATTGCACTGCAATAAGGCAGGCACCGCCTATTCTATCTCGGTGGACTAAGGCAGACGACGCCTGCTAAACTCCGGTGCTCACCCAATTTTTATGCACTCAACCCTCGTGTCCCTAAGGTTATTTTGGTCCTTTTTCCACCCTATGTATAGTCTTTAACACGGGATTTGAGGCAAATATCACCAAAATACATTCCTTTTATCAATTTTCTCTCAAGAACATTCAAGAACTCAAGTTAGGGTTTTTATAGAAGCTTGAAGAATAAAGCGTTTTCATCATAGAACTTCAGGGAAACTTCTAACTAAGGTATGCGTGAGTTGATTCATGGACTCCTTGCATTCATGAAGCTCAAGAAACCTTTTCTAAATTATGTATTATGATATTTAAGTTGATTGATGGTTAGTGATTATGTTGTTGGAGTTGATGATATCCAAGATGAGATTTTTGTATGTTTGTATGAAACTATGGTGATATATGATGCATAAACATGTGTAAATTTGTGGTTGAATACTTGTAATCTTAATGAACCCACCTATGCCTAAGATGTGCATGTAAGGTGTTTGTGAAAATACCTAAGAGGCTAGAAATCATGCTTTCATGACATAATAGGTCCTAAGTAAATATTCCATGCTCTAAGTTTATATTCAACATGATTTCCATGCTATTGTCTTGAATTGAAGATATTGTATAAGATGCTCATGATATTGTTGTGATATGGAATAACCATGATATTGAAGCCATGCAAGTATGTACATGTTGTATGAATTCCCATCCATGTGATAGATTGTTGAGAACCATGCTTATTATGGAATCTCTACTTATGATATTGTGAATTGTGGATTCTACTCTTATAATCAAGTCATTCATGTGTATCAGTTTTCTTCCATCGAGTCCTGGAGGTACTTGTACCTGAAAACTATAGTTGTGTGCCTAGAGTCGTTTCATGTTTCACAATATCCTCAGTCAAGATATGTTCAATAGAATTCAGTTAGTGATGTGACTCAGGAAAACTCAAGAATCTCAAAAGTTCAGTAGTCTCAGTAATTTCAGTACTCTTAGTCAAACCTCAGATCTCAAGTATCCTTTCCGTCAGTCAATGGAACCCAGTGAAATTAATCTTAGCTCAGCTAAGAAAATACTATAATCTCAGTTAATAGTTTAGTTAGTCAGTTCAGCTCAGATAATTATGTTTAGTGTTTCAGATGGGAGTAGGATTCAGCACCGAGCGAACCTAGGGATGGGGGCTCACCCATTAGATAGGACTGAGATCCCTAGCAGAAATCCCCAAGTTCTAGAACTATGTAATCACCGTAGGTACGAGATGTCACCCGATAGATTGGACTGGCATACTCATGGATCACCCGTTAGCACATTTATATGTATAGGACTGGTCCCAGGAGTCACCCATTAGATTAGGACTGACTCTATAGTAGATGTTTTTAATGGTGGCGCGGTACTGACACCCTTCCAGTAAGGGAAGAAATTGGACCCCAGTTAGCTTAGCATGGGGTATGTCAGTTACATGAATACATCCCAAAGTTTCAGTTACAGATATTAGGATTGTCAGATACAGTCAACTTAGCTTAGTAGTACAGACTCAGGACTGTTAGATACAATCAATCCCTATCATTATAAATAGACTCCAAGATCACCCATTAGACAGGACTGATCTCAAACTACAATTTCAGTATTAGTAATATCATTCTTAGAGATCACCCACTAGATAGGACTGATCTCACTTATAGTCAATCAGTATTAGCAGAATCAGATTCAGAGATCACCCACTAGGTAGGACTTATCTCAGACTAAGTTAATTCATTCTTATTTATCAGCCTATCCAGAGATCACCCGTTAGTTAGGACTGATCTTAGACTCAGATATTCAGATATGGTATGGAACTCAGATAGTTTCACCAGAATTAGGACTGTTAGATACAGTCATCCATGTTATCAGTCTCTCAGTCATTCAGTAACTTAGTATCAGTAAATTCATGTAGTCAGAATTCAAACTCAGTAGTCAGTATCTCCACGAGTTCATTAGTAGTTACGTATGTATGTATGTATTCTCGCATTCATATTAGTCAGCATGTTCATGCATATAAACCCCATGTATTTATCCTACCCCCATGTATACTCGGTACTTTAGTTGTACTGACGCATATGCGCTATGGTGCTTTCTTTTATGTTACACCATAGGTTCTGAGGCGCAGGTTCTAGATCAGAAGTAGCAGTTCAGTTAGCAGTGAGTCCTCATCTTTCAAGGACATGATCATTTCAGTTATCATTCTAGTATTTCAGTTTTTTCCAGTTTCGAGAGTTAGTTGGAGACATATTCCTTCAACTCCTTATTCAGACAGTTTAGAGGCTTTTCAAATGATTATAGAGTTTTCAGTTTTATACTTTAGTCTTTTCAGTTATGTTTTGGTTCTGTGATACCACCTTATTCAGACATTTTATCATTCAGTGTTGAACCTTACGGCCTTTTAGTTCATCTTTCCACACATTATATGTATATTATTCTATTACAGGTACAACTATCAGTCATAGGTTAGCTTGTGGTCCTTCGGGGTCATGAGCACCGTGTAGCATTCTGGTTTAGAAAATCGGGGCGTTACAAATTTGGTATCAAAGCCTAAGGTTCAATAGTGTCCTAGGAAGTTTGAAAGTCGCATCTAGTAGAGTCTTGTACATGTGTGTGTTGTTCACCACACTTATGTGCAGGAGGCTATGAGATGTTTTAGGAAAAGTTTCCCTTCTTTCAGTATTCATGTCATGCTAGTGAGCATAATCTCAGTCTAATCCATTTCTCCCTTTCTTCTATAGACATGCCTCCTAAAATAAAAAATGGGAATCAGTCAGCCCCTCAGCCCGAAGACCCTTTGGGCGATAATGTTTCTCATGCGAAGTTTAGGACCTCATTTACCACTCTTGCTCAGTTAGTCGCTGCTCAGAATGAATGACCTGTCCTAGTCTAATTGGGCTTTAGACCCATTTCACCTGTCCTACTCTAGTTTTCAAGCCTTTGACTCGAATCTTGCTCCACCTGTATTAAATAAAACTTTGGCTTCATGGCCCGATTGAATAACTGACGAAATAAATAAGATAAATACAATAATACTAAATAAATAACGACAATAACAAAATAAATAGCAATAGGGCTCGAGTAGCACCGTTGCTTCAAGAATGGGACTTTAACCCATTTTGTTTTTCCAACTCCACACGTTTATGTACCATAGGATCACTTTTGATCTTAGAACTTCGGGCTTGACTAATTGATGATGGGATCACTGGCCCATTAAGGAATGCAAGGGGAATGAGTCCGTTTGGACTCCAAGGCGAATTAATGCGAAGAAAAGAAAAGAAAGAAGTAATATATGTATGTATATATACATGCGAGAACACAAAACAAACAATAAAATGATAAGCTTGTAAGATGAGAGAATCTCCTATCACAAGAACTAACATCTTGACCAAACACGTAGTGGATTAACTAAAGATTAGTGGATCTAATAACCATAGATCCCAATCATAACGAATAACTTTCAAATTACTTAATACAACGGGTGAAAGGACTTTAATATTGTGCTGAGAATTGACATAACAACATAGGAACTAGTATCTTAAACTACAAAATCAATATCGAACTAGAACGTTAAGATTATACTAAGATGGAGTTTATCAAAGAAAACAATAACCTGGTGATAATAAAAAATTCTTTAAAACATCAGGGTGAAAACAATTAGCTAAACTTGATCTCATCAATAAACTGGAATTGAAATCAATAGCTTATAAGTGATAATCATAGTGTACTAAAAACCATAGGATCTTTTTAAATAACCAGGAAAGAAAGAAAGAAGGAAGATTGAAGAAAAGGGTCCATTTATATAAATACAATGCTCAAACCATACATGAGACTACAAAAAACACGTTTTCCTTTCATACAGCTAGACTACCAGAAAATTAACACACAAACCAAAACCAAAACATCGATATCATCACTACGATGTTAATAAAATGATAACAACACTCAACACCAAGAGACGATCAAATGATTATGAGTGAAACTAAACAAGAACATGCTGTTCAAAATTTAATCAAGACGCAATTTTTCAATCACATAGTTAAACAAATCGTGGTGCAGAGCTTGGCTAGTTTTCAATCGATAAGTTATTTTACATACATAGGAAAAATCGAGAAAGAAATTATTTTTTGAGAGCCTGTACTCTGGCAAAACAAGCAACAGGAAAAGATATAGCTAGACAAACGCAATGAAGCACATCTTTTCTGCAGTTTGCGATCAACAGGAAAAGGATTATAACCATAGGAACATTGCGACAAGAATATTAAAAAATCAATCCTACTATCTTCAAGGCTGCTATAGAAAGCAAATCCTCACATATAAAAGAAAACAAAAACATTTTGGGATGAAGGTATGCTCAGGCCAAGTAACATTCAAACATAAACCTTTTTCCTTTTCTTTTTCTTAGAAATGAATACAAAATCATAACTTTGAAGCAAAAGGGAAAAAAAAGCAAACAACATCACAAACAAATCCGGTTTAGGATTGAAAAGGTACCCAGGCCAAAGAATATTCAAGCATAAACCTTTTTCCTTATTTTTTCTTAGAAATGAATGGAAAATAACTTTTGAAACATCAGGGAAAACAGTTAAAGCAACAACAGCACAAAAAAATCCTAAGGCCAGCATACCCATCTACAGCAAACCATACCAACCTTATTCACGGTTACGACTAACAACTATGGCTACGAAGAAAGAGATGAAGGCAAAAAATGATGAACTAAAAGAGACGAGAGTATGCTTACTTCTTTTGGGGAAACAAAATGGGATTACGAACTAATACAGAGGTCATTACCACCACCGAAGAAGCTTCGTCATCAACATCAGAACTTCGATTAGCCAACCAATTTTTGGAAACACTATTCCTTCTAAAGGATTGAGTTTTTATTAAAGGATTTCTCTTCTCCTTTTTCTAACCCCTTTCAACTCTCAGTTTTTCTAAAAAAAAAACCCAATTTTTTCCCACCCAAGATTTTTCGAACCCCAAAAGAAAGAAAAAACCCTCCTTTTCCAAACCCTAATTTTTCAACCTATCTTTATCTATAACATCCCCATCTAAATAGAGAACCAATGGATTATACTATAAAATACCTAATTAAGGTATTTTAGGGATTATAAAATAGGAAATTTTGAAAATTTTCCAAATTCCCATCCACCTCCCCTTCGGTTTTCATTCGTAATTTGTACAAATTTGTTGTTCTCAATGAAAAATCCAAAAACAGCTAGCCAATAGAAAAATGGGACCGTGGAATCATCTCTTGGACCAATGAAATTCATCCACCTCTGTACAAATTCGTACAAATTAACCCAAAAATCTCAGGATCAAACTGTTGGGGAGACAACTCATCCAAATTTAGAAACTTCATGGCTTTTCTCACACAAATTCACGTGGTAGGGCATGTGAGTCATGGGTCGAGGTCGGGTTGATCGCGGGTTGAAAAATTTGGGTCGAGAAAGAGGAGAATTGAGTTGATTTGGACAGGTTTTGAGTTTTAGCTAGTTGAAATCGTATGTTGTTAATTGTCGATGCTGTACGTAGCTGGTTTTTGCTGTCGTTTATTTTAGGGATTTGTCTTAACGAAGCTTGTGTGTTGAAGAAAATGGGAGAGTGGGCCGGGTTAAGGCTAATTTGGGCTAATTTTTGGGCCTTTGGGTTGCTGGATTGATTAGTTAAATTAGGGTTATTTAAGATAACCCCAATTAGATTAGGGATTATGAATTTAGGCTAATTGTTAAATTAGCCTAATTATTAGAATTTATCCAATCAAATTTAAATTTTAGCCAAATTAAAAATTACTTGACCAATTACATTGTAATTATGGTCAAATTCTTTTCAATTAAGGTTAAATTTAATAAATTGACCAAATCTAATTAAAAATTAAAACAAATCAATTACTATTTTAATCCTGAGTTTCTCAATAACAACAACAACAACATACCCAGTGTATTGCCACCTAGTGGGGTCTGGGGAGGGTATAGTGTACACAGACCATACCACTACCCCTCAAGAGAGGTGGAGAGGCTGTTTCTGATACACCCCTGGCTTAATCCTGAGTTTCTCAATTTAATAAAATCGACACATATTTATCCGAATGAATTATTTTTGAGAGTAAATTATATGAAAATCAAGATTTTAATCATTTAAATTTGTTTCAAGATAAACCTTGATTAAAATTTTATTTTTGTAGATTAAATGGTGAATAAGCAAAGTTATAAAATTTCGTGTAATTAAATAAGATAATATATAATCGTTACTTAAAATGACCAATTTACCCAAATAAATACTTTGAAAATCCTTTATTTGGATAATGTAAATGTTATTGTTTTATCTAAAAATTGAGCAAACTCAAAATTAAATTGGGTTGTGGAGAGTAAAAATTAGGTTTCAACAATTGCCCCCTCCCTTTAGGTAGGATGGATGCAAATAATCCCGGTCAAAGGGAGGTTGACGTTCCTAATTTTTGTCCGACCATAAATTTGAATCTAAAAGAGGTTGGCTTCTCGCACGAGTTTTGTGGTGTTGTGGATATACCTCGATATTAGGTTTCCTACATACTCAGGTTACATGAGAATTTAGGCCCCTTGTAGTTCATAAATCTTGATTTTAAGCATGATTTTCAAGAGAATTCACCAGTTATCTTGGTTTTAGAGTTTTGGTTAAATCGAGAAGCTGGGGAATAAAGGGATTTTGGGGATGTTGGAATGCATTCGAGTTTTCTACATAGAGACTGGCCTACATATCCCCAAGATTTCAGGGAATCAGACTGCTTATAGTTTGACTCGATTGGTAGAAAAGATAGTCTTCTATTTTAGATGATCTTTGGCTCGGGATGAGTGACAAGTTAATGAGTTGAGAAAACAAATCTTGTAGCCTCTTAATCATGAATGTGGGATCCTTCACATCCATAGACAAGAACTTACCTAGACTTAATTTCCAAAAATCTAGGTGTCCTATCACTCGAATTTGAAAGAAAGGGAAGACTACCCTCGATGTAAGTTTAGAAGTATCTTGAAGGTGAAGTTGAAACAAGAATATCTCAGAATACCCACATGCCTTCTAATAGGGGTGTTGTTAGATGGTGGTGGTGATCATCCTTTAGCTCGTGTCCAGTGAGTTTGATGTCCTTATCTAGACTATGTCCTATTTTTCTGCTAAGAAAGAGTTCCACTTTATGCTGCATCCTATCTGAAGTCGTCCGTACTGTGGTTTTGATTTGAGATTTTTATCTTCTTGGACGCTCTTGACAATGTTTAAAAAAAAAGTGTTAGTGAAAAACATAATTCAAAAAAGAGGTATGTATTCTTTTACCATATCTCCACGTAAGTTATGGCCTAAAAAGCGGAGTTATCTCTTCATGTACCTATTTGGAATGAAATAACTGACAATAATAAACACAACAACCCTCTTGGTTTTTGTATAATTATGACTTTTGTCGGTTGAATATGTCTTCAAAGTGGGGTGGACCTTTTGGACACCGGCGATACTTTATGCAGAATGGTCCCTACAATCATGTAATCTTGTGCTGGTGTGGCAACCCTTTTGGTTACCTTTATCACTTGTTGTATGTGGAATGATAACTTCTCTAGTTATAGACGATCATTGATTTATAACTGTAATGCCATGAGATCCCATCCTGAGATATCACATGGTACTTATGATCTCGAAGGACCACAAGATAACCCTTTACTGATTTCTGTACCTGTAAACTTCATAATTTCTAAAATAAATGCAAAACCTAGACATAAGGTTCAACATATCTATGAATACTTATAATATAGAAAAACTGAATACTAATACATCCATCTAAAAAACCTCTAAACTGTCTGAACTGTGGAGTAGATGGGACAGGTCCCCAACTAACTCTATCTACTAAAAATAAACAAAGTCTGAAGCAATAATAGTAAACTAAACTTCATCCTCAAAAGAAGAGGACTCACTGCTATTGCTGCTGACTGGGACTGAACTGCTGAGGGTATTCTGGATCCTGTGCCTCTGAACCTGTGGTGTCAAATAAAACACCATAGCGCAAATATTTCAGTACAGGAATGTACCGAGTATGTAGACGAGGTAGGCTTATGTAAGGGCTCATGCATGCACAATATCTAAACTAAAATAATCATGAAGATGCCACTTGAGAACACATACATGAATGAATAGAACATGAACACAATCATCAAAACTCTAAATACTAAAACTCAGATACCACTTTACTGTAGACCAAACTCACTCCTAACACAGAGATACTAAATCACTAAATCATATGACACTAATAACGACTCATCTAATACTGATAACTGAGAGTCAAGATGTACTTACATCAAGGACTAAATTCTGAGCTTAGTGTTTTTGACTAACATAATTAGAGATCATCTTTTCTAAGAGATTATTTTGGAAGCGATTATCAATGATAAGAAGTATGATCATGTCCGAATCTGACAACAAGAATACTCAACAGAATCTAAGATGAAGATCAAGTCTATCTAATGAGAGATCTCTAGATATGATAATAAGAATACTCAACATGGTCTGAGACTGAGATCAAGCCTATCTGACGAGAGATCTCTTGATATGATAATAAGAATACTCAACATGGCCTGAGACTGAGATCAAGTCTATCTGATGAGAGATCTCTAGATATGATACTAAGAATCTGTATATAGGACCAAGCCTATCTGATGGGATGGTCCATGAATCAATGGAACTGTCTGAGTTCCTCACTGAGATAGATGACTGTACAACACAGTACTGATTTTTGAAGATTGATAATGAAACTACAACTATGGGAAATAGTCACTTAACCGATATGCCCCAACTCTGCTGATGGGGACCAACCTGTAATACCAGCTAGAAGGGTGTCAATACCATGCCATAGGTAAAGACCTTTCTCAGTTCAAGCCTCTCTCTCGGGTAACCCTCACAAAAAGTTGGCCTGAGGCAATATAATAGTCAAACCTCTCTAGCGGTGGCATCCTCTATTGATGGGGACTCTTGTATCCTACGCTGGATACGCACTTCTTTAGTTCAGGCATTGTTCCTAATGACTTGGCCTCTCTAATAGGGAGCTGCCACCCCCTCCCTCGCTCGGTTCTAGTTTCTACTCCCAACTAAAAGACAACTCCCTCGCTCATTTCTAGTTTCTACTCCCAACTAAAAGATTCTGAACTGAATTTTTAATTGAACACAACTGAACTAGATCTGATACTGATCATGCTTCTCAAAATATCTGACTGAGTTACGCTGAGATTACTTATTTTGGTATCTAATAGAAAAAAGTATTGAATCATGGTATCTGACTAATGATATAGAGCTTGAATAGATTACTCAAATCGTTTATGAGATTAGAATTGAATCACTTGAATACTATTAGATCTGAGGAGATTACAAGAATGAGGCTAGATTACTAGCGATACAGAAATTACAGAGATAACTGAGATTACTGAGCTTTCTTAAGTTCTACACTTGTATGAGGATACAGAGTTCTATAGTTCACTGAGTTCTGAGAATTATGGCTCGACTAGAATTACCGAGAAACTGGTAAAGGCTCTAGACAACAGCTCTATTATCAAGTATAAATACCCCCAGGACTTGATAACATAAAAGTAAAGCATAATCATTCATTCATCCTCACGATCATTCATTCATCATCACAGTCATTCGTTCATCATCACAATCATTCATCTATCATCACAATCATTCATGTATCATCACAATCATTAAAGCATCTCTTCAAATAATTAGGAATCATGTCATATGTTCATTTCCAGAATCATTAAAACATCACCTCAAGCATTTAAGGATCACAAACATCTATTCATCATCACAGTCGTCGAGGGTCACTTTAAGCATCTCGGAATCATAATCAAATAATAACATAGGGGAAACATGCTACTAGATAGTACTCCATTCAACAAGGTTTTACCTCAGCTATTTCATACCTATATCAATCTTGACATGTGTTTGGATATCACATGGCTTGGGGAAACTACATACTATAATGTCATAACTTACTTGCTAACCACTTGGCATGTATTAAAACTTAGCATATATCAGGAGCGCATAATTGGGGTATTTAATACTACCACATCTCTACTTATTCACTAAGGTTCTTCAACAAAACACTAGACATGCACGGGTTTACACTTATTTAGGAATTTTGCAAACTATTGTGGCATAATTCATTTGCTAAGCCATTTTATCAAACACTAGCAATGCATAGACTAGCTCACAATTTGGAGTTTCATATTCAACATACTATAATCTCCCTTATTATTCACCTAAGATCTTTATCAAACCTATGGGGGACATGATTCATTTTTTCAACTATTTCTACACCCAAAAGTCATGAACACATCACATAGAAAACAACTTCAAGAGTGTCTACCACAAACATCACATGAGTTTCACATACTAGGGTCAAAGCTCATAAATCTTGTAAAAAAACATAAATCAAAACTCAACAACCCATTGAACATCAATTTCTACTCATAAAAATCATTAACAACTCATGAATATAAAAATATTTGAGTTTTGAAAAAGGTTCTTGAGCTTCTTGGATGAAAGGGACCCAAGAATAAACATCTACATAACTTAATCTTTGAAATAGGATGAATTATAATGCTTTAGACTCTATCCACACTTGTAATAAATTACTCTCGAAACCCACACTATGAGGAAGTTGATTCTTGAAGAAATCTTGAAGAATTCATGGATTATTATTTTTTGGAAGATTAATTTCCTTGATAAAACCCTAGATATTTCTCTTAAGAGAATTGGAAGAGAAAATGATGAAATTAGAGTTTGGATGGGGGTTTCTCATATTTATAGAGACCCCCAAAAGATGGGAAAAAAGCAAAATACCCTTGCAAAAACATCCTTGAATTGCATGAAAAAAATTAGTTGATGACATCCGTGACAAGCCGTCAGGCCCATGATAGGTCATCACGAAATATCATCACAAAATGGTGAAATTTTGATTTTCCAGTTTTGGTTGATGACATTGGTGATAGGCCATCATGGGCGTGATGGATCATCACAAAATGTCGTCACTGGGGTCAAAAATCTGCCCAGGGCTGATGACATTGGTGATAGGCCGTCACGCTCGTGACGACTTATCACGAATGTTGTCACTCAGTTTTCCAGCCTGATATGCTGGAGTAAAATGGGCATAACGTTTTACTCCGATATCGTTTTTTGACGATATTGGTGTCGATGGAAATATAATTCAAATATATTTTATTTGATATATAGTAGGTCATCTAATTTGATATATACAAAGAGTTATTGACGATTGAAATTGACCAAAGTTTCGACGCTCACTAGAACTTTAACGATAGGAAAGCTTTCAACTCATCCTTGAGTTAGGGGACCTATAAGATCTTAATTCATGCTCAAATAGATTCCCACACTACATAATTGATTAACACACTAAATTTACATAGGATTCAAGGCTTTTGGAACATCTATGCATATGAATGATGGATTTCCATTCAAGTCCAAAATGTGGGGTCTTACATTATTTCCCCATTGGAATCATTCGTCCTCGAATGCCGCTTTATAAGTTACGAGTACTGATCAACTGAACTTACTTAAGGGACATGAATATCTTTAACATAACTATGCAACTGGAACCACTAACTTATAGAGCTCTCACACTGGGCATGCATAACTGAAGCATGGAATACTCAACTGAATCTACTCATAGCTGAATTCTCATAACACTCCTACATATCTTATGCATTGACTCATAACTGGGATGATCTCAAGAATGCATGACTGATCACACACTAAAAAGCTGAACTCATTTCTACTGAATGCGCATATCTAATGCATGAATGGCGGGCTAAGCTGACTTTTGAAAGCAAGACTTGACAATACAATAACAACTGATGCTAACTTCATAAAGAAAATTTGAACATGCATCGGGATGAATCTAATGGCATAAAACATCATAATACTATAGGGTATCTCCCTCTTGGGACTCTATGCCCCTCTAAACATACTTTGCTAAAATACTAAGGCAGTGTGCGAGACACTTACAGACTAGGTCATGATTGACCGATCAAGATTTGAAACTCATGCATGACTCATGCTAATATATAAGCCCAAAATGGAAGCAAAGTATCTAAAAATGCATATCATAAAGATGAAGAGCTCAAAACATACCCAAGTCCAATTCAGGGAATCTTCCTGATCAAGGAGAGCCTAACGTGAACGGAGTCTACCCCTCTAAGCTAGCACTCTACATTCTGGCATTCTATGGAACGATTCACCACACCTGAAGCACACATCACTACCAGCTCTACACACACCTTGGTGGCTCTTTCCACTCTCTCTATAAAGCGAATAGGTACGAACACCACTAGCACTACTCTGGGTTTTAGAGCCTGGTGCCCCATCAGAACTAACACCTCCAAACACAGGTGTGGGTACACTAGCTGAGGATGGAGATGGAACCAAAAATCTTTGATTATACCAAGAACGACTACTACCTTGGGACCCTGCCTGAGAGAAACCACGACTACCTATTTTGGCCCTCTTACTCACTCTCTTTATTTTCTTTATTTTATCTGCCTCAATTTGCTGCCCATGCATCATTATCCTCGAAAGATCCATGTCTCTATTGAGCATAGCATCCCTATACTCTTTCAACACATCACTCGATACCCCAGTCAAAAACTTACTTATACTCGCTCTAGGGTCAGCTATCAAGTAGGGAACATACTTAGCTAAATGGTTAAACCTAAGACAATACTCTTTCACGGTCATGGAATGTTGCCTTAGATTCATAAACTCTTCTACCTTAGTCTCTCTCTTATCTAGTGGGAAAAACCTATCCAGAAATGCACTCTGAAACTCTGACCAAGTCACAAGAGCTGCATTCCCTCCTCTACTCTTCTCCCACATCACTACCCAATAATAAGTAATATATTTCAACCTATAGGATGCTAATTCCACACTATCCTCCTCAGAAACATGCATAATCTAGGTGATCTTCCTCACCTCCCCTAAAAAAAGTTGCAGTTCCTCACCAACTACATACCCAAAGAATTTTGGCGGGTTTATTTTCTTGAAGTTTCTAACCCTGGCTACGGCAGAATTCCATCTTGCTGAGGTAGAGTTGTAGCCTGATGGTTCTCCTGAACATTAGTCACACCTTAGGTTAGCACCTGAAAATCTATCCGAAACTCTGCATATGACACACTCTTTTTCTAGGGATCTACTGGCTGTGGGGGATGATCATCGACCCCATGGAAAAAATCTCAGCGAGGAGGCATACTCTAAAATTGGAAGAAAGAAGTGGATTAGACTAAGGATCAACTTGAGCTCATGCTCACTCTCACGACACTGATACTGGAAGAAGATTAACTTGTCCTAAGAACATCCTGTAGCCTCTTGTACATAAATGTGGCTGGAAACACACCCATGCACAAGACTCTACAAGATGCGGCTTTTTAGACTCCTTAGGACACTCTTGAACCTTAGGCTCTGATACCAAGTTTTTAACGCCTCGAGATCCAATCCCGAGATGTCACATGGTGCTTATGACCCCGAAGGACCACAAGCTAACCCTTTACTGATATTTGTACCTATACACTACATAATATCTAAAATAAATGTGGAAACTAGACATAAGGTTCAACACATCTATGAATACTCAAAATACAGAAAAACTAAATGCTAATACATCTGTCAGAAAAACCTCTAAACTGTTTGAACTGTGGAGCTGATGGGACAGGTCCCCAACTAACTCCATCTACTAAAAATAAACAAAGTCTGAAGCAATAATAGTAAATTGATATTCGTCCTTGAAAGAATAAGACTCACTGCTACTGATACTGACTGGGACTGAACTGCTGAGGGTACATTGGATGTTGTGCCTCAGAACCTATGGCGTCAAATAAAACACCATAGCACAAATGCGTCAGTACAAAAATATATCGAGTATGTAAATGAGGTAGGCTAATACAAGGGCTCATGCATGCACAATATCTAAACTAGAAAAATAATGAAGATGCCACATGAAAACACATACATAAATGCACAGAACATGAACACAATCACCATAACTATAGATACTAAAACTCGGGTACCACTTTACTGTAAGCTAAACTCACTACTAACACTAAGATACTGAATCACTGACTTATCTGATACTAATAATGACTCATCTGATACTGATAACTAAGAGTCTGGATGTATTTATATCAAGGACTGAATTATGAGCTTACTACTTTTGACTGAGAGTTTTTGAGATCATCTTTTCTAGCAGTTTATTTCGGAAGCAATTATCAATGATAAGAAGTATGATCAAGTCTGAATCTGACAACAAGAATATTCAACAGAATCTGAGATTGAGATCAAGCCTATCTAACAGGAGATCTCTAGATATGATAATAAGAATACTCAACATGGTCTGAAACTAAGATCAATCCTATCTGATAAGAGATCTCTAGATATAATATTAAGAATGCTCAGCATAGTTTGACACTGAGTTCAAGCCTATCCGACGGGAGATCTCTAGATATGATAATAAGAATCTGTATATAATATGAAGCCCATCAGACGGGATGGTCCTTGAATCAATTGAACTATTTGAGTTCCTCACTGAGATAGATGACTATACCACACAGTCTTGATTTCTAAAAATTGATACTGAAACTGCAATTGTGGGAAGTAGTCACTTAACCGACATGACCTAACTCTACTGATGAGGTCTAACCTATAACCCCAGCTGGAATAGTGTCAATACCATGCCACGGGTAAAGACCCTTCTCTGGTCAAGCCTTTCTAGCGGGTGACCTTCACAGGAAGTCTGCCTAAGGTAATATAATAGTCAAACTTCTCTAGTGGTGGTAGCCTCTACTAATGGAATGCCTATATCCTACGCTGGCTACATAGTTCTGGAGCTCAGGGATTGCTCCTAATGACTCGGCCTCTTTGACGAAGAGACGCTATCCCCTCTCTCGCTCTGTGCTAGTTTTTACTCCCAACTGAAAGACTCTAAATTGAATTATTAACTGAACGCAACTGAACTGAATCTGATACTGATCATGCTTCTCAAAAGATCTGACTGAGTTACGCTGAGATTACTTAGTTCCGTATCTGACAGAAAAGAGTATCGAATCATGGCATCTGACTGACGATACAGATCTTGAATAGATTACTTGAATCGCTTCTAAGATTAGAATTGAATCACTTGGATACAATTAGATCTGAGATGAATACAGGACTGAGGCTAGATTACTAGCGATACAAAAATTATAGAGATAATTGAGATTACTGAGCTTTCGTAAGTTCTACACTTGTCTGAGGATACAGAGTTCTATAGTTCACTGAGCTCTGAGAATCATGTCTTGACTGAAATTATTGAGAAACTGACATGGTATCTAGACAATAACTCTATTGTCTGGTATAAATACCCCCAAGACTCGATAACATAAAAGTAAAGCATAATCATTTATTCATCATCACGATCATTCATTCATCATCAAAGTCATTCGTTCATCATCACAATCATTCATGTTTTATCATAATCATTAAAGCATTTGTTCAAAAAATTAGGAATCATGTCATATGTTCATTCCCACAATCATTAAAACATCACCTCAAGAATTTAAGGATCACAACCGTCTATTCATCATCACAGTCATCGAGGGGTCACTTTAAGCATCTCGAAATCATAATCATAAAATAACATAGGGGAAACATGCTACTAGATAGTACTCCATTCAACAAGGTTTTACCTAGGTTATTTCGTACCTATATCAATCTTGACATGTGTTTGGATCAATCTTGACATGTGTTTGGATATGACATAGCTTGGGGAAACATCATATTATCATGTAATAACTTACTTGCTAACCACTTGGCATGTATTAAAAATTAGCATATATCAAGAGCATATAATTGGGGAATTTACTACTATCACATCTCTACTTGTCCACTAAGGTTCTTCAACAAAACACTAGACATGCACGGGTTTACACTTGTTTGAGAATTTCCAAACTATTGTGGCATAATTCATTTGCTAACCCATTTTATCAAACACTAGGAATGCATGGACTAGCTCACAATTTGGAGTTTCATATTCAACATACTATAATGGCCCTTATGCTTCACCTAAGCTCTTTATCAAACCTATGGGGGACATTATTCGCTTTTTCAACCATTTATACAACCAAAAGTCATGAACACATCACATAGAGAACAACTTCAAGAGGGTCTACCACAAACATTACATGAGTTCCACATACTAGGGTCAAAGCTCATAAATCTTGTATAAAAACATAAATCAAAACTCAACAAAACATTGAACATCAATTTCAACTCATACAAATCATTAAAAACTCACAAAAATTAAAATCTTTCAGTTTTAAAAAGGGTTCTTGAGCTTCTTGGATGAAAGGGACCCAACAATAAACATCTACATACCTTAGTCTTTGAAATTGGTTGAATTCTAATGCTTGAGACTCTATCCACACTTGTAATAAATTACTCTCGAAGCCCATACTATGAGGAAGTTGATTCTTGAAGAAATCTTAAAGAATTCATGGATGATTTTTTTTTGGAAGATTAATTTCCTCGATGAAACCCTAGATATTTACTTAAGAGAATTGGAAGAGAAAATGATGAAATTAGGGTTTGGATGGGGGTTTCTCATATTTATAGAGACCCCCAAAAGATAGGAAAAAACCAAAATACCCTTGCAAAAACATCCTTCAATTGCATGAAAAAAATTAGTTGATGACATCTGTGACAAGCCGTCAGGCCCGTGATAGGTCGTCATGAAATATCGTCATAAAATGGTGAAATTTTGATTTTCTGGTTTAGGTTGACGACATTGATGATAGGCCATCACGAGCGTGATGGATTATCACAAAATTTCATCACTGGGGTCAAAACTCTACCCAGGCCTGACGACATTGGTAATAGGCCATCACGCTCGTAACGGCTTATCACAAATGTCATCACTAAATTTTCCAGCCTGACATGCTGGAGTAAAATGGGTATAACTCTTTACTCCAATATTGTTTTTTAACGATATTGGTATCATTAGAAATATAATTCAAATATATTTCATTTGATATTTATTAGGTCCTCTAATTCAATATATACTAAGAGTTATTGATGATTGAACTTGACCAAAGTTTTGACGCTCACTAGAACTTGAACGATAGCAAAACTTTCAACCCGTCCTTGAATTAGGGGACCTATAAGATCTTAATACATGCTAAAATAGATTCCCACACTACATAATTTATTAACACACTAAATTTACATAAGATTTGAGGATTTTGGAACATATACATATATGAATGACGGATTTCCATTCTAGTAAAAAATGTGGGGTATTACAATAAATTTCCCTTAAATTGTTAATCTTTGGATAATCTTGTGCATTATTTGATGTTGGATACGAGGAGACTTATAGATATCCTTTGAATTTCTATCTTTTAGGTAATCCTGCATATTATTCGACCTTGAATAAGATATGGCCTACAGATATCCCTCCAATCTCTAGATTTTAGATGTTCCCGCACATCATCTGACCTTGGATACAATATGACTTAAAGATATCACTCTAATTTCTAGTCCTTGGGTAATCCTGCACATAATCGATCGTGGATATGACATGTCTTATAAAGAACCCTTGGACATATCAATTTGACAATCTCGCATATTCTACGGTAAAGATTTAGTTAGGACTTTTGGATAACCTGCAGAGTATCGATTTTTGGGCGATCTTGCACACTATATGATTAGGATTTTGTTGTGGCTAATATATGACCTACAGGCTATCAAATCATAGGTGATCTTGCGCACTATCCTATTTAAAATAATGACTTATAGATGACCCTCAATTTATCAATTTCTAGGAAATCTCATATATCATCCGTCTTTAGATATCTACTTAAAGGTGTCCCTTCAATTTGTGTGCTCTTGATGCATTCAGATACTGATTCATAAAATGATGAGATATCCTCAATGCCAGCATTTTTGTCTTGCGTGTTAATAGATATTAAATGCTGATGATATCCTCGACGCCATCATTTTTGTCTCGTATGTCAATAGATATGAATTACTGATGATATCCTTGACGCCAGCGTTTATGTCTCACGTGTCAACAGATATTAAATGATAATGATATCCTCAATACCAGGATTTATGTGTTTCATGTCAACAGATATAAAATGCTGATGATATGAAATAACCCTATCGACGATGATATGAATGGCCCTATTTGTAATGTTATGAAATGTCCTTCTTAGCGATGATATGAAATGGCTCTCTCGATGATGATATGTAATGGACCCCTCGACAATGTTATGAAATGGCCCTCTTGGCAATAATATGAATGGCCCTCTTACCATTGATATGAATGACACTCTTGTCAATGATATGAATGGACCTCTTGGCAATGATATGAATTTAATACCCCGTAAAATCCTAAGTCAAAAATTTTGCTCCTTAAGTTTTTTTTCAAGCTCCAACACTTAGAAAATTTTGCTAGGTTGTAGGACCCCGAATAATGCAAACCAATATTAGCTCCATGTTTCAAGATTATGCATAGTATATAATGGTTCTTTGGTAGTTTTATGATCAGGTTTGATGTCTATTAAAGTCTTAAATATGTCCTATTAATTAGGCGGATCAAAACATTTCTTACCGATTGAATTGTTGAGAAAGATATTGGTATAGTCAACTTTAAATGAGAATATCTCTCATTATACTATGAATATTTTAGCTCATGACCAATAAAATTATATATAATTGAATTATCTTTCAAACGATACCAATTTTTCAAAATTTTGAGATCGGAGTATGAAGTTATGATTGTTTTACGGTGAGCTATCCGGAATTTCCAGGTGCGACGGCCAGGTCGGACAGACCCTCGCAGGTGTGACAGACCATCACACAAGATCATTGAAACTGAGGCAGTGAGCTGTTTTCTGGCCAAAAATCGATGGTATGAAGTGACAGTCCATCCCAGGTGCTACGGTACGTCGCCCAGACCATCGCGGACCTTCGTTTAGCATTTTAAAGTCATTTTAAAAAGTGGTTTTTGGATATTTTTCCACCCACCCTAATCCCATATATTTAAACAACACAACTCCTCATTCGTCCATAACATAAAATTTGGGTTTTCTCTCTAGATCATCCCTCTATAACAAGAGTCAAAACACTTCTTCAAGAATATATGATATTCATGTTCTTCAAACTCAACAACTACTTATTTTATCTCAAAGGGACAAGAACCATAGTCAAGAAATCAAGAACAAGTCTAATAATTTATTCAAGAATCATCAAGAAAACATCAAGATTTGTGTTTCGCAATCAAAGAACAATCAAGAAAAGTTATATCTCTTTCAAGATCAAGCTTCAAGATTTGGGTTTTATTACTCTATAATTTATCTCAAACTCCAAGAAAACTAGTTGATTGGTGATTCAATTTCAAGAAAGTTATCTTCAAGAATCTTACATCTAAGGTATGCATAGTATTTATCCATGGATTTATTTCATCCATGGAGCACAAGAATCAAGCTTTAAATCATGTGTTGTGAATATTTTGTTGTGGGTTAATTATAACCATGTGGTTGGTGTTGATTGATTCCCAAGTTGGAATCTTTATATGATTTTATGAGGACATGTTAGCATATAAGTTGAAATTCATAAATTTGGTGGTTTAAGATTGTTGAATTGATGATTATACCTATGCCCAAAATGGTGTAAGGTATTTGATAAAATGCCTAAGAAACTAGAAATCATGCAATATAGCTAAATTGTGACTAAGTGTAAGATACTTGTGTGCCATGTGTGTGTAAGCTCTTGCTCAGTTTTTGTTGTGCATTGAATCTATAACTTGCCCTATTAGTCATGCCATACTCATCGGAGAGGCGTTAGGAAAGGATCATAGGTCGATTTTGCACGTTATCCCACTTTAGCCTAAATGACCTTCCCAATGTGAATAATATCCCTTACTCCCCGTTTGAGCCTCAATAGCCTATTTCTTTCTTATGAACCTTTCACCTTCCCGCATATATCACAATAAACCTATTTTGGCCTTGGTCCTCCTTGTACACCATGCATATTGACTTAGGAAAATAACCTAATTTTAGGGTGGCTATTATAAGGAGAGTAATACAATCTATGTATGAAGAGAGGTGGAATAAGAAGGATGAATAAAGAGATGGGTGTGGTGAAAAAGAAATAAGAAAAGAGAAAACTGTGTGAAAAATGATAAAAAGATAATCAGTTAATTAAAAAGACCACATCCATCTTGAGCATGCACGATCAATAAAAGAGGTAAGAAAAGAAGGTTAAGAGTTGATACCCCTAGAGTCTAATATATTGTCAAGGAGGCTTAGTCACTCTAAAATATCAATGAATATCATACTATCCCCTAGCCTGCGTTACAAGCTTAAGAAAAGCCCTATAGTGATTCTAACTAACCTGTCTTAAGACTTGGGTACTAACTATAAAGTCAAGCCAATGGAATTTGATGCGCAATGTGGAACTTCATTCTAAGAGTGAGTCTTGTGTTTATCCCTGCGTTTATGAATGCTGATATGAGTGAAAAGGGGATTTCTTTGTTGTGAGGGAACACCAAGTATATTGCTAATCACTGGCTTGTTCGGGTAGTGTGATTTGGGTTGTTATTGCTGAAATTTTTGCCATATCTTGATACTTGTGAGTTGCAT
Organism: Capsicum baccatum var. pendulum; assembly: GCA_030864225.1. Taxonomy (NCBI): domain Eukaryota; kingdom Viridiplantae; phylum Streptophyta; class Magnoliopsida; order Solanales; family Solanaceae; genus Capsicum; species Capsicum baccatum. The sequence goes on from CM061555.1 coordinate 59,356,492, forward strand.
GGATGTTTTCAAATAATAGACACAGTTGGTCTTAATTTGACTAATCATGGAGATGGTGCATGTATTCTGAACTAATATGAGTAGTTATCTGCCGAGTTGTACTTTGTATACTCTTAGTTATGTTATGGTTGCTTGAGGAAAAGCAATCGTTTAAGTCGAGGGTGTTGATGTGTGAGACCATGCTAACACATTTGAATCTTTTAACTCTAAATAATTGCAAAGTCTTGAGCAACTTTACTTATTTTTTGATTATTTTACTTTGATTTTGCAGCAAAATTAGAAAATAGGGGGAACCACGAATAAATGAAGAAAAAAAAGGCCTGAAATTTGAACAAAATAAGGAACTACGAGTGGCTGAACATCCATGACACGCCGTCAGCCTCGTGAAAGGATGTCACGGATGTCGTCAACCTTAACACAAGATGTGAAGTGGCATGAAGTTTTGTGAGGGCAATCATGACATGTTGTCAAGATGCTGATAGGAAGCCAACATCACCGTCAACCTTAGGCAGAAGAAGTTGGATTTGTAGAGAAGTTGACGACATCCGTGATAAGACGTCAAGACCATGATAGGATGTCACGGGCACCGTCACCTATTCCAAAGAAAATCAGAAATTTTAATTTTATTTTCTTATTTAGGGTTGACTATTTAAATACTTGTTTTAGGGTTTTATATTATTAGGAAATTATCAATTATCCATCTTAGAACATACGATATTTCTCTATCTCTATCTCAAGAACAATATTCTAGAGTTTTACCTTGTGATTCAAATACAAGTTCACTTTTGATTTCATTCATCGTTGTAAGTTAATCTGTTTAATTATGAATTCAACTTGTGTGCTTATATCTTGCATCATGAGTGGCTAAACATCTTTAACCTGGATTGTGGGATATAGGGTTAGGTTATGATACAGTGTTAATTAATTACTCAAGGTTTAATAGGTGTTAGGATTTGTTGGTAATTCTGATATTCTAATTTATGTATGTTGGTTGCAAACAATAGGCGTACCTCCTTTGGTTTGCTTGAGAAAGATTTCATAAACAACAGGAAGCGAATTATCAATAGGGACTCGGAAACGCTTCATTTAATATTCAGCACTGTAAGAAAATTGATCAACTTGAGATAAAATCTGGGCTGTGAGTTGTGATTCCCTAAGTCTGGGAGGATTAGGAAATTAGACGCTTAAATAGGTCGAGAGATATTTGAGCATACCATTAATAAAGATAGCTTGTTATCCTAACCACCATGAGAACCTTGAATTTATTTTAGCATCTGTCATGTACCATAAGCCTTAGTGAACATAATCCTGGTTATTTCATACAATCTTGGTTACAAATATTAAATTCAAAGTGAAAATTATTTTTTTGTGAAACTCAAACCCCCATTTTAGGAAACAGCAAACTACCAGTAAATTATATCGTAAACAACTCGAAGTTAACACCCTATTACCTGTGGGATTTTACCCCAACCTAGTTGGATTTTATATTGACAATGATTTCTTACACCCATTCAAGAGTGTAGTTTGAGCGTTATAAAAAATGGAGCTATTGCCGGGGAATATGGTTGTAAACTGAAGTTTGTATGCACTAAATTGCTGTTAGTTAAAGTTTTCTAGATTTACGTTTATTTGTTGTATTTTGTCTATTGTAGGAACTGTGTTGTTTATACCAAAAACAAGAAGTTCTGGGGAACCACTATTACAAATCAATCCAGAACCTCAGCTGATATGGAGAATGGCGGAATAACAGGAGGCGGACAAACTAGCTGCTTTGGACAGAGCTTAGGTGAATGTACAGAATTTGGGTCAACAAGCACATCACTAGAACCCTGATGACAAAGACTTGGGTGATGAGGAATTGCTGAATCCTCAAAACCCAAGGCGAGCTGAACAACTTGCTGCACCAGTACAGCGAAATGTCAATAGAAACCGTCCAATCCAAGAAAGGTGTGGACAAAAGCCTGTTCAATATGAGGATGATGATGATGATGAAGGAATGGATGGAGCTTATGTAACGGGTGCTATCATTCCTCCACTGTTGGCACCGGGTTTAAAATTCAGCATAGCAAGTACCATGATCCAACTCTTGAATCTGAAGGGGTTGTTTGGAGGCTTACTAGGTGATGATCCAAACATGAATTTGGTGAACTTTATCACCATTTGCAAATCTTTTGACAATCTGGGAGTGAACCAGAATGCGATAAGGTTGAGGTTATTTCTGTTGTCTCTGTTTGGAGAGGCAATAATGTGGTTGAACAAGTTAGAGCCCAATTTTATAATCAACCAGAGACAATTGAAATATGCATTCCTGGAATGGTTCTTTCCACCCTCCAGAAGGGTACAGTTGAGGGATAAATTCAATAACTTCAGACATCTCCCGACTAAAGCATTGCACGAAACCTGGGAGAGATTTAAGAAGAATCTTGCACAATGTCTGAACCACAACATGACAGACTTTTACTTGATGGAGACTTTGTACAAAGCTCTCAACTTTGTGAAAGATCCAATTGTTGACAATGCTGCAGGTGGTTCATTCATTGACCTCTCTTTTATAGATGCTTCTGACATGCTGAATAGAATGACCAAGCAGAATCGGGCTTGGCACACTAGGGATTCTGTAGCAGCTAGCCTAACTATTGCTGGTGGTATGACTACGGAGCATCGTAGAAGGGATGAAGATCCAGATCAGGACATGGACCATTTGAAGACACAGATAGACTTGCTGGCCAAGCACTTGCTGTCAGGCAAGACTGAAATAGTTAAGGCTGTAAAATCTCAGGGTACTATTTCTACAGGTGCTGATGCGGAGGAAAAATATGAGAGTAATCAGGGGGTTTCCAAGGTAATATCCAAGGTAACCAAGGTTGGAACTTCTATGACAAGCCTGATTATAAATATAGGGAGCATGGACACTAGAGAAACAATAATGATAGGAGTGGTCTATATGTTCCTCTTGGAAGTCGGATACTACAAAAACTAGCTCTGGCATGATGTCCATGGAGGACATGATGGAAAATTTATTGAAGGGAGTTGAAGCTACTAATTCGGGGGTAACTACTATGAAGATTGAATTTTCTACCCTCAGTAATTGGTTAGCTCACACTCTTTCTCTATTAAGTAGTTCGAGGAGCAGATGAGCCAACTTTCTGGTACACTGAACCAAAGAAAAATTGGTACTTTACCTAGTGATATAGTTCAGAACCCGTGAAATGATGGATCGTGTATGGCGATTACCACTCGGAGTGGTAAGATGTTATGTGGGCCTTCTGTAGGCAAATTTGTGGAGAATAAGGTAAGTGTTGATGAACCTGAAGAAAGTAATCCAGTGAAGTCTGAGAAGCTGGATGGTTTTGTTGATATTATGGAGAAAGAAGATGAGAATAAAAAGGAAGTGGTGTTAAAGACTATCCCTAGACCGCCACCACATTTTCCTCAATGATTGAAGAAAAAGGTTGATGATGCAAAATTTGGTAAGTTCATGGCTATGCTCAAGCAATTGACAATTAATGTGTCTTTGATTGAGGCACTTGAGAAAATGCCAGGCTATGCCAAGCTCATGAAAGACCTCATCACAAAGAAGAGAACGGTCAGCAGTGAATAGGTAGATAATCTCCACCATTGTAGCACAGTTTCCACATGATTCTTAGTGCAAAAGAAGGCTGACCCAGGTGCATTCACTATTCTGTGCAAAGTTGGGTCTTTGGATGTTACAAAGGCATTATGCGATTTGGGTGCCAACGTGAATCAAATACCACTATTTGTATGTAAGAAGCTAGGTTTAGAAGATCCAACACCGACTAACATGCAACTGGTGATGGCAGATAGGTCAATAAAGCAGCCTGTTGGAATTTTGCATGATGTGTTGGTGAAAGTGGAAGACGTTATGTTTCCTGCTGATTTTGTGGTGCTGGATTGTGATTTGGACTTTGAGGTACCCAGTATCTTGGGAAGACCATTCTTGGCAATAGGAAGGGTAATAGTAGATATGAAGTTGAAAGAGCTTAAGTTTAGGCTCGGTAAAAAAGAGGCAAAATTCAAAATGCATCAACCTATGTCATAACAAAATGATATCAATGTCTTCTCAGTCATTTACGTTTTCTATGAGGATGGAAAAGGGGGATCAACAGGTTGTCGTGGCAAAGTCTGAGTAGTCAAAATAACCCAGTCGTGCCGCGATAGTAAACTAGGCGCTATTGGGAGGCAACCCAAAAATTTATATTTAAGCAAGTGTTTTATTTTTAAAATTAGGATTTAATATAGAGAAGGTGGAAAAATGAAAAGGTCAGCTGGAAGGTCATGACGACATCCATGACAAGATGTCACAATTGTGACAATCTATGAAAAATGTCATCAGCTAGACCAGGCTTGGAGAATTCTCTGCCTAAGGTTGACGACAATTTTGACAGGCTATTACAATCGTGACAAGCCATCATGAATTTACGTCAGCCCAGAGCTTTAAAATTTAAAAAACTGGGCCCAAACTTAAGCTCATTCGACCCGACCCAGTATCGATCCTTTTCATATTTCCATTGATTTAAACTTTCCTTTCTTTAGTTATTTCCTTCCTTAGTTAAAATAAGTTTCCATACTTAGCAAAAACACTCCAAGAAAACCAATATTCCTTTGTGTGTGGGTTGCATAAGAAAATTCAAGAAAATCCTCCTCTATCTCTCTCTTTTCCTTTGGTCTGTGATGTTAGTTAAGAGCTTCATCAGGTATTCACTATTTCAACTCTTCTGTTTTCTTGCAATGTGTGATGAATGAAATTTAATCCAAGTACCCAAGACTTTTGAACCAAGCTTAATGAGAAAAAGAGCTCAAATCGCACCGAGGGTTTGCTGTGCAAGCCCAAGGTTTGAAAAGATAGCCCTTAATTTGAATTTAAGTGAATCTTGAGCAAAAATAGGGACCAAAAATTCAACGAAAGTTAAAATTGGGTTATGGTAGGTGTGAAGACATCCATGAAAGGCTATCACAATCGTGATGGCCTATCAAGTATATCGTCAAGCTCTGAAAAATTTAAAGTTGGTTCTGTTTAGAGCTAATGGCATTCGTGATAGGCTATCACGGTTGTGACAGCCTATCATGAATGTCATCACAAAATGGTAAAAAAAATTGATGGATTCTATCTGAGGTTGACGGCAATTATGACAAGCTGTTATCAGGAATTGGCATCACACCTGGGGCCTGAAACATGAATGAGCTTAAATGATCAATGTGCTTTTGCTTGTGATCTCTAGGGTTGACTAATGTTCTTCTAATGTCTCCAGGTACTTTAAAATGGCACAAAAAAAAGAGTCTAATAAAACCAAAGAAAGCGGCCAAAAATGATGTACGTCGTAATCTCCTCAACGAGGAATCTAACTGCAAAGAGGAGGAACCCTTGCTTTAAAATCTAAAGAAGAAGTAGAGTCCAAAGAAAACTCCACCACCTATACCAATTGAGGTGGAGGACAGTGATGATACTGAGTCAACCACAACTTCTGAGTAAGAGGGGTCTGAAAAGGGTGATGCTGAACAACATGAGACTGAACATGCTGATTCTAATGAAGGGGATCAAGAAGGTTCTGAAGAATCTGAGTCTGGGGGGAAAAATTTTGGGTCCCCATCGTCTGATCAAGAAAAGGATGAAGAATCTCTACTTTGGAGGACTCTTATCAAGTGTAACAATCCAGAGGTGAGAAACAATGCTAGATGGAAGATACCTAGAGCTGAGGATATCTACATTGTTGTGTTGCAAAAAACTGATAGAAGGAATGCGAAGAGGCCAAGCCAAGAATAAAAACTGATCATCATGCAAGGGTTGAGAAGATACCCTAAAGTGGAGAAGAAATTCAAAAAATACGACTTAGGACGGACTACAAAAAGGGGAGTTTTATTTTACCCCACACTGGTTCAGGAGTTCTATGCAAACTAACAAGCCCAGTTGGAGAATATGTACAAACCAGGTGACAAAGTAGAAGATCAACCTCTTCTTGTGAGAGTTCGGGTGAGGGGTGTAAGCATTGATATTTTGACTAGATCCATTAACAGATTCTTGCACGGCCCCGACTTCATGCCTCAGGCCACCATACCATCATTTTATGCTCGAATAAAGAATAAGTACAAACAAAATCCTTGGTTAGCAAACATCATTGCTCACGGAGAACTGGCTTGGGTGACAAACCCAAATGAGAAAATCTATAATTCCTTGTTGACTCAGGAGGCAAAATTTTGGTGGGGCATAGTGCGAGTTTTTCTAATGCCTACTGAGGGAGACAATATTCTGGGAGATGACCGGGCTATTTAGGTAGCAAGTTTGGTGCAACAGCTTCCCTTGAACTTCAGGGAAATCATTGCAGATGAGATAAATATCAGGATGTTGAGGGTCAACACTACTTATCCTTTTTTATGTCTTATTATATAGTTGTGCAGAGCTAATGAGGTGCTAAAGATTATGGGAGTTTATGAAGACATTTGTTCCCGTAGGACTCACAACCCCATCCTATTTGATGAGATTCAGCCGGGACGTAGACTTGACAGGGGTATAGAGGTAACAGAAGACCCTCCAATTATAGATGCAGGAGAAGCACCTCATGTAGATGTACAAGATTCTTTAGCATAGGCAGCATCAGTGCCTGAGACTTAATCCAGTCCCTCAGTTCCTCCAGCAGCAACAGGGTTGGCATTTCAGCCAATTAATATTAGGAAGATGGCTAAGCAAGCCAAGTGATGCAAGGCATAATTGCATGCTTTCGCCAAACAGTTTACTATTGTTGTGGATAAAAGAATCAAGGCTACACTTGAACCTTTTATGACTTTGCCTGGGCAGGTTGCATATTTAGAGAACAGATTCAATACCCGGGCAAATGAGATGACAGGTGCTGATCTTACTACATTCAGGGTTGTGTTTGATAAGGTGAAGGATGTGGTTAGGGTGATGCAGCATCACCAAATTATGGTGCTAACAGGTTCATCTATGCATGATTTAGAGGAAGAAATTCCTATACTTGATCTCACTGCAGACTCCTCGAAGAAAAACAAGAAAATGGGGAAAAGAAAGGAAAAAATAAAAGATAAGAGACAGATAGGGAAGAAGAAAGAAAAGTGAAGAAGAAGGCAGAAAAGGAAGAGTTAAAAAAAGGAAAGGTTTGAGTCCATGGCTGATAATGAGAAATGGGAAGAAGCTATTCGAGCTAGGGCTACAGGTTCTTCATATAGATAGTCTCTGATCACCACCACGACAGATGCTCCTGATGGGGAGAAGACAACATATGATATAGTAGCAGGGTTGAAGACCCAGGATCCAAGTGTTTGACTATCTTTAGGTATAACCTAACCCTTAGTGTATTTTATATTTGATTATTGAGTTGAGCGTATAGGGTAAATTGTTGTTGTAACATATTCTATATATAATTAGGAGTAGTACAAGTACTTGAGGCAGTTGTATTATTTTATGATTTATGAGTATCTCTCCAGTGGTCTGATCTATTATGCACTATGTGACTTATATTCATTATGACCAGTGTGTATATTTTTATGGCATTAGTATGGCAAATGAATGATCTGTGTTAACCAAGTGCAAGAATCGGATAAGTAGTGATATGTTAGATACTTGTGTTCCATGTGTGTGTAAGGTCTTGCTCAGTTTATGTTGTGCATGGAATCTAGAACTTTCCCTGTTATCCATTCCATAGTCATCGGATAGGCGTTAGGAAAGGATCATAGGCCGTTTTTGCATGTTATCCCACTTTAACCTAAATGACTTTCCTAATATGAATAATATCCCTTGCTTCCAGTTTGAGCCTCAATAGACTATTTCTTTTTTGCACACCTTTCACCTTTCCGCTTACATCACAATGTACCTATCTTGGCCCTAGTCCTCTTTGGACACTGTGCACCTTGACTTAGGCAAATAACCTTAACTGAGATTGGCAATTATAGGGGTACGTGATGCAATTTGTGTATGAAGAGAGGTCGAATAAGAAGGATGAATAAAGAGTTGGGTGTGGTGAAAAAGAAATAAGAAAAGAGAAAATTGTGTGAAAAATGTTAAAATGATAATCAGTTAATTGAAAAGACCGCATCCATCTTGAGCATGCATGATCAATAAAAGAGGGAAGAAAAGAAGGTTAAGAGTTGAAACCCCTAGAGTCTAATGTAGTGTAAAGAAGGCTTAGTCACTCTGAAATATCCATGAATATCATACAAGACCCTAGCCTACGTTTCAAGCTTAAGAAAAGCCCTATAGTGATTCTAACTAACTTGTCTGAAGACTTGGGTACTGACTATAAAGGAAAGCCTATAGAATTTGATGCGCAATGTGGAACTTCATTTTGAGAGTGAGTCTTATGTATATCCCTGCGTTTATGAATGCTGATATGAGTGAAAAAGCGATTTATTTGTAATGAGGGCACACTAAGTATGTTGCTAATCACTGTCTTGTTCGGGTAGTATGATTTGGGTGTGTGCTGGGTTGGTATTGCTGATATTTTTGCCATATCTTGATCCTTGTAAGTTGCATGGATGTTTTCAAATAATAGGCACAGTTGGTCTTAATTTGACTAATCATGGAGATGGTGCATGTATTCTGAACTGATATGAGTAGTTAGCTGCCAAATTGTACTTTGTATACTCTTAGTTATGTTATGGTTGCTTAAGGACAAGCAATTGTTTAAGTTGAGGGTGTTGATGTGTGATCCCATGCTAACACATTTGAAGTTTTTAACTCTAAATAATTTCAAAGTCTTGAGCAACTTTAGTCGTTTTTTATTATTTTACTTTGATTTTGCAGCAAAAGTAGAGAAGAGAGGGAACCACGAATAAATAAAGCAAAAAAAGGCCTGAAATTGGAAGAAAATAAGGAACTGTGAGTGGATGACGACAACCATGATACGCCGTCAGCCTCGTGAAAGTCTGTCATGGATACCGTTAACCTTAACAGAAGATGTGAAGTTGCAGGAAGTTTTGTGACGGCAACACAACACCCCATCAAGATGCTGATAGGATGTCAACATCGCTGTCAACCTTAGGCAACAAAATTTGGATTTGTAGAGAAGTTTGTGACGTCCGTGATAGGACGTCAAGATTGTGATAGGACGTCACGGGCGCGGTTACCTATTCCGAAGAAAATCAAAAATTTTATTTTATTTCCTTATTTAGGGTCGACTATTTAAAGACTTGTTTTAGGGTTTTATAGTATTAGGAAATTATCAATTATCCATCTATCTTAAAACATACGATATTTCTCTATCTCTATCTCAAGAACAATATTCTAGAGTTTTACCTTGTGATTCAAATACAAGTTCACTTTTGATTTCATTCATCGTTGAAAGTTAGTCCTTTCAATTATGAATTAAACTTGTGTGCTTATCTCCTGCATCATGAGTGGCTAAACATCTTTAACCTGGATTGCGGGATCTAGGGTTAGGTTATGATACAGTGTTAGTTAATTACTCAAGGTTTAATAGGTGTTAGGATTTCTTGGTAATTCTGATATTATAACTTATGTCTGTTGGTTACAAACAATAGGCGTACCTACTTTGGTTTGCTTGAGAAAGAAATCATAAACTGTAGGAAGCAAATTATTAACAGGGACTCGGAAAGGCTTCGTTTAATAATCAGCTTTGTAACAAGGTTGATTAACCTGAGGTAGAATCTGGGCTATGAGTTGCGATTCCATAAGTCCTATAGGATTAGGAAATTAGACACTTAAATAGGTCTAGAGACATTTGAGCATACCATTGATAAAGATAGCTTGTTATCCTAACCATTATGAGAACCTTGAGTTTATTTTAGCATTTGTAATGTACCGTAAGCCTTAGTAAACATAATCCTGGTTATTTCATACAATCTTGGTTACAAATATTAAATTCAAAGTGAAAATTAATTTTCTGTGAAACTCACACCCCCATTTTAGGAAACAGCAAACTACCAGTAAATTATATCGTAAACAACTCGAAGTTCACACCCTATTCCCTGTGGGATTCGACCCCAACCTAGTTGGGTTTTATATTAACAACAATCGCTTACACCCATTCAAGAGTGTAGTTTGAGCGTTCTCAGGGGACATGTCCCATCAAATCCTTATTCAGATAGTTTAGAGTTTTTCAAACTATAGTATGTCCAGACAGTTATTTTAGATTTGTTTTGGTATTGTTATACAATATTAAGTTATGTATTAGTGTTGAACCTTATGACCTTTCAGTTCATGTTTCCGCATTTTCAATCTTTTATGCAGTTTATAGGTACAAATATCAGTCATGGGTTATCTTGTGGTCCTTCGGGGTCATGAGCACCGTGTAGCATTCCGGTTCAGAAAATTGGAGCGCTGCAATAAAATGAACCTCTTGGCAATGATATGAAATGATATAAAATGGCCTTTTTGGAAATGATGTTAAATGATATAAAGTGGAACTCTTGGCGATGATATGAAATGGACTTCTTGGCAATGATATGAAACAATATAAAATGGCCCTCTTGGCGATGATATAAATGGCCCTCTTGGCAATTTGAATTTGCGAAAATTTTGACTGTTTGAAGAGTCGCCACTTAATTTTGAAAAGGAATTAAAAAACCTTTATAAAGTACATTGAACGATCCAAAACAGACAAATCATTCCATTTTTTGAAGATTCTTAGTAAGTGGTTCCTATTAGCATCTTAGGAAGGTGTTAGACCCTAAAATGTGCGCTAACTTGTGGTTATCTGGACTGTTTGAAAATCGTGTTTGATTAACCATGAAAAAGTTGATTTTTGAAAACAAAAGCTATTTTAGGAATATTTTGGTGTTTATGCAAAACCAGTTTTTAGCGACTTGACTAAGGATTAAACTAGGTTCACAAAACACATAAGGCAAACAAGCGTAAAGAAAAAGGGGAAGGGGAGAAAGTAAGGGACTTTTTCCATTGGCCAAAATCAACGAGACCTGTCCTAGTCCAATTGGACTTTAAACCCATTTCACCTGTCCTAGTCTAGTTTTCGAGCCTTTAACTCGAATCTTGCTCCACCTGTATTGAATACAACTTTGGTTTCATGGACCAAATGAAAAATTGACGAAATAAATAAAATAAATACAGCAATACTAACTAAATAACAAAAATAACTAAATAAATAGCAATGGGGTTCGGGTATCACCGTTGCTTCAAGAACAGGACTTTAACCTATTTTTCTTTTCCAACTCCTCGCATTTATGTGCCATAGGATCACTTTTAAGCTTAGATCTTCGATCTTGACTAAATGATGATGGGCCTCACTGACCCATTAAGGAATGCAAGGGGAATGAGTCTGTTTGGACTCTTAAGGCGAATTCATGCGAAGAAAAGAAAAGAAAGAATTAATATATGTACGTATATATACATGGGAGAACTCAAAACAAACAAGAAAATGATAAACTTTTATGACAAAATAATTTCCTATAACAAGAACTAACATCTTGACCAAACACGCAGTGGATTAACTAAGGATTAGTGGAACTAAGAACCATGGATCCCAATCATAACGAATAACGTTCAAACCACTTAATACAACGGGTGAAATGACTTTAATATTGTGTTGAGAATTGACATAACAACACAAGAACTAGCATCTTAAACTACATAATCAATATCGAACTAGAACGTTAAGATTATACTAAGATGGAGTTTATCATATAAAACAATAACCTAGTGATAATAAACAATTCTTTAAAACATCAGGGTGAAAACAATTAGCTAAACTTGATCTCATCAAGAAACTAGAATTGAAATCAGTAGCTTATAATTGATAATCAGAGAGTACTAAACACCATAAGATCTTTTAAAATAATCAAGAAAGAAAGAAAGAGGGTAGATTGAAGAAAAAGGTCTATTTATATAAATACGATGCTTTGACAATACATGAGACTAAAAAAAATACGTTTTCCTTTTATACAGCTAGACTACCAGAACATTAACACACAAACTAAAACATCAAAATCACCACTACAATGTTAAGAAAATGCTAACAACACTCAATACCAAGAGACAATCAAACGATTATAAGTGAAACAAAACAAGAATATGTCATGCAAAATTTAACCAAGACGCAATTTTTCAATCACATAGTCAAACAAATCGCGGTGCAGATCTTGAATAGTTTTCCATAAATAAGATATTTTACATTCGCAAGACAAATCAAGAAAGATAATATTTTTTTAGAGTCTGTACTCTGGCAAAACAAGCAACAGGAAAAGATATAGCATGCCAAATGCAATGAAGCACATCTTTTTTACAGTTTACGATCAACAAGAAAAGGATTATAACCATAGAAACATTGAAACAAGAATATAAAAAAATCAATCCTACTGCCTTCAAGGCTGCTACAGAAAGCAAATCCCAACATATAAAAGAAAAAAAATAGTTTGGGATGAAGGTATTCTCAGGCCAAGTAACATTCAAACATAAACCTTTTTCCTTTTCTTTTTCTTAGAAATGAATACGAAATCAGAACTTTGAAGCAAAAGGGAAAACAATAAAAGGAAACAACAGCACAAACATATCTAGTTTAGGATTGAAAAGGTACTCAAGCCAAAGAAGATTCAAGCATAAACCTTTTTCCATTTCCCTTTCTTAAAAATGAATGCAAAATAAATTTTGAAGCAGCAGGGAAAACAGTTAAAGCAACAACAACACAAAAAAATCCTAGGGACAGCATAGCCATCTACAGCAAACCATACCAACCTTATTCACGGTTACGACTAATAGCTATGGCTATGAAGAAAGAGATGAAGGCAAAAAATGATGAACTAAAAGGGAAGAGAGTATGCTTACTTCTTTCGGGGAAGCAAAATAGGATTACAAATCAATATGGAGGTCGCAACCATCACCAAAAAAGAATCGTCGTCAACTTTAGAACTTTGATTAGCCAACCAATTTTCAGAAATACTATTCCTACTAAAGGATTGACTTTTTCTCAAAGGATTTCTTTTCTCCCTTTTCTAACCCCTTTCAACTCTCAGTTTTTCTAAAAAACCCAAATTCTTCCCACCCAAGATTTTTTAAACCATAAAAGAAAGGAACCCCCCCTTTTCCAAACCCTAATTTTTTAACCTAGCTTTCTCTATCCCCTTCCCCATCTAAACAGAGAACTAATGGCTTCTTCTACAGAAGACCTAATCGGGGTATTTTAGGGATTTTAAAATAGGAACTTTTGAAAATTTTCCAAATTCCCATCCGCCTCCCTTCCGATTTTCATCCGTAATCTGTATGAATTTGCTATTCTCGATGAAAAATCCAACAACAGCTAGCCAATAGCAAAATGGGACCATGGAATCATCTCCTAGACCAATGAAATTCATCCACCTCTATATGAATTCGTACAGTTTAACCCAAAAATCTCGGGATAAATCCATTGGGGAGACAAATCATCAAATTTTAGAAACTTCTTTGCTTTTCTTGCATAGATTCACGTGGTGGAGCGTGTGAGCCACGGGAAGAGGTTGGGTCGGTCGCGGGTTGACAAATTTGGGTTGAGAAAGCCAAGAATCGAATTGATTTGAATGGGTTTTGGGTTTGGGCTAGTTGAAATAGTATGTTGTTGATTGTCGATGTTGTATGCAGCTGGTTGTTGCTGTCATTTTTTTTGGGGATTTAGCTGAATGAAGCTTGTGTGTTGAAGGAAATAGGAGAGTGGGATGGGTTAAGGCTAATTTGGGCTAATTTTTAGGCCACTGGGTTACTGAATTGATTATTTCAATTGGGGTTATTTAAGATAACCGTAATTATATTAGGGATTATGAATGTAGGCTAATTGTTAAATTAGCCTAATTATTAGAATTTAGCCAATCAAATTTAAATTTTAGCCTAATTAAAAATTAATTGATCAATTATATTATAATATTGTCAAATCCTTTTCAACTAAGGTTAAATTTAATTAACTGACCAAATCTAATTAAAAATTAAAAAAAATCAATCACTATTTTAATCCTGAGTTTCTCAATTTAATAAAATTGACAGATATTTATCCGAATAAATTATTTTTGAGAATAAATTATATTAAAATCGAGATTTTAATCATTTGAATTTGTTTCAAGATAAACCTTGATTAAAAACCAATTTTTGTAGATTAACTGCTTAAGTATCAAAGTTATAAAATTTCATGTAATTAAATACGATAATATATAATCGTTACTTAAAATGGCCAATTTACCCAAATAAATATTTTGAAAATCCTTTATTCAGATAAAGTAAATGTTGTTGTTTTATCTTAAGATTGAAGAAACTCAAAATTAAATTAGATAGTGGAGGGGAAAAATTAGGTGTCAATAGCTGAGACTCTGGGAAGTATCATCTAACCGATATGCCCCAATCTGAGCTAATGAGGGCTAAACCTGTAACCCCAATTGGAAGCGTGTCAATACCATGCCACGGATGCTAACACTACTGTGTGGATCCAATATACTAGTATAATGTCCAAAAGACTAAGGGTGTCAAGCCTGAACTGATGGGTAACCCCTGAAAGATAGTCAAGCCTAATCTGACAGGTGACTTCTCATATCCTACGCTGGCTACATTATTCTAGAGTATAGGGACTGCTACTAATGACTCTGCCTATCTGACGAGGAAGCCATAATACCTACACTCTCTCGGTGATAAATCCTACTCCCAACTGGATGACACTGAAAATACTAAACTGTTTTGAGTTTAACGAACTGATATTCGACTATTTTGATAATGCTCATAGTATGTTTTGAAGGCTATTCTGTAATGCACTAAGACTAGACTGAGTAATAAGCTATGTTTTTTTTGTATTCAATACCCCCAGGAATCAAAACAACAATAGTGAAATAACTCTAAAACATGGAGGACAAAATATGAAGGCTATTATTAAATCAATCACTCTTGTAGGCATTTTATCAAACACTTATAGTTCATGGTTTAAAACAATCATAGGAATATCATGAAGTTTATAGAAATAGAATGAATTCAACATACTAGTAGTAAATCATGGTTTAGATTAATATATAATACTATTAAAACATGGAGAACCAAATAATAATAATAATAATTTCACGAAAACATGGTAATAAATATTAATTCATGGAGATTCATGGGTGAAATCAAAAGTTGATATCATAAACCTTGAAAAGATGATAACTTTGAAATTAAATTGGGTACTTGGACTCCATGGGTGAAAAAAACCCATGGATGAATATCTAACATACCTGGGATAGTGAATTTACTAAAGTTCTTGGTGAATTCATGAGGATTGGCCTTGAATTTGGGGATTAGGGTTCTTGTTCTTGAAGAGGGTTAATTTTTAATAGAGAGAATAATGTAAAAGTGTGAAAACAGTGCTCTCTTAGGGTCAAATCCCATGTTTAGGAGTATTTGAGGTCATGGGTAAAGAACAAATGGCCCTTGGGGTTTAAAGTTACAAAATTGAAAAAATTACTAATTTGTGGCCTTGGCGCGATGCGCCACTATCGCGTCAAGACACTAGAAAATGGACATTTGGGACCTGGACGTGCACCACAGTACAGAGCTATCATGTTAAGGCTTTTGATTCCAATTTCCACCACCTCTGCAAAGCGCCACCATTGCGGAGGTCCACTGGAAATTGCCAAATGCTTATTTGGCCTGCTCTACGATGTGCCATGATCGCGAAGTCACTCTGAAAATTTACAATTCTTATTTATACTATCTTAATGATGCGCTAAGGGTTAAAATAATGGTGTTTTATGACTGAAACTTAAAATAGCCATAACTTCTTACTCGGTTATCGAATTTGGGTGAATTTTATATTATTGGAAAGTTTATTCAATTTCCCACACAATAGAAAGTTGAAATCTTGAAATTTTCACATGAATAAAAGTGTATTCATCTTTAAATCAATTTTTTGACATCCTAGGGACAAATTTAAGCTAGGAAAAAGTATGAAGTATTAAAATATCTCCCCTTGGGGACATCTATCCTTGAATGTGGCTGGCTAGACTGAACATACTAATCAACTGAGAGTACATGCTGAATATACATGGTGATAGCATGGTTTAATGACTGAGACTGAGATGTGATTTATTACTGAACTAGGCCTATAAATGCATTACTGGCATAAACATGATATGAAACTGAAACTGATCATGATAGAGAGGAATCTTAAGAAGATTTGTACCTTATATTGAATCTAAATTTGTGGAGAAAAGATGAGGTTACTTGGCTGGCATATCTGCTTCTGCTTCCCAAGTGTCTTCCTTAATGGATTGATTCCGCCAAAGAACCTTGACTAGTGGAACTTCTTTGTTCTTTAGTGTATGAACTTGATGATCAAGAATTTTGACTGGAACTTCCTCATAGGTGATAACGCTCAATCTACATCTCTCATGGGAGTGTAAAGCGGTCGTTAGCAAATATAGAACCCAACCTGGGTTGGGTGTCGATCCCACAGGGAATAGCTTGGCCAACAAGTAAGCAACGGTTACTAGACTTTTAGTACAAGTCTCGTAAAAAGGGGGGATTGTAATGTGTAACTAAAATATTAAAGGAAAAACTAAAAATAGCAAAGTAAAAAGGAAAGAATATTTCGTAGGTTGTGAAACAATGAGAATTGAGGAGTTGGGGTTATGTCCACCTTCTAAGTTTACGTCTCTATTGGCTATGAGTTATGCGGAATTCAGATATGCATGTGCTTATAAAGAATTGTATTCGATAGTAAATCCAGGCGTCTTTCGACCTATTCGAGGATTATTTCACTTTAACTCTTTCGAGCTTAAAGCGTATCTAACGGTACAAATTCTCCAAGAGGTTAATCCAGTTACGACACTAACTGTTTGTAGGGAATTTAGGGGGTGACCCAACTAACTTGACATTATCTCTTTTCCAGAAATATAACTTTTCTTTCGAACAAGTTAAATGTTATACTGGTGTTATTCTATGCGTCTGCAGCCACAAGAATTTGCATTAAGATGAAGAGAATAATGATATAAGCAACACACTTGTCACGAATTCACAAACTCATAGCCTTAGATAGTATCTCATAGGCTTCCATAACCCCAACAGAGAGGTTTAGTTACCCATGAGTGCAAAGGAAATGACAATAAACATGGTCATTGTACCCCAATAAAGATTGCACGTTAGGTATAAGGGTAAGAATGGCGTGAAGTCCTTTGTAAAGTAATGTCTCTCTTGTTGTGGAAATTAAGAATTAGATGAATAGAAGAAGAATAAAAATAGAATTAAATGGAAGAATTAGAATTATTTTGATGGATGGATGGATGGGAATTGATGGAATGGGGGATGAATGGAATGAATGGAATGAATGGAATGAATAAAAATCTCTAGTAGAATATCCTACTCCTACTAGGCTAATAAAATAGTTAACCAAATCCTACTAAACTAATGAAATACTTAACCTAATTGTACTAGGTTAATGTAACATTCTCCTAATCCAAATAAACTAATGAAATACTTAACCCAATTGTACTAGGTTAATGTATCATTATCCAAATCCAACTAAGTTACTGCTAGTCCCCAAAGTCTTCAGAAATGCTGTTTTAGCCCAGGACAGAAATTCCATGCATCACTTTTGGTTCTTTAGGCGTCCAAGCTCCCTTTCCTTCCTTCGTGAGCTTTCTTTGGCGTCAAGTTAGCCATAAAATGCTGAATTCTGCATCATTTATACCTGAAACTTTGCTAATCATGTTCGTTAGCTCACTTACAAGAAAAAGGACTCAAAGTGCATGAAATACATAATTTGTTCTCAAAACATGGCACAAATATGGGCAAAATATATTGCTATAGGCGTGTAAATTCGCCTATCATCAGCACCCCACACTTGAAACTTTGTTCGTCTTCGAAAAAAATATCATGTCCCTCTAAACATCAACTTAGGGTTTCACAGCCACAACATAAAATATTTGTCAAGACAAGCACAACAATTATCAACAAAGAGTAGTTTTCCGATCATTAGTAGAAACCATTTAACCTCTAGCATAGACTCGTGATGGTGGTCAACTCATATTCAAAAGTTAAGGCACAAAGAATCATACACAACTACCCAAAACTCATCAACCATGTGTGTCTCACAATATATTACCCATAATCACTCACAAGTATAGCATATTTTTCAAACATGGGTATCAAAATATCCTTGCTCTCGCTCTCACAAAGAATTCATATGCAGCAACTGATGACCATAGGCTTGCCCTTAGTTTAATACTCCACTAAATTTCAGAATGTTAAGATTAGGATCAAGTAGGTCTTTTGATGGTTGTAATATAGGCTAAGGGACGGGTAGGATTAGCTATTTTGGCCAGAAATAGTGACTAAGTTCCTAAGAACTTTAATACATCACATTGTATCATTGACACTTATTCTTTCTTTCAACCTTTCTTCTTTCTTTTATTCTACCACCCTTGTTCTCCTCTTTTATTTTTTCAATTTTAATCACAACTTACTTTTTAGCTTTCTTTTCCTTTCTCTTTTCACAACATACCTCTTATGATAACACTTTTTTTTTCATAACACATCCAAGTACCATTACAATTTAAAGCATCATACTCACCCAATTTCCTCTTATATTGTCACATGACTTTTTCACTTTAAAGCACTTAGGAATTTGGATCAAATTATGGTCTTGAAAAAATGGATTAGGCTTACATACAAGGTTGTCAAAGAAATAGGCTTAAGGCTCAAAAGGGTTTAACTAGGATGATGTCCCTGGGTAGGTAAAACGAAGGTAAACAATCATAGGTTGCCAAAGAAATGCCTAAATCATCTCCTAAACTTACACTCCTTATTTTTGCTTTACATACATACCAGGCAAGTTCTAGCATCAGCCACCAACATAGAATATACTGTTATCTTACACACACAAGGCACATGGTCGAATATAGACTCCTGACCCAACAAGTGAAGGAATTGAACCATAAAATAGCATATAATGAGTCACAACTAGAGCCTAAACGTCTCAATAGTCACAATTGCAGCACATACTCTTGTTATAATCTCATGCTGCTTATTAGAATAATTTCATGCGAAGCTAAAAAATTTTTCCTATTAAAAAAACTTAACTCCTAAAAAAAAACTTAAAAACGAAACACAAACAAAAACCAAGTAAACAAACATAGATACAAATAGAGAAGTATAGCATGCAATACCGCCACCCCATACTTAAACGGGACACTGCCCTCAGTGGAAAATAAATATAAGGAACCTGGTTAGTCGGACTCATCCTCTATGTCTGGGGTCATACCCCTTTGCATCAGAATCATCATCAGAGTCATCATGCTTAGAAGTTCCTCATAAGTATCCCATTTAATTCCAAGAGTGAGTCGAGGTGTTTGCATCGAGGAGGGTTCTCCTTACTCTTTTTGGCCTCTTTTCTTGCCTTTTTGTGAAGTGGTAGCCTTATCTTTGCCTTGTCTTTTGGTTCCGTTGTACCTGAGATCTCAATAGAGTCATGTTATCATCATCTCAATGGATACAATCTATGAACAAGCAGTAGGGGTACCACCTCACACTTAGGTTGTTGGCACAAACTAGTGAAGTAAAAGTGGTCGATTACTTAGACTTCATCGACATACGTTTTAGGGGCTAAATTCTGACAAGAAAATCAGAGATGTATCACTTCTTGGAACCTTTGCAATACTTTCATGTTAGGTATAACAAGACTACTTCATAGGGATTACATCATGGTATAGTTTCTATCAATAATCTCAACCTCCTATGTCGGTAGGCACTTATAAGTCTTATTCCAATAAACGGGATCTTCTAACATGCAAGTATTCAAGTGACAAGATTAAGCAATGTTCATGACTATAGCAATTTCGCAAGTAGTATAACAATGCATTAAAATCAGATTCGAGTTGGAAGTAAGTGAAGATCATCCTTACGTATTCATTCACTCACTTAGTTGTATCACATTAATTCAAGCACATTCACATCACCAATAATCTTTCAAGATGTAGCAATTTAAAATAGACATGGTAACATAGTACTTACGAGAAATAGATGAAGAACAAGAGAGTACTTACGAGATTGAAGCCTTTGGAGATGTACTTGTGAATTGGAAGAGCAAAAAGAAAACATTTGAGATGATTTGGAGAGGGAATGCGGCGCCTTTAGGTCAATTTCTAGTGTGGTTATGTTTCAAGGCTAAGTCCCCTTTATATAGGAAGAGAACGGGTCGGGTTTTGACCCAATTACAAATGGTTTTGGAGACAAAAATGGCCTATATGCGGCGCATAGTCCATCGTATAGGCATGGTATAGGCGGCGCATAGTGTATGGCATTTAGGGACATATGCGGCGCATAGTGTATGGCATTTAGGGACATATGCGGCGCATAGTGTATGGCATTTGAGATACTGAGACCTAATGCTATAGCATAGGTGGCGCATAGTGTATAGCACACTAGATTCCGAGACCTTGGGCTATAGGATGGGTTTTGCATTGTTCGTGGCCTAGTTTTACCTAGGCCTAGCCTTCCTCGATGCCTATTTTGGCATGAGTAATGCTCAATCCATAGCCTTATGCATCCTTATACCTAACTTACCACCTTTACCATACAATACGTCCAAATTGTCATTTGAAACCAATCTCCTTGTTGAATACCTCCTGCACCTATATTTGCTCAAAACAATAAAAACGATTAGTACTATGGGTTGACTCCCATATAGAACCTTATTTATTATCGTGGCACGACATAGTTACCTCGAGTACTCAGACTTCGTCGAGGTAAGTGATGGATAATTTTCTGAAAGGATTTAGATGATGCTGATACTTACTTGAAGGCATGCAATCTTCTTCGAGATGACTCTTGTGTATACATATCCCAAGAGGGATACTAATTATATCATCAATCTTTCTACCCACAGCTCTCTTGTACCTGATCAGAGCAGAGATGAGAGCCTCCACGTGCTGTTCACTTAAATCATCCGCCACACTTACCGGAAGTATACTTCCACTTTCCAAGAACACATACCTTAGATAATCGGGGAGCTCTTTCAATTCTAGCATTGGTGGATCTTCAATGGAAGTCTTCGCTGTGGGTGGTGGTTGATTCTTAAGATCAAGGTCTGGCTGTTTAGGAGTATGAGAATAGGACCCTATTTCTGTTAGAGCACACGTAGTTTCTTCATAGTCTTCATCATCCTTATGTTCAACATTCAGCAGTGCAGCAGACAATGGCTCAACAGTAAGATGTTTCTTTACAGATAATGCTTTCTTATCCTCATAAGCTACGGAGAACACATCCATATCACAGGGTTGATTCATTGCTTTGCATATATCAAAGCGGACCACTTCATCATTCAACCGAAACAAAAGCTCATTATCCCTCATGTCAATAAGCACACTTCCAGTTGTAAGGAAAGGATGTCCCAAGATTATGGGAACTTCAAAATCCACTTCACAATCCAGAATAACGAAGTCTGCAGGAAATATGAATGAAGAAACCTTCACCAACACATCATTCAAGATACCCACAAGTCATTTTACCGATCTATCAGCCATCATGAGCCTCATATTGGTTTGTGTCGGATTGCCTAACCCCAAATTCCTGTAGACAGATAGTGGCATCAAATTGATGCTAGCACCCAGATCACACAATGCCTTAGCAAAATTCAAAGATCCAACAGTGCAAGGAATAGTGAAGGCACCAGGGTCGGCCTTTTTCTGAACCAGCGATCTTGTAGCAATTGTGCTGCAGTGATGAACATCATCTTTCAACTCATAACTTGCTGCCCGCTTCTTTGTCAAAAGATCCTTCATAAATTTCGCATACCCAGACATTTGTTCAAGTGCCTCCACCAATGGAACATTAATGGTCAGCTGTTTCAACATAGTCATGAATTTGCTGAACTTTGTGTCATCCGCCACCTTCTTCAATCTTTCGGGAAAAGGTGGTGGTGGGTATGGAATTGTTCTCTCCATGGCTTTCTTCTCCTCTTGCTACCGTTTTTCAGCCTTTTTAGGTTGCAAATTATTGGGTGCAATGTCCTTGACGTCGTGCGTGGCTTCCGTGGATGCTTTTTCTGTCGCCTTATCATCAATGTCCACTACTTCATCAACCACTTGCTTGCCTTTTGCTGAATTTTCCAGCACCTTACCACTCCGGGTAGTGATAGCCATGCATGATCCATCATTCCTTGGATTTTTCACAGTGTTGCTAGGTAAAGTGCCAGCCTTTCTTTGATTGAATGCCGCAGATAATTGACTCAATTGTTGCTCCAGCTGTTTTATTGAAGTGGAATGCGAGTCAACCAATTGCTTCATAGAGGACAAGTCGTTCTTCACCTTATTCACTCCCGTATAATTTGCCTCTACTCCTTTCAATAGTTTAGCCATCATATCTTTCATTGACATCTTTTCGGAATCAAACGCCTCAGCCTCATGATTTCTAGGAGGAATATACAAACCACTCCTGTCTGAATTATTCTTCCAACTACCTTGATTGCGGTCCTTGTATCCAGATTCATCATAATAGTTCCGACCTTGGTTTCCTTGGGCATTGCCTCGAAAACCCCCCTGATTATTCAAGTAGTTGGCTTCTTCTTCAGAGTCGGATTCGTCTCTTCCATGTGCTACCACGGCCTTAACTTTTCCGATCTTCCCTGATAATAAATGCTTTGTAAGAAGATCCATTTGTGTTTTCAGGTACGCCATGTCTTGATCACGTTTCTCTTGCCTACGCCTTTGTTCTGCAGTCATGCCAATAGATAAAGTGGGGCTTGATACCTCAGAATCCCTGGTATGCCAAGCTCTACTTTGCTTTGTCATCCGATCTAGCATATGGCTTGCCTGCCCAAAGGTGAAGTCCATAAAAGATCCTCCAGCCGCATTATCAACCACTGGCTTAGTCACCGAATTCAAAGCTCTGTATAATATCTCCATCAAGTGGTTATTGGTCATATGGTGATTTGGGCACTGCATGAGCTTCGTCTTGAACCTCTCCCATGTTTCGTGCAGGGCTTCAGTTGGAAGCTGCCGAAAATTGGTGATCTCATCTCTCAACTGTGCTCTTTTGGATGGCGGAAAGAATCTTTCTAGGAAAGCGTCTTTCAATTGCCTCCGATTAGTAATAGAATCAGGGTGGCAGAATAATGGCTCTTGTGGCACCAGCTTCATCCAAATCGTCATCATCGTCATCAAAAGGAATCTGCACAGCTTGGCGATCAGGCCTAAACCTAGCTTGACGATCTCTTCTTTGCATGGGTGCCGCCATCTCAGTAGTATGCCGTGGGTTTAGTAGCTCCTCATCGCCCAGATCCTCATCATCAGGATTTGTTGCACACCCTGGGTTATCAATATTCTGTTGATGCACTTGAGCAGCCATCCTTTCAATTTCACGTTGTGCATCCATTGATGCACTGAACAAACCTAAATAAAACAAAAACAACAACTAAAAGTAAAAGTACGAGAATCTTTGACCAAAGGGTCTAGTAACTATCACAAACTTAGTTGACACTCATATTTCCCGGCAATGATGCCAATTTTTGATAACGCTCAATCTACAGCTCTCGTGGAAGTGTAAAGCGGTCGTTAGTAAATATAGAACCCAACCTGGGTTGGGTGTCGATCCCACAGGGAACAGCTTGGCTAACAAGTAAGCAACGGTTACTAGACTTTTAGTACAAGTCTCGTAAAAATGGGGGATTGTAATGTGTAACTAAAATATTAAAGGAAAAACTAAAAATAGCAAAGTAAAAAGGAAAGAATGTTTCGTAGGTTGTGAAACAATGAGAATTGAGGAGTTGGGGTTATGTCAACCTTCTGAGTTTACATCTCTATTGTCTATGAGTTATGCGGAATTCAGATAAGCATGTGCTTATAGAGAATTGTATTCGATGGTAAATCCAGGCATTTTTTGACCTATTCGAGGATTATTTCACTTTAACTCTTTCGAGCTTAAAGCATATCTAACGGTATGAAATCTCCAAAAGGTTAATCCAGTTACGGCACTAACTGTTTAGTAGGGAATTTAGGGGGTGACCCTACTACCTTGACATTTTCTCTTTTCCAGACATATAACTTTTCTTTCGAACAAGTTAAATGTTATACTGGCGTTATTCTATGCGTCTGCAGCCACAAGAATTTGCATTAAGATGAAGAGAATAATGATATAAGCAACACACTTGTCACGAATTCACAAACTCATAGCCTTAGATAGTATCTCATAAGGCTTCCATAACCCCAACAAAGAGGTTTAGTTTCCCATGAGTGCAAAGGAAATCACAATAAACATGGTCATTGTACCCCAATAAAGATTGCACATTAGGTATAAGGGTAAGAATGACGTGAAGTCCTTTGTAAAGTAACGTCTCTCTTGTTGCAGAAATTAAGAATTAGATGAATAGAAGAAGAATAAAAATAGAATTAAATGGAAGAATTAGAATTGTTTTGATGGATGGATGGATGGGAATTGATGGAATGGGGATGAATGAAATGAATGGAATGAATGGAATGAATAAAAATCTCTAGTAGAATAGGGTATTTATAATACCCATATCCTACTCCTACTAGGCTAATAAAATATTTAACCAAATCCTACTAAACTAATGAAATACTTAACCTAATTGTACTAGGTTAATGTAACATTCTCCTAATCCAAATAAACTAATGAAATACTTAACCCAATTCTACTAGGTTAATGTATCATTATCCAAATCCAACTAAGTTACTGCTAGTCCCCAAAGTCTTCAAAAATGCTGTTTTAGCTTGGGACAGAAATTCCATGCATCACTTTTGGTCCTTTAGGCGTCCAAGCTCCCTTTCCTTCCTTTGTGAGCTTTCTTTGGCATCAAGTTAACCATAAAATGCTGAATTCTGCATCATTTATACCTGAAACTTTGCCAATCATGTTTGTTAGCTCACTTACAGGAAAAAGGACTCAAAGTGCATGAAATACATAATTTGTTCTCAAAACATGACACAAATATGGGCAAAGTATATTGCTATAGGCGTGTAAATTCGCCTATCATCAATAGGAAAGACTGATATAAATATCTATACTTTTTAAAGCAACTACTACAGCTGGATCACTAATACACTTCTTCAACAATGACACATGGAATACTAGGTGTAATAAAGCTAGATCTGAAGGCAACTCAAGCTTGTAAGCTATCTTATTGAAACATCTAAAAATTCTGAAGGGACCAACATAGCGGGGACTGAGTTACCCTTTTTGTAAGACCCCGTAAAATCCTAAGTCTAGAACTTTGCTCATTTGGCTCTACAAGTCTCAAAACTTAGCAAGTTTTGATAAAGTTCAACACTTAGTCTCATTTTATTCCTCCGAACTTTGTGGATTTATTTGATGACTTTCTCAACCTTCGTTTTTGTATTTTCAAGTTGCGTTACGATAGGGCAAGGTCATAGTATATCTCGGGTAAGTTTGGGAATTTTTTGGATAGCGTAAGGGTGAGTTTGCGAGTGAAAAAAGTAGCCACGCATGATAAGCCCGCGTCGCCCAAGAAAGAGCACCGCTCTAAGGCGGGCATTGCCTGGGCTTGGCCGGTGGACTTAACAGGCATCGCCTGGATAGTCTGGTGGGTGCCCAGTTTTTTGGTACTCTACTTTCGTGCTTTTAAGGGCTTTTTGGTTATTTTCTGCCCATATATAAGCTTGTTATCACGGAATTTGAGCTCCAAAATACTAAAATATAGTGATTTTGATAATTTTTTCTTAACAACAACCAAGAACAAGTCTAGGGTCCAATTGGGGGTTACAAGTTCCAAGCAAATTCAACTGTAAATATATAGATTCTTAATCTAAGGTATGCGTAGTGTTCACCCATGGATTCCTTTCATCCGTGGAGTTGAAGAATCAATCTTTAAGTACTAAATCATGAATTTTTTGTTGTGATTTGATTATATTCATGTTGGTGGATGTTGTTTGTGCTACAGAGTAGTAATTTGATGAATTTTCATGAAGGTTATGATCATGTAGTTGGAACCCATGAATTTGGGTGGTTAATGTGGTGTAAATTGTGGACACAGCTATGCCTTAAAGAGTTTATGCAAGGTATTTGATAAAATGCTTAGAATGTTATAAACCAAGTTTCAATCATTCAATAGTATCTAAATGGCAAGCCAATGTTAACCATCATAATTTGATATGAATTCCATGATCTATGCTTTATGATTTCACATGAATTCAACATTATTGTTATGTGTTATGGTTGTGGTATGGAATGAGCATGATATTAAAGTTATACAAGTATGAACATTTAGTATGAATTCCCCTTCCTATGTATAAGATGTTGAGAACCATGATTAGTATGAAATCCCCTACTTATGATATTATGAATTGTGGACTCCAATCTTGTGATCAAGTCAGTCATGTGTGTCAATTTCCTTCTATCGAGTCCTAGGGGTATTCATACCTAAAAAATATAGTTGTGTTCCTAAAGCCATGTCATGTTTCATGATATCCAAAATCAAGCCATGATTCGGTATAATTCAGTCAGTCATGTGACTCAGGAAACCTCATGATCTTAGTAAGTTATCAGATATCCGTAGTATTCCTTTAGTCAATGGAATTTGATAAGTTTATTTCACGTATAGTTTGTAAAATCATGTTCAATCTCTTTAGATGGGAGCAGGGGTTAGCACCGAGAGAACCCAGGGATGGGAACTCACCTGTTATATGAGGGTGTGATTCTTAGTAGTTATTCTTGTGTTCCAGAACTAAATATCCAGCATAGGTTGAGAAATCGTAGACTACTATATGATGGTGGATGAGGTGACTTATCCTGTTATATGAGGGTTCCCAACATTCTCACTAGAGTTACCTGTTATATGAGGGTTTCTCACACATTTTCCTTACCAGAGGTGCGGTATTGACACCCGACCAATCAGGGTAGAGATTGGACCCTAGCTTTTCCATAATAGAACATATAGGGCATATCGGTTAAACAACTACTTCCCACAGTTTTAGACACAGTCTCAGTAAAAGAACTCAGATAGTTCTTTAGATATTAGTATACCAGGATTGTTAGATATAGTCAAATTCAGTTATAGTACGAAACTCAGATAGTTCCATCAGATTCAAGACTGCCAGAAACAGTTGCCCATGTTATCAAAACTATAGTTTTAGTAATGTCAGTTATTAGTAAACCATGTATTAGCATACAGATCTAGATATCACGAAATCACAATCTTAGTTACTATGTATGTATGGTTGTAATCTTATATTCATATCAGTCAGTCGTTTAGCATTGTTCATGCATGTAAACCCTTAGTATTTAGCCTACCTCACTCGTATACTCAGTACTCTAGTTGTGCTGACGTATTTATGCTGTGGTGCTTTCTTTTTATGTTACACCATAGGTTCGGAGACACGAGTTCCAGACCAGCAGTAGCAGTCGCATTCCAGTATACAGGGCTACAGTGAGTCCTCTTTGTTAGAGGATGATATGATTTGATTTATTTATTATTTTAGTTAACTTTTAGTTTATGGAGTTAGTTGGAAACATGTTCCTTAAACTCCTTATTCAGATAGTACTTAGATACTTTCAGGTTTAGTTAAGACTTAGTTCATATTTGATTCAGTTTTTAGTTGTTTTGGGTATGTTTCACCCATATGGATATTATATTTTGACAGATTCTTTATTCAGTTGAGCCTTATGGCAAACATGTTCATGTATTCCATATTAACATGTTATATGTTGTAGTGTACAGGTACTTATATCAGTCATGGGTTAGCTTGTGGTACTTCGAGGTTATAAGCATTGTGTAGCATTCCGAATTCAGAAAATTAGGGTGTTACAAACTTGGTATCAGATCCTAAGGTTCAACAGAGTCCTAGGAAGTTTGAAAGCCGCATCTAGTAGAGTCTTGTACATATGTGTGTTGCGTGCCACATTTATGTACAGAAGGCTATCAGATATTTTAGGAACAATTTCCTTTCTTTCAGTATTCATGTCATGCTAGTGAGCATAATCTCAAGTTAAACTCTCAATCTAATCCATTCTTATCTATTTTAGAATATACCTCCAAAGAGAAGAAACTAGCTAGCTCCTCAGCCTAAATATCCTTTGGGCGAACATATCTCTCTTGCAGAGTTTAAGGCCGTATTTACCATACTTGCTCAGTTTGTGGCTGCCCAAAATAAATGGTCACCAGTTGTTTTGGACAATCCAGTGGCCAACTCAGCTGCAGTTAGTATTTGGGACTTCACCTAAATGAACCCTCCATCATTCTTCAGGTCTAAATTTAATGAAAACCCTCAGGAATTCATTAACAAAGTCCAGAAGGTCATTCAAATCATAGGTGTTACTTTTGTTGAGGGTGTTGAGTTAGCCGCATACTAGTTACAAGATGATGATCATACTTGGTACAAAAATTGGAAGTCCGAGAGGGTAGATGATGCAGGTCCTATTGAGTGGGAGGAGTTTTTCATGGATTTCTTAGACAGATTCTTTCCCCAAGAGCTGAGGGAGGCCAATATTCTTGAGTTCATCAACCTTAGCCAGGGAAATATGACGGATAAAGAGTATTTTCTCAGATTTACTCAGTTAGCCAAATATGCCTCTCATATGGTTATAGACAACAGGGCTAAGATAAGTAAGTTCGTATTAGGGGTGAATGAAAGTGTGGTAAATGTGTGTAGGTCTGCGATGCTAAATAGCTATATGAATTTAGCCAGGATCATGAACCATGCTCAGTAGATGGAGGATCAGAATGTTAGGACTAGGGTGAGGTAGAATAAGAGAGCAAGATTAGGCAGTTTCAATTTTTCTCAGTCTAAATTAGAGGGAGAAAACCATTCGTAGTTTAGTCCTAAGTCAGCAGTTCCAGCCCCTTTCTCTGTTAATGCCCCAGTGCCAAAATTTAGAGACAGCAACAGAGATAGAGCACCAGGCTCTAAATATCAGGCCAGTATTAGCAGTGCTTGTACTTATACTCAGTGTCAGACTTGTTGTAAGCACCATCAGGGTGTGTAGAATGGGTTGTGGCAAGCCAGGACACAGAGTTAGAGACTGTCCTCAGCCAGGTGCCCAGGTTTAGCATAATCATTCCA
This sequence comes from Capsicum baccatum var. pendulum, assembly GCA_030864225.1. NCBI lineage: Eukaryota > Viridiplantae > Streptophyta > Magnoliopsida > Solanales > Solanaceae > Capsicum > Capsicum baccatum. The sequence continues at coordinate 59,385,445 of CM061555.1, forward strand.
CAGCTTAGTTCAGTCACCTAAACCAGAAGGGTACCGCTTCTAGTGCTACTAGTGGCCAACGCCCAAACAGACTCTATGCTCTTCAGAACTGACAGGATCAGGCAAATTCTCCTAACATCATTATAGGTACGTTATATATTTTCCACGTTTACATTTATGATTTGCAAAATCCAGGTGGATCCTTGTCTTTTATAGCTCCATACATAGTAGGAGATTTCAGAATAGGTGCCGAGATTTTAGCAGAGCCCTTTTTCAGTCTCTACCCCAGTGGGTAAAACCTTCAAAGCTTGGTGGGTATACAGGAACTGCCCGGTTATGATATTTTAGAAATCCATGTCACCAGATTTAGTCGAGTTAGAGATGTCTGATTTTATGTCATTCTCTGAATAGATTTGCTTCATTCTTTCTATGCCACAGTTGACTGCAGAAACAAGATAGTTTTGTTTCAGTTCCCAAATAAGCCCATCCTAGAGTGGAAGGGTAGTATATCATTGTTTAGGGGTCAGCTTATTTCCTGCCTTCAGGCAAGGAAAATAATTTCTACGAGGTGTGTGTATCATCTTGTGCATGTTAAAGATTCCAGTTCTGAATCCCCTAGATTGGAATCAGTACCAGTGGTTAATGAATATTCAGTTTTCTTTCCCGAAGATCTTCCAAGCATTCCTCCTAAAAGAGAAATAGACTTCGTGATAGACCTTCTCCTAGATACTCAGCCCATCTCTATTCTGCCATAAAAGATGGCACCAACAGAACTCAAGAAATTGAAAGATCAGTTGAAGGATCTCTTAGATAGGGGATTCATTAGGCCCAATGTGTCCCCATGGGTTGAACCAGTCTTATTTGTGCACAAGAAAGATGGTTCTCTCAAAATGTGTATTTATTATCGTCATCTCAACAAAGTTACGGTCAGTAACAGGTATCCACTTCCTAGAATAGATGACTTGTTCGACAACTTCAAGGTACCAGTTATTTTTCCAAGATAAACCTCAGATCAGGCTACCATCAGCTAAGAGTTAGAGAATATGACATCCCGAAGATAGCCTTTCATACTCGGTATGGTCACTTCAAATTTCTAGTCATGTCCTTGGGTCTTACCAATTCCCCTGTAGCTTTCATGAACCCGATGAATCGGGTGTTCAAGCAATACTTGTACATGTTCATCAAAGTTTTCATAGATGAAATTCTTGTTTATTCTCGCACAGAACATGATCATTCAGACCATCTCAAAATTGTTCTTCAGACTCTCAGGGAACATCAATTTTTTGCCAAGTTCAATAAGTGAGAATTTTTGGCAAAGATCAGTAGCATTACTTGGCCACATTATTTCCGATGATGGAATTAGAGTATATCCTCAGAAAATCAAAGTGGTAAAAAACTGGCCTCGCCCCGTATCGCCATCAGATATCAGGAGTTTCTTTGGTTTGGCTAGTTATTATGGATAGTTTGTCAAGGATTTTCTTCTATTGTATCTCCCATGTTCAGATTGACTCAGAAGAAGGTCAAGTTTTAGTGGTCAGATTCATGCGAGAAGATTTTCAGGAAATGAAGATTCAACTCACCTCAACTCCAGTTTTAGCTCTTCCAGATGGTTTAGACATTTTCATAGTCTATTGTGATGCATCAAGAGTGGGTTTAGGTTATGTCCTCATGCAACATGGTAAGGTTATAGCCTACGCCTCCATATAGCTAAAGCCCCATGAGAAGAATTATCCTACTCATGATCTTGATTTAGCAACCGTAGTATTTTCCCTAAAGATTTGGAGGCATTGTATTTATGGAGTTCACATAGATGTCTTCACAGATCATAAGAGTCTCTAGTATGTCTATTCTTAGAAAGATCTAAATCTTTGTCAAAGAAGGTGGTTAGAGATTTTGAAGGATGATGACATGAGTATCCTTTATCATCCGGGCTAGGATAATTTTGTGGCCGACGCTCTTTGTAGACTCTCCATGTGTAGTGTTTCTCACGTTGATGATAGCAAGAAGAAGATAGGTCAATAAATCCATCAGCTTGCCAGACTAGGTGTTCAATTAGTCGACTCTTCAGAGGGTGGTGTATGTGTTAAGAGTAGTTTTGAGTCATCTCTAGTTTCCGAGGTAAAATAAAAGCAAGACAAGGATCTGAACCTTGTCAAGCTAAAAGAGTTAGTTCAGAATCAGAAAGTAGAGATTTTTTCCCAAGGGGGTGATGGTGTTCTTCACTATCAAGGTCGTTTGTGCGTTCCAGGTGTAGATGACTTGAGGCATCAAATTCTTGTAGAAGCACATGTTGTGTGATGCTCTATATATCTAGGGGCCACTAAGATGTACCACGACTTGCAAAAGATCTATTGGTAGAGTGGGATGAAGAGAGATGTTGCAGAATTTATGGATAAGTGCCCTACATATTAGCAGGTTAAGATAGAGCATTAGAAACCTAGTGGTTCCATGCAGGAGTTCACCATTCTTACATAGAAGTGGGAAGAAGTAAACATGGACTTCATGATGGTTTCCCTCGCACTCGTCATCATCATGATTCATTTTGGGTTATTATGGACAAAATGACCAAATCGGCTCAATTTCTTCCAATTTGTACCTCTTATTCAGTCGAGGATTATGCAAACTCTATATCAGGTAGTTGGTTAGATTACATGGTGTTCCCTTATCTAGTATCTCAGACAGAGGTACCCAGATCACCTCTCACTTTTGGAAAGCATTCCAAAGGGTCTTGGTACTCAAGTCTATCTCAGTACAACTTTTAATCCTCAGACTGATGGTCAAGCAGAAAGGACCATTCAGAGTCTTGAAGATATGCTAAGGGTGTGTGTAGTTGATTACAAGGGAAGTTGGGATGACCACTTGCCTTTGATTGATTTTGCATACAATAATAGCTATAATTCCAGTATTCAAATGGATCCATTCAAATCTCTCTATGGTAGGAGATATAGATCTCTAATTGGTTGGTTCAAAGTTAGTGAGGCATTAGTTATAGGTCTTGACTTAGTATTTGATGCCTTAGAGAAAGTTCAGTTGATCAGAGAGAGACTCTGGGCTACTTAGAGCCGACAGAAGTCTTATGCAGATGTTTGTAGAAAGGATCTCGAGTTCAAGGTCAATGACTATGTATATCTTAAGATCTCTCTCATGAAGGGAGTGAAGAGGTTCGGCAAGAAAGAGAAAATCTATCCCCAATATGTTGGTCCCTTCAGGATTCTCAGTCGTTTTGGCAAGGTAGCTTATAAGCTTGAATTACCTTTAGATCTAGCCTCAGTTCTTCCAATCGTCTATGTCTCTTTGCTCAAGAAATGCATAGGTGACCCAACAGTCGTAGTCCCTATTCAAAGCATTGACCTCTAGAACAGTTTCTCTTATGAAGAGATTCCAGTTGAAATCTTAGACTATTAGACTCGTAGATTAAGGAACAAAGAAGTCCCTCTTGTCAAGGTTATTTGGCGAAATCAATATCATGAGGGAGCTACTTGGGAAGCAGAAGCAAATATGCCTACCAAGTATTCTCACCTCTTCTCCGCAAATTCAGATCAAGCTCAAGGTAAGAGTTCTCCTTAAGCTTATTATGTTTCATGTTCATGTTCCCATCGTAAACCTGGTATATAATACCATTGCATACTCATTCATGCATTTATGTATCAGTTCAGTTATAAGATCATGCATCAGCTATGCATTCTCATCTTGAGAAACTCAATTATCATATTACTCAGTTATGCATTTATGTACCAGTTATCCATGCATCAGATATGCATGAGTTTAGTATATTTATCATGTCAGTCATGAGATCAGATTTCATTCATCCATGTTCAGTTCATGTTCAGCTTGTTTTTTATCTCCTCTTAGTTAATTTATCATTCGAGGAAGAATATTCCGAAGGGGGAGATATTGTAAGACCCCGTAAAATCCTAAGTCTAGAACTCAGCTCATTTGGCTCTACAAGCCTCAAGACTTAGAAAATTTTGATAAAGTTCAACACTTAGTCTCATTTTAGACCTCCAAACCTTGGGGATTTATTTGACCACCTTCCCGACCTTTGTTTTAGGATTTTCAAGTTGTGTTACGATGAGGAAAGGTCATAGTACATCCCGGGTAAGTTTTGGAATTTTTCGAATAGCGTAAGGGTGAGTTTGGATGTTCAAAGTAGTATCCATGTGCAATAAGCCCGCGTCGCCTAGGCAAGAGCACCGCTCTAAGGAGGGCATCGCCTAGGCAAGGCCAGAGGACTTAGCTAGCACCACCTGGTAGCCCTGTGGGTGCCCAGTTTTTTAGCACTCCACCTTCATGCTTTTAAGGGCTTTTTGGTCATTCTCCACAAATATACAAGCTTGTTAACATGGGATTTGAGCTCCAAAACACCAAAATATAGTGCTTTTGTTAATTTTCTCTCAAGAACAACCATGAACAAGTCTAGGGTTCAATTGGGGGTTTCATGTTCCAAGTAAATTAAACCATAAATTTCACGGATTCTTAATCTAAGGTATACATAGTGTTCATCCACGGATTCCTTTCGTCTATGGTGTTCAAAAATCAACCTTTAAGTACTAAATCAAGAATGTTTAGTGGTGATATGATTATATTCATGTAGATGGTTGTTGTTTGTGCTATAGAGTAGTAATTTGATGAATTTTCATGAAGGTTATGATCATGTAGTTGGAACCCATGAATTTGGGTAGTTTAATATGGTCTAAATTGTGAATACACCTATGCCTTAAAGAGTGCATGCAACGTGTTTGATAAAATTCTTAGAATGTTATAAACCAAGTTTCCATGATTCAATAGTAACTAAATGGCAAGCCAATGTTAACCATAATAATTTGATATGAATTCCATGCTTTATGCTTTATGATTTCACATGAATATTACGTTATTGTTATGTGTTATGGTTGTGGTATGGAATGAGCATGATATTGAAGAAATGTAATTATGTACATATAGTATGAATTTCCCTTCCTATGTATAAAATGTTGAGAACCATGATTAGTACGAAATCCCCTACTTATGATATTATGAATTGTGGACTCCAATCTTGTGATCAAGTCAGTCATGTGTGTCAGTTTTCTTCTATCGAGTCCTGGAGGTATTCGTACCCAAAAAATATAGCTGTGTACCTAAATCCATGTCATGTTTAACAATATCCAAAATAAATCCATGCTTTGGTAGAATTCAGTTAGTCATGTGACTATGGAAACCTCATGATGTCAGTCAGATATTAGTAGTATTCCCTCTGTCAATGGAATTCAGTAAGTTTAGTTCACATACAGTCAGATAAATCATGTTTAGTCTCTTCAGATATGAGTAGGGGTTAGCACCGAGTGAACCCAAGGATAGAACTCACCTGCTATATGAGGGTGTGATTCTTAGCAGTCATCTTTGTGTTCCATAACTATATACCCAGTATAGGTTAAGACATTGTAGCCTATTATATGAGGGTGGATGAGGTGGCTTAACCTGTTATATGATGGTTCCCACCGTTCTCACTAGAGTTACCTGTTATATAAGGGTTGTTCACACGTCCCTACCAGTGGTGCGGTATTGACACCCTACCAGTTAGGGTAGAGATTGCATCCCAACTTATCAATAATGGCACATATAGGGCATGTCGGTTAAAAATGTACCTCCCACAGTTTGACACAGTGTCAGTAAAAGAACTCAGACAGTTCTTCAGATATCAATATACCAAGACTGTTAGGTACAGTCAAATTCAGTTATAGTACGGAACTCAGATAGTTCCATCAGATTCAAGACTATCAGACACAGTGGCCAATATTATCAAAACTATAGTTTCAGTCATATTAGTTATCAGTAAATCATGTATTAGTGTACATAGCTAGATATCACAAAATCATGATCTCAGTTACTATGTATGTATGGTTGTACTCTTACATTTATATCAGTCAATCAGTTAACATTGTTCATGCATGTAAACCCTTTGTATTTAGCCTACCTCACTCGTATACTCAGTACTCCAGTTGTACTAATGCATTTTCACTATGGTTCTTTCTTATATGTTACACCATAGGTTCGTCGACATGAGTTCCAGACCAACAATAACAGTTGCATTCCAGTATACAGGGTTGAAGTGAGTCCTCTTTATTCGAGGACGATATGATTTGATTCATTTATTATTTTAGTTAGCTTTCAGTTTATTGAGTTAGTTGGAGACATGTTACTTCAACTCATTATTCAGATAGTACTTGGAGGCTTTCAGATTCAGTTCAGACTTAGTTTAGATTTGATTCATATTTCAGTGGTTTTGGGTATCTTTCACCCATATGGATATTATGTTTTTACAGATTCTTTATTCAGTTGAACCTTAGGGCCTACATGTTTATGTTTTTCATATTATCATGTTATATATTGTAGTGTATAGGTACTTATATCAGTCATGGGTTAGGTTGGGGTCCTTCAGGGTCATAAGCACTGTATAGCATTCCGAATTTAAAAAATCAGGGTGTTGCAAATTTGGTATCAGATCCTACGGTTCAATAGAGTACTAGAAAGTCTGAAAGCCACATCTAGTAGAGTCTTATACATGTGTGTGTTGCACGCCACATTTATGTATAGGAGGCTATAAGATGTTTTAGGAACAGTTTCCCTTCTTTCAGTATTCATGTTATGCTAGTGATCATAATCTTAAGTTAAACTCTTAGTCTAATATATTCTTCTCTATTTCAGAATATATCTCTAAATAGAAGAAACTAGCTAGATCCTCAAACAGACAATCCTTTACGAGAACATGTCTCTCATGCAACGTTTAAGGTCGCATTTACCATACTTCCTCAGTCTGTGGCTGCCCGGAATGAACGGTCACCAGTTGTTTCAACCAATCTAGTGGCCAACTTAACTGCAGTTAGGATTTAAGAATTTACCCGAATGAACACTCCATCCTTCTTCAGGTCTATGTCTGATGAAAACCCTTAGGAATTGATTGACTAAGTCCAGAAGATCATTAATATAATGGTTTTTACTTCTATTGAGAGTGCTGAGTTAGACACATACTTGTTGCAAGATATGGAACATACTTGGTACAAAAAATTAAAGTTCGAGAGGGTATATGATGCAGGTCCTATTGAGTGGGAGGAGTTTTTCACAACTTTCTTAGATAGATTCTTTCCCCAAGAGCTGTGGGAGACCAAATTTCTTGAGTTCATTAACCTTTGGAAGGGAAATATGACGGTTAAAGATTATTCTCTCAGATTTACTCAGTTAGCTAGAAATGTCCATCATATGGTTGTAGACAATAGGGCTAAGATGAGCAAGTTCGTGTCAGGGGTGAATGATAGCGTGGTAAATGAGTGTAGGTCTACGATACTGAATAGTGATATGACTTTAGCCAAGCTCATGAGCCATGCTCAACAGATAGAGGAGAAGAAGATTAGGACTAAGGAGAGATAGAACAAGAGATCAAGATTAGGCAGTTTAAGTTTTGCTCAGCACAAATCAGAGGTAGGAAACCATTCGCAGTTTTGTCCAAAGTCAGCAGTTCCAGTCCCTTTCTCCCCTAGTGCCCCAGTGTCAAAATTAAGAGACGGTAACAAAGATAGTACACCAGGCTCTAAATCTCAGGGCTGTGTTAGTAGTGTTCACAATTATCCTCAGTTTCATACTTGCTGTAAACACCATTAGGGTATGTGTAGAGTGCGTCATAGCATTTTTTTGGTTGTGGCAAGCTAGGCCACAGATTTAGATACTGTCCTCAGCCAGGTCCTTAGGGTCAGCACAATCATTCCACAACTCAGTCCGATCGTCCGAACCAGTAAGGTTCCACTTCTAGTGCTACTAGTGGCCAACGTTCAAACAGATTCTATGCTCTTCAGACCCGACAGGATTAGGAAAATTCTCCTGATATCATTACTGGTATGTTACAGATTTTCCACTTTTATGTTTATGATTTTTTAGATCCAGGTGCATCCTTGTCTTTTGTCACTCCATACATGGTAGGCAATTTCGAAATCAGTCCTGAGATTTTAGCAGAGCCCTTTTCAGTCTCTACCCCAGTGGGTAAAACCATTATAGCTCGGTGGGTATATAGGAACTTCTCGGTTATGATATTTTAGAAATCCATGTCACCATATTTAGTCGAGTAAGAGATGACTAATTTTGATATCATTCTCTGCATGGATTTGCTTCATTCAGCTATGGAACAGTTGACTGCATAAAAGGATATTTTAGTTTCAGTTCCCGAATAAGCCCATCCTAGAGTAGAAGGGTAGTACTTCATCGTTCAGGGGTCAGATTGTTTCCTACCTTCGATCAAGGAAAATGATTTCTAAACGATGTGTGTATAATATCGTGCATGTTAAAGATTCTAGTTCCAAATCCCCTAGATTGGAATCAGTTCCTGTGGTTAATGAATATTCAGATGTCTTTCCCAAAGATCTTCTACGAATTTCTCTCAAAAGGGAATTAGACTTCGACATAGACCTTCTCCCAAATACTCTGCCTATCTCTATTCCTCCATAAAGAATAGAACCAGCAAAACTCAAGGAACTAAAAAATCAGTTGAAGGATCATTTAGATAAGGGATTCATCAGGCCCAGTGTGTCCCCATGGGTTGCACCAATCTTATTCGAACGTAATAAAGATGGTTCTCTCAGAATGTGTATTTATTATTGTCATCTCAACAAAGTTACGGTTAAGAACATGTATCCACTTCCTAGAATAGATGACTTGTTCGACAAACTTCATGAAGCCAATTATTTTTCAAAGATAGACTCAGATCAGGCTACCATCAGCTCAGAGTTAGAGAATGTGATATCCCAAAGACATTATTTCATACTCGGTATGGCCACATCGAAGTTCTAGTTATGTCCTTTGGTATTACCAATACCCCTATAGCTTTTATGTACCCGATGAATCGGGTGTTCAAGAAGTACTCGGACATGTTCGGCATAGTCTTCATAGATGATATTCTGGTCTATTCTCGCACAGAGCATGATCATTCATACCATCTCATAATTTTTCTTTAGACTCTCAGGGATCATCAATTATTCTCCAAGTTCATTAAGTGAGAATTTTTTTCTAAGATCAGTAGCATTCCTTGGCCACGTTGTTTCCGATGATGGCAGTAGAGTAGATCCTCAGAAAACTGAAGCGGTAAGAAATTGGCCTCACCTCGTATCTCCATTAGATATCAAGAGTTTCTTGGGTTTAGCTGGTTATTATAGATGGTTCGTCAAGGAATTTTATTCTATTGCATCTCCCATGTCCATATTGACTCAGAGGAAGGTTAAGTTTCAGTGTTCAGATTCATGCGAGAAGAGTTTTCAAGAATTAAAGACTCGACTCACCTCATCTCTAGTTTTAGCTCTTCTAGATGGTTCTGATGGTTTCATAGTCTATTGTGATACATCTAGAGTGGTTTTAGGTTGTGTCCTCATGCAGCATGGTAAGGTCATAGCCTATGCCTCCAGACAGATAAAGCCCCAGGAGAAGAATTATTCTACTCATGATCTTGAGTTAGAAGTCATAGTATTTACCTTAAATATTTGGAGGAATTATATTTATTGAGTTCATGTTTATGTCTTCACAGATCATAAGAGTCTCCAATATGTATTTTCTTAGAAAGATCTAAATCTTCGTCAGAGATGGTGGTTAGAGCTTTTGGAGAATTATGACATGAGTGTCCTTTATCATCTGGGCAAGGCCAATGTTGTGGCTGACACTCTCAATAGACTCTTCATGTGTAGCGTTTCTCATGTTGATGATAGCAAGAAGAATATAGCTCAGTAAATCCATCAGCTTTCAAGACTAGGCATTCGCTTAGTTGACTCTTCAGAGGGTGGTATATGTGTTCAGAGTAGTTCAGAGTCATCTTCAGTTTTTGAGGTAAAATAAAAGTAAAATAGGGATCCTAGCCTTGTTAAGCTAAAAGTGTCAGTTCAAAATAAGAAAGTAGAGGTTTTCTCCTAAGGGGCAGATGGTTTCTTTGTTGTCAGGGTTGTTTGTGCGTTCCAGGTGTAGATGGCTTAAGGCAGCGAATTCTTGCAGAAGCACATGGTGCGAGATGCTCTATTTATCTAGGGGACACTAAGATGTACCGTGACTTGCGAAAGATATATTAGTGGAGTGAGATGAAGAGAGATGTGGTAGAATTTTCTGATAAGTGCTCTACATGTCAGCTGGTTAAGATAGAGAATCAAAAACCTAGTGGTTCCATGTAGGAGTTCACTATTCCTACTTGGAAGTGGGAAAAAGTAAACGTGGACTTTGTGACAGGTTTACCTCTCACTCATTATCAGCATGATTTAATTTGGGTCACTGTAGATAGAATGACCAAATCAGCTCATTTCTTCCAGTTCGTACCTCTTATTCATTCGAGTATTATTCCAAACTCTATATCAGGGAGTTGGTCATATTACATCGTGTTCCCTTATCTATTATCTCAGACAGAGGCACCAGTTCACCTCTTACTTTTGGAAAGCATTCCAAAAGGGTCTTGGTACCCAAGTCTATCTCAATACAACCTTTCATCCTCAGACAAATGGTCAAGCATAAAGGACCATTCAGACTCTTGAACATATGCTAAGGGCGTGTGTAGTTGATTTCAAGGGAAGTTGGGATGACCACTTTCCTTTGATTGAGTTTACATACAATAATAGCTATTATTCCAGTATTCAAATGGCTCCATTCGAAGCTCTCTATGGTAGGAGATGTAGATCTCTAATTGGTTGATTTGAAGTTAGTGAGGCCTCAGTTATAGGTCCTGACTTAGTATTCAAAACCTTTAAGAAAGTTTAGTTGATCAGACAAAAACTCTGGGCTGCTCAGAGTCAATAGATTTCTTATGCAGATTTTTGTAGAAAGGATCTCGAGTTCGAGGTCAATGACTTTGTCTATCTTTAGATCTCTCTTATGAAGAGAGTAAAGAGGTTCGGCAAAAAAGAGAAAATCAGTCCCTAATATATCGATCCCTTCAGGATTCTCAGTCGCTTAAGCAAGGTAGCTTATGATCTATAATTGCCTTTGGATCTAGCCTCAGTTCATCCAGTCTTCCATGTCTCTTTCCTCAATAAGTGCATAGGTGACCCAGCAGTTGTAGTCCCTATTCAGAGCACAGACGTTCAGAACAGTCTCTCTTATGAAGATATTCTACTCAAAATCTTAGACTAGCAGACTCGTAGATTAAGGAACAAAGAAGTCCCTCTAGTCAAGGTTCTTTCGCTAAATCAGTCTCATGAAGGATCTAATTGGGAAGCAGAAGCAGATATGTGTACCAAGTATCCTCACCTTTTCTCTACAAATTCAGATCAAGCTCAAGTTAACAGTTCTCCTTAAGCTTATTCAGTTTCATGTTCATGTTCCCATCATAAAATTAGTATCTAATACCATTGCAAAATTAGTTATGCATTCATGTATCAGTTCAGTTATAGGATCATACATCAGCTATGCATTCTCATCTTGAGAAACTCAGTTATCAAATTACTCTATTATGCATTCATGGACCAGTTATCCATGCTTCAAATATTCATGAGTTCATTATATTTATCATGTCAGTCCTGAGATCAGATTTCATTAATCCATGTTCAGTTCATGTTCAACTTATATTTTATCTCCTCTCAGTTGATTTCTCGTTCGAAGACAAATTTTCCTAATGAGGAGATATTGTAAGACCCCATAAAATCGTAAGTCTAGAACTCAGCTCATTTTTCTTTACAAGCCTCAAGACTTAGCAAATTTTGATAAAGTTCAATACTTGGTCTCGTTTTAGACCTCCAAACTTAGGAGATTTATTTGACCACCTTTCTGGACTTCGTTTATGGATTTTCAAGTTACGTTGCAATGAGGCAAGGTTGTAGTACATCCCGAGTAAGTATCAAAAATTTTCAAATAGCATAAGGGCGAGTTTGGATATGTAAAATAGTAGCCACGCGCGATAAGACCGCGTTGCCCAGGCAAGAGCACCACTCTAAGGCGAGCGTCGCCTAGGCTAGGATGGCGGACTTAGCAGGCACCGCCTGGCTAGTGTGGTGGGTTCCTAGTTTTTTAGCACTCCACCTCAGTGCTTTTAAGGGCATTTTCGTCATTCTCCACCCATATATAGGCTTGTTAACACAATATTTGAGCTCCAAAACACCAAAATATAGTGCTTTTGTTAATTTTATCTAAAGAAAAAACAAGAACAAGTTATTGGGGGTTTCAAGTTCCAGGAAAATTCAACTGTAAATTTCACAGATTCTTAATCTAATGTATGGGTAGTATTCATCCGTGGATTTCTTTTGTCCGTGAAGTTAAAGAATCTATCTTTAAGTACTAACTCATGAATGTTTTGTGTTGATATGATTGTATTCATGTTGGGGGTTGTTGTTTGTGCTATAGAGTAGTAATTCGATGAATTTTCATAAAGATTATGATCAGATAGTTGGAACCCATGATTTGGGTGGTTTAATGTGATGTAAATTGTGAATACACCTATGACTTAAAGAGTGCATGCAAGGTGTTTTATAAAATGCTTAGAATGTTATAAACCAAGTTTCCTTGATTCAATAGTATCTAAATGGCAAGCCAATGTTAACTATCATAATTCTATATGAATTACATACTCTATGCTTTATGATTTCACGTGAATTCTATGTTATTGTTATATTGTTATGTGTTATGGTTGTGGTATGGATTGAGCATGATATTGAAGCTATTCAAGTATGTATATGTAGTATGAATTCCCCTTCCTATGTATAAGATGTTGAGAACCATGATTAGTATGAAATCCCCTACTTATGATATTATGAATTGTGGACTCCAATCTTGTGATCAAGTTAGGCATGTGTGTCAGTTTCCTTCTATCGAGTCCTGGGGGTATTTGTACCGAAAAAATATAGTTTTCTGCCTAAATCCATGTCATGTTTCATGATATCCAAAATCAAGCCATGATTCGGTAGAATACAGTCAGTCATGTGACTCAAGAAACCTCATGATCTCAGTCAGTTATCAGATATCAGTAGTATTCCGTCAGTCAATGGAATTTAGTAAGTTTATTTCACATACAGGTAGTTAAATCATATTCAGTCTCTTCAGATGGGAGTAGGGGTTAGCAACGAGTGAACCCAAGGATGGGAACTCACGTGTTAAATGAGGGTGTAATTCTTAGCAGTCATCCTTGTGTTCGAGAACTACATAGACAGCATAGGTTAAGACATCGTAGCCTTCTATATAAGGGTGGATGAGGTGGCTTAACCTATTATATGAGGGTTCCCACTATTTTCACTAGAGTTGTCTGTTATATGAGGGTTACTTTCACATTGTCCTTACCAGTGGCGCGGTATTGACACCCTACCAGTTAAGGCATAGATTTGACCCTAGCTTATCCATAATGGCACATATAGGGCATGTCAGTTAAACAACTACCTCCCGCAGTTTTAGACACAGTCTTAGTAAAAAAACTCAGATGGTTCTTCAGATATCAGTATACCAGGACTTTTAGATAAAATCAAATTCAGTTATAGTACAGAACTCAGATAGTTCCATTAGATTCAAGACTGTCGAGCACAGTCGCCCATGATATCAAAACTATAGTTTCAGTCATGTCAGTTATCAGTAAACCTTGTATTAGCATGCAGATCTAGATATCACAAAATCACGATCTCAGATACTACGTATGTATGGTTGTACTCTTACGTTCTTATAAGTTAGCTAGTTAGCATTGTTCATGCTTGTAAACCTTTTGTATTTAGCCTACCTCAATCGTATACTCAGTACTCCAGTTGTATTAACGCATTTCCGCTATGGTTCTTTCTTTTTATGTTACACTATAGGTTCAAAGACATGAGTTCTAGACCAGCAGTAGCAGTCGCATTCCAGTAGACATCTCTTTATTTGAGGACGATATGATTTGATTCATTTATTATTTCAGTTAGCTTTTAGATTATGGAGTTAGTTGGAGATATGTTCCTTAAACTCCTTATTCAGACAGTACTTAGAGGCTTTCAGATTCAGTTCAGACTTAATTTAAATTTGATTTAATTTTTAGTTGTTTTGGGTATCTTTCACCCATATGGATATTATGTTTTGACAAATTCTTTATTCAGTTGAACCTTATGGCCTACATGTTCATGTTTTCCATATTATCATGTTATATATTGAAATATACTAGTACTTATATTAGTCATTGGTTAGCTTCTAGTCATTCGGGGTCATAAGAACTGTGTAGCATTCCAGATTAAGAAAATTGGGGTGTTACAAACTTGCTATTAGAGCCTAAGGTTCAATAGAGTCTTAGAAAGTCTGAAAGGTGCATCTAGTAGAGTCTTGTACATGTGTGTGTTGCGCGCCACATTTATGTACAGGATGCTATAAGATATTTTAGGAATAGTTTCCTTTCTTTCAGTAGTTATGTCGTGCTAGTGCGCATAATCTTAAGTAAAAATCTCAGTCTAATCCGTTCTTCACTATTTAAAAATATGGCTCCAAAGAGAAGAAACCAATTAGCCCTCAGCTCGAAAATCCTTTGGGAGAACATGTCTCTCATGCAGAGTTTAAGGCTGTATTTACCACACTTTCACAATCTATGGCTACCCAGAATGAATGGCTAGCAGTTGTTCCAACCAATTCAGTGGGAAACTTAGCTATAGTTAGGATTTGTGACTTCACCCAAATGAACCCTCCATCCTTCTTCAGGTCTAAGTCTGATGAAAACCCTCTAGAATTTATTGACCATGTCCAGAAGGACATTAAAATCTTGGGTGTTACTTCTGTTGAGAGTGCTGAGTTTGCTGCATACCAGTTGCAAGATGTTGATCATACTTAGTACAAAAAGTAGAAGTACGAGTGGATAGATGATGCAGGTCCTATTGAGTGGGAGGAGTTTTTCAAAACTTTCTTAGACAGATTCTTTCTCCAAGAGCTGAGGAAGGCCGAAGTTCTAGAGTTCATCAACCTTTGGTAGGGAAATATAATGGTTAAAGAGTATTCTCTCAGATTTACTCAGTTATCCAGATATGCCCCTCATGTGGTTGCAGACAACAAGGCTAAAAAGAGTAAGTTCATGTCAGGGGTGAATGATAGCATGGTAAATGACTATAGGTATGCGATGCTGAATAGTGACATGACTTTATCCAGGCTCATGACCCATGCTCATCATATAGAGGAGCATAAAGTTAGGACTATGGAGAGGCAGAACAAGATAGCAAGATTAGGCAGTTTCAGTTTTTCTCAGTCCAAATCAAAGGGAGGAAATCGTTTGCTGTTTCATCCTAAATTTGCAGTTCTATCCCCTTCCTCCGCTAGTGCCCCAGTGCCCAAATTTAGAGATGGCAATAGTGATAGAGCACCAGGCGCTAAATCTTAGGAAAGTGTTAGCAGTTCTCGCACTTATCCTCAGTGTCAGATTTGTTGTAAGCACCATCAGGGTGTGTGTAGAGTGGGTCATGGAATTTGTTTCAGTTGTGGTAAGATAGTCCACAGAGTTAGAGACTGCCCTTAGCTAGGTCCTCAGGTCACTAGAATTATTCCACAACTCAGTCCGATCGCCCGAACTAGTAGGGTGCCGCTTTTAGTAATACTAGTGGCCAATGCCCAAATAGACTCTATGCTCTTCAGACCCAAAAAGATTAGGAAAATTCTCCTGATATTATTTCTAGTACATTACAGATTTTCCACTTTCATGTTTATGATTTGCTAGATCTAGGTGCATCCTTGTTTTTTGTCAATCCATACATAGTAGGCGATTTTGGAATCGATCCTGAGATTTTAGCAGAGCCCTTTTCATTCACTACCCCAGTGGGTAAAACCATCATAGCTCGTCGGGTATACAGGAACTATCCAATTATGATATTTCAGAAATCCATGTCACCAGATTTAGTGGAGTTAGAGATGACTGATTTTGATGCCATTCTTAGCATGGTTTTGCTTCATTCCTACTATACCACAGTTGACTACAAAAATACGATAGTTTAGTTTCAATTCCCGAATGAGCCCATCCTAGAGTGAAAGGGTAGTACTTTATCGATCAGGGGTCAACTTGTTTCCTACCTTCGGGCAAGGAAAAGATTTCTAAAGGGTGTGTGTATCATCTCATGCATGTTAAATATTCTAGTTCTGAATCCCCTAGATTGGAATCAGTCCCAGTGGTTAATGAATATTCAAATGTCTTTCCGGAAGATCCTCCAGGCACTCCTTTCGAAAAGGAAATAGACTTCAGTATAGACCTTCTCCCAGATACTCATCCTATCTCTATTCTTCCATAAAGAATGGCATATGATGAACTAAGGAACTGAAATATTAGTTGAAGGATCTCTTAGATAATGGATTCATCAGGGCCAGTGTGTCCCCATGGGATGCACTAGTCTTATTCGTGCATAAGAAAGACGGTTCTCTCAGAATGTGTATTGATTATTGTCAACTCAACAAAGTTATGATCAAGAACAGGTGTCCACTTTCTAGAATAGGTGAATTGTAAGACCAACCTCCGAGAGCCAGTTATTTTTTCAAGATAGACCTCAGATCAGGCTACCATCAGCTTAGAGTTAGAGTATATGACATCCCGGAGATAGCCTTCTATACTCGATATGGTCAATTTGAATTTCTAGTCATGTCCTTTGGTCTTACCAATTCCCCTATATCTTTCTTAAACCCAATGAACCGGGTGTTCAAGCAGTACTTGGACATGTTTGTCATAGTCTTCATAGATAATATTCTGGTCTATTCTCGCACAAAGCATTATCATTCAGACTATCTCAGAATTGTTCTTTAGACTCTCAGGGATCATCTATTAATCGCCAAGTTTAGTAACTGAGAATTTTTGGACATGATCAGTAGCATTCCTTGGCCATATTATTTTTGGTGATGGCAGTAGAGTAGATCCTCAGAAAATTGAAGTAGTAAGAAACTGGACTCGCCCCGTATCTCCATCAGATATCAGGAGTTTCTTAGGTTCGGCTGGTTACTACAGATGGTTTGTTAAAGGTTTTCTTCTATTGCATCTCCCATGTCCAGAATGACTCAAAAGAAGGTCAAGTTTCAGTGGTTAGATTCGTGTGAAAAGAGTTTTTAGGAATTGAAGACTCGACTCACCTCAGCTTCAGTTTTACCTCTTCCAGATGGTTTAGATGGTTTCATAGCCTATTGTGATGCATCTAGAGTAGGTTTAGGTTGAGTCCTCATGTAGCATGATAAGTCCATATCCTACACCTCCAGACAGCTAAAGCCCCATGAGAAGAATTATCCTACTCATGATCTTAGTTAGCAGCCATAGTATTTGCCGTAAATATTTGTAGGCATTATCTTTATGGAGTTCTTGTAGATGTATTCATAGATCATAAGAGTCTCCAGTATGTATTTTCTTAGAAAGATCTGAATCTAGATCTGAGAAGGTAGTTAGAGCTTTTGAATGATTATGACATAAGTGTCCTTTATCATTTGGGCAAGGCTAATGTTATGGCCAACGCTCTCAGTAGACTCTCTATGTGTAGTGTTTCTCTTATTTATGATAGCAAGAAGAAGATAGCTCAGTAAATCCATCAGATTACCAGACTAGACATTCGCTTAGTCTACTCTTCAGAGGGTGGTGTACGTGTTCAGAGTAGTTCAGAATCATCTCTAGTTTCTGCGGTGAAAGAAAAGCATGACAGGGATCCTAGCCTTTTCAGGCTAAAAGAGTCAGTTCAAAATTAGAAAGTAGAGGTTTTCTCCCAAGGGGGAGATGGTTTTCTTCGTTGTCAGGGTTGTTTGTGCATTCTAGGTGTAGATGACTTAAGGTAGTAAATTCTTGTAAAGTCACATGGTGCGCGATGCTCTATTTATCTAGGGGCAAATAAGATGTACCAGGACTTGTGAGAAATCTATTGGTGGAGTGGGATGAAGAGAGATGTTGCAGAATTTATGGATAAGTACTCTATATGTCAGCAGGTTAAGATAGAGCATCAGAAACCTAGTGGTTCTATGCAGGAGTTCACCATTCCTACTTGGAAGTGGGAAGAAGTAAACATGAACTTCATGACAGGTTTGCCTTGCACTCGTTATCAATATAAGTCAGTTTGAGTCATTATAGATAGAATGACAAAATTAGCTTATTTCCCTCCAGTGTGTACCTCTTATTCAGCCAAGGATTATGCTAAACTCTATATCAGGGAGTTGGTCAGATTACATGATGTTTCCTTATCTATTATCTCAGACAGAGGTACCCAGTTCACCTTTTACTTCTAGAAAGTGTTCCAAAAGGGTCTTGGTACCTAAGTCCATCTCAGTACAGCCTTTCATCCCCAGACATATGGTCAAGAAGAAAGGACTATTTAGACTCTTGAACATACGCTAAGGGTGTGTGTAGTTGATTTCAAGGAAAGTTGGGTTGACCACTTGCCTTTGATTGAGTTTGCATACAATAATAGCTATCATTCCATTATTCAGATGGCTCCAGTCAAAGAACTCTATGCTAGGCTATGTATATCTCCAATTAGTTGGTTCAAAGTTAGTGAGGCCTCAGTTATAGGTCCCGACTTAGTATTTGATGCCTTAGAGAAAGTTCATTTGACCAGAGAGAGACTCTGGGATGCTCAGAGCTGACAGAAGTCTTATGTAGATGTTCATAGAAATGATCTTGAGTTTGAGGTCGATGACTATGTCTATCTTAATATCTCTCTCATAAAGGGAGTGAAGAGGTTCAGCAAGAAAGAGAAAAGCAGTACCCAATATGTCGATCCCTTCCGGATTCTTAGTCGTTTTGGCAAGGTATCTTATGAGCTTCAATTGCATTTAGATCTAGCCTAAGTTCATTCAGTCTTCCATGTCTCTTTGATCAAGAAATGCATAGGTGACCCAGCAGTCGTAGTCCCTATTCAGAGCATTGACGTTCAGAATAGTCTCTCTTATGAAAACATCACAGTCAAAATATTAGACTATCAGACTCGTAGATTGAGGAACAAAGAAGTCCCTCTAGTGAAGGTTCTTTGGCGAAATCAGTCTTATGAGGGAGATACTTGGGATGCAGAAGCAGATATGCGTACCAAGTATCCTTACCTCTTCTTCACAAATTCAGATCAAGCTCAAGGTAATAGTTCTCCTTAAGCTTATTTAGTTTCATGTTCATGTTCCCATCATAAACTTGGTATCTAATACCATTGCATACTCATTCATGCATTCATGTATCAGTTCAGTTATAAGATCATCCATCAGCTATGCATTCTCATCTTGAGAAACTCAGTTTTTAGATTACTCAGTTATGCATTCAGGTACCAGTTATCCATGCATTAGATATGTATGAGTTCAGTATATTTATCATGTCAGTCATGACATCAGATTTCATTCATCCATATTAAGTTCATGTTCAGCTTGTCTTTTATCTCCTCTTAGTTGATTTCTCATTTGATGATGAATGATCCCAAGGGGGAGATATTGTAAGACCTCATAAAATCCTAAGTCTGTAACTCATCTCATTTGGCTCTACAATCCTCAGGACTTAGCAAATTTTGATAAAGTTTAACACTTAGTCTCAATGTAGACCTCCAAACTCTGGGGATTTATTTGACCACCTTTCCGGCCTTCCTTTTTAGATTTTCAAGTTTCGTTGTGATGAGGCAAGTTTTTAGTATATCTTGGGTAAGTTTCAGAATTTTTAGATAGAGTAAGGGCAAGTTTGGATGTTCAAAATAGTAGTCATGCGCAATAATCCCGTTTCAACCAGGCAAGAGCACCGCTCTTAGGCGGGCGTCGCCTGGGATAGGATAGTGGACTAAGAAGGCGCTGCCTAGCTTGTTCGGTGGGTGTCCAGTATTGTCAGCACTCCACCTACATGCTTTTAAGGGCTTTTTGGTCATTCTCCACCCATATATAGGCTTGTTCCAAAACACCAAAATATAGTACTTTTGTTAATTTTCTCTCAAGAACAACCAAGAACAAGTCTAGGGTTCAATTGAGGGATTTAAGTTTCAAGCAAATTTAACCATAAATTTCATAGATTCTTAATCTAAGGTGTGTGTGGTGTTCATCCACTAATTCCTTTCGTCCGTGGAGTTCAAGAATCAATCATTAAGTACTAAATCAGGAATATTTTGTGGTGATATGATTGCATTCATGTTGGTGGTTGTTGTTTGTTCTACAGAGTAGTAATTTGATGAATTTTCATGAAGGTTATGATCATGTAGTTCTAACCTATGAATTTGGGTGGTTTAATGTGGTGTAAATTGTGAATAAACCTATGCCGTAAAGAGTGCATGCAAGGTGTTTGATAAAATGCTTAAAATGTTATAAACCAAGTTTCCATGATTCAATAGTATCTAAATGGAAAGCCAATGTTAACCATCATAATTTGATATGAATTCCATGCTCTATGCTTTATCATTTCACATAAATTCTACGTTATTGTTATGTGTTATAGTTGTGGTATGTAATGAGCATGATATTGAAGCTATGCAAGTATGTACATGTAGTACGAATTCCTCTTCCTCTGTATCAGATATTGAGAACCATGATTAGTCTAAAATCCCCTACTTATGACATTATGAATTGTAGACTCCAATCTTGTGATCAAGTCAGTCATGTGTGTCAGTTTCCTTGTATCGAGTCCTGGTGGTATTCGTACCCAAAAAATATAGTTGTGTGCCTAAAGCCATGTCATGTTTCACAATATCCAAAATCAAGCCATGATTTGGTAGAATTCGGCCAGTTATGTGACTCAAGAAACCTTATAATCTCGATCAGTTATTAGATATCAGTTGTATTTTATCTGTCAATGGAATTCAGTAAGTTTAGTTCATGTACAGTCATTTAAATCATGTTTAGTCTCTTCATATGGGAGTAGGATTAGCACCGAGTGAACCCAAGGATGGGAACTCAGTTGTTATTTGAAGGTGTGATTCTTAGCAGTCATCCTTGTTTTCCAAAACTATATATCCAGCATATCTTAAGACATCATATCCTTCTATATGAGGGTGGATAAGGTGGCTTAACCTGTTAAATAAGGGTTCCCACCATTCTCACTAGAGTTACCCATTATATGAGGGTTGCTCATACGCTGTCCTTACCAGTGCGCGGTATTGACACCCTTCCAGTCAGGGCAGAGATTTGACCCCAGCTTAGACATAATAATCATATAGGGCATGTCAGTTAAATAACTACCTCCTACAATTTTAGATACATTCACAGTAAAAAAACTCAGACATTTCTTTAGATATCAGTATACAACGATTGTTAGATACAGTCAAATTCAGTTATAGTACGAACTCGGACAGTTTAATCATACTCAAGACTGTCATACACTGTCACCCATGTTATCAAAACTATAGTTTTAGTCATGTTAGTTATCAGTAAACCATGTATTAGCATACAGATCTAGATATCACGAAATCATGATCTCAGTTACTATGTATGTATGGTTGTACTTTAGGTTCATATCAGTCAGTCAGTTAGCATTGTTCAAGAATGTAAACCCTTTGTATTTAGCCTACCTCACTCGTATACTTAGTACTCCAGTTGTATTGACGCATTAGCGCTATGGTTCTTTCTCTTTATGTTACACTATAGGTTCGGAGACACAAGTTCCAAACCAGCAGTAATAGTGACATTCCAGTATATAGGGTTGCAGTGAGTCCTCTTTATTCGAGGATGATATGATTTAATTTATTTATTATTTCAGTTAGCTTTCAGTTTATGAATTTAGTTGGAGACATGTTCCTTTAAATCCTTATTCAGGCAGTACTTAGACGCTTTTAGATTCAGTTCAGACTTAGTTCAGATTTGATTTAGTTTTTAGTTGTTTTAGGTATCTTTCACCCATATGGATATTATTTTTTGACAGATTCTTTATTCAGTTGAACCTTATGGCCTATATGTTCTTGTTTTTCATATTATCACATTATATATTGCAATGTACAAGTACTTATATCAGTCATGGGTTGGCTTCTGGTCATTTGGGGTCATGAGCACCATGTAGCATTCCGGATTCATAAAATTAGGGTATTACACTTTCTTGTTGAACCTCTTCACTCCCTTCATATGAGATATTTTTAAGTACACAAAATCACTGACCTCAATCTCGAGATCCTTTCTCCTCACATCTGAATACGACTTCTGTTGGCTCTGGGCTACCCTAAGTCTTACTCTGATCAACTGAACCTTCTCTAATGCCTCAAACACCAAGTCAGGCCCTACTAATGCTACCTCACCCACTTCAAACTAACCAATTAGAGATCTACATATCCTACCATAAAGAGCTTCAAATGGATCCATTCGAATACTGGAATGATAGTTATTATTATATGCAAATTCAATCAAAGGAAAGTGGTCATCCCAACTATCCTTGGAATAAACCACACATGCTATCAGCGTATCCTCAAGATTCTGAGTGATCCTTTTTTCTTGACCAACTATATGAGGAGGGAAGGTATACTGAGATAAACTTGGGTAGCAAGACTGTAATGCCTCAAAAATAGTTCCCGAGACATCACACGATGCTTCGAACCACAAGTTATCCCAAGCTAACCCTTCTAATTGTATAACTCATAAGCAACTAGTTCAAATATATAAATTTGTACAAAATCAACAGAAGATATCTCTTTTCCGAATCTGATCAATACAAAACTAAATTCACATGATTACAACTCTAGTTTTACAAAGAAAACTAAAACTGGATACATTAACTCTGACTGTCTGTGAAGCCTCTACTAATACTAACTATAGATAGTTTGGTTGCGACCCCAGCTACCTCTAATCAATACATATGAGAAAAAGGTAAGGAACATAAATAAATCTAACTGAAGTCCCTAAAGTAGGAGGACTCATTATCTTGCTGGCTAGAATTTGCAACTGTTTGAATCTCAATGTGCATACTAAATCTTGTACCTACATTATGATAAAATGTAGCACATAGATGAATATATGGATCAGTACTTTGAGGATGTACTGAGTATAAGGGGGTTAATGCAATAGGTAAATAATATCTTCACAATTTTATAAAATAATGCATGCTAAATGTAAATGACTCAACAAGCTGGAATATCTTGAAATAATCAAATATGAATAATAAGAAGCAAATCATAGTTTATAAATCTAGTGAGTCATAACATTTAGTTCTAAACGTTGTGCTTTTATTCCCTTTTTAAACCATTCTAACTTAGTGTATAAAAGGCCCACTCTAAAAATCTGAATTTAGAAGGATAAAATCTGAAGCTACTATTTTTATTTAAAAACATAATTTGAGTAAAACTTGTGAGGTTTCAGACTTAGTTTTTGTAAAAGCTTTTCTGTTGTGGACTTGTTTAAAAGATTTTCTTTGCTTGTAGGAAAAAATACTTTAAAAGCTATTCTGAAATCTTTACAGTTAGGAATTCTTTCAAAGCCTTAGGGAAAACACTTTATCTAAAGGCTTTCGGGAGGTTCTCTTAACAGACATAAACCATGTGAGATGACATGGAGTCCAACGTCTTTCACACATTGGGGAGAGATGTTCTACCCTTGCCATAAGAATATAACCTTAAGTGATCACTATCTTAGTCATCCTCGTAGAAGTGGGAATAATCTTAAGTGGGAATAATCTTAATCCTGTGGTGGCACATAGTTTTGGGGCATAAAACCTTGGAATCATACCCAACTTGGTGCTAAATACTACTCCTATACTTATTGATCAGGACTTTTAGGAAATCCACCTTAAAATGGTACGAGGATGTATAGTGAAAACCAATTATGCTTCTCTTTACTTTAAATCATAAATAATGTTGGGTAAGAAATTTGTTAGAGGAAATCTTAAGACCATAGTCTTCTTGAAAATTCAAACTCATTCTTGATATGGATTTAACAATAAAAACTTTTAAGAACATGATCTTGAAGATTTCAATACTTAATCTTTGGCCTTAAAATTCATTCTTTAAACTCATGATAAATTCACAACAAAACTTCATGCTCAACATTCCTCTTGAAAATACTTCAATACTATCAAAATAATAAAATCAAGAATCACAATTATCATGCTTAATCTCAACTGAAAATCTAAAATCAATAACTCATAACATACTCATGGCATTCAAAATTATAAAGAAGCATTCTTTAACTCAAAATAAACATGGGATTTAATAATTTAATCATATCATGCTCAAAATCATCAATAAGATACATTTGGATATAAAGCCAATCTAAAAACATAAGAAATTTGCTTAAAATATAATTTTTGGGCACGAGGATGAAAGAATTTTCCTTGTTGAAACCCCACATACCTTGGATGATGAACTTAGATGAATAACTTGCTTTTTGAGACTCTATTTGCATTCTTGAATATAGACTCTTGAAATTATTGGTTTGGTAATCTTAAATCTTGAATAAATTTAGAAAAACAATAGTGGAATCTTGAGGATTATTGAACCTTGGATTGAAACCGTAAGCTTTGTTCTTGGGAGAATTTGAGAGAAAGTGAATATATTTTGGTTATTGGGGGTTGAATCTTATGTTTTTGGGGCTATTTAAGGGTGGGAAATGACCCAAATACCTCTCTTGGATGTGGAGACTAACTTCAGAAAATTACACCGGCCGAAATGGGCAGGGGGCTGTGGGCATATTGCCTCGGCGTACTATCTCTTCACTAAAATGGTTGTAACTTTTCTCTTAGGTATCGAATTTTAAAGAAATTGGTATTGTTGGAAAGCTAATTCAATTATCTATAATTTTATGGGATTTCTATGAAAATTTTCATGTATATAAAAAGTTATACATATTTAAAATAGATCATTGTAGAATCGAATATCAAATTTTGGACGAATCAAAGGATCTTGGCTCAACTTGGATCTAAATTATTTCTATGAACATTTTTCACCACAAAAGCAAATCAAACATGAGGATGACGATCATGAAACTTATTTTCTCATGGTAATCAATTGGATTATAGCTAATACACGTAAGAACGATGATTCAAAAGTAGCCCAAAAATGCGGGGTATTACAAAGACCCTTTGGAATGCTTTCGAGAAGTGAGTGGTAAACTGTGTTCCTCTATCTAAGATGATAGACAAGGGAACACTGTAAAACTTAACCAACTCTCTGAGATATAGCTTGGCATAGTCCTCAACTAAATAAGAGGTATGGACTTGGAAGAAATAAGCTGATTTGGTCATCTTCTCTACGATAACCAAAATAGAATCATGCTGGTGATGAGTATAAGGCAAACCCATCACAAAATCCATGTTCACCTGTTCCCATTTCCATGTGGGAATACTGAACTCCTGCATGGACCCACTAGGTTTTTAGTGCTTAATCTTAACCTGCTGACATGTAGAGCACTTAACTACAAATTGTATAATATCTCTCTTTATCCCACTCCACCAATAGATCACCCATAAATTGTGGTATATCTTCATGGACCCTGGATGAATAGAGTAATGTGCACCATGTGCTTCTACAAGAATTCATTGCCTCAAATCATCTACACCAGGCACACACAATCTACCTTGATAATGCAGCACACCATCTCCCTCTTTTGAGAAAACCTCCACTTTCTGATCTCTAACTGATTCTTTCAACTTAACTAGAATGGATCTCTATCCTACTTTTCATTCAACTCAGAAACTAGAGATGATTCTGAGCTGCTTTGCACCCACGTACTACCTTCTGCTGAATTGACTAAGTAGACTCTTAGTCGGGTAAGATGATGAACTTCCTTAGCTAGATTCTTCTTACCATTCTCAACATAAGCTACACTTTCCATGGACAGTATACTTAAGCCACTCCATCGTCCTTTCCCAGATGATACAAAACAATTATGTCATAGTCTTTCAATAACTCTATCCACTTTCTCTGACGCAAATTCAAATCTTTCTGAGAAAAGATATACTAAAGGCTTTTATGGTCAGTGAACACATTAATGTGCATCCCATACAAGTAATTCCTCCAAATCTATAAGGTAAATACTACTTCTACTAGCTTAAGATCATGAGTAGGGTAATTCTTCTCATAGGGATTAAATTGTTTGGAGACATAGGCTATGACCTTACCTCTCTGCATGAGGACACAATACAAACCTACTCTGGATGCATCACAGTACACAATAAACCCATATGAACCATTTGTCAAGGTAAGAACAGGGACTAAGGTGATTTGCATCTTTAACTCTTGAAAACCCTTCTCACAGGAATCTAACCACTGAAACTTGACTTTTTCTGAGTCAATCTGGACATGGGGGATACAATAGATGAAACTCCTTCAAAAAATCGATGGTAATAGCTTGATAATATCAATAAATTCCTGATATATGATTGAGAGATTTTTTTGGCTAGTTTCTCACTACCTCGGTCTTTTAACAGTCAACCCTAATGCCGTCACCAAAAATAATATGTCTAAGGAAAGCTACTAATTTTAGCTAGAATTCACACTTACTGAATTTAGAGAAAAATTGATTAGCTCTAAGAGTCTGAAGCACTATTCTTAGGTGGTCTGCACGATCAATTTTACTATAGGAATAAACAAGAATGTCAGCAATGAAGACTATGAAAAATATGTCCAAGTACTGCTTAAACACTCAGTTCATCAAGTCCATGAAGGTTGTTGGGGAATTCGTAAGACAAAAGGACATGACTAGAAATTCAAAGTGACCATATCAAGTTTGAAAAGTTGTTTTTGGAATGTCGCATTCCCTAACCTTGAGCTAATGATAGCCTGATCTAAGGTCTATCATGGAAAAGTAACTGGCACCCTGAAGTTGGCCAAACAATTCATCTATTCTAGAAATTGGATATCTATTCTTAATTGTGACATTGTTCAACTAACTGTAGTCAATACATATTTTGAAAGAATCATCTTTCTTACGCGCAAAAAGAATAGGTGTTCCCAATAGGGAGATGCTGGGTATGATGAAACCCTTATCTAGAAGATTATTTATCTATTATTTTAAATCTTTGAGGTCAACTGAATCCATTATGTATGGTGGAACAGATAAGGGTTGACTATCCGAAAGAAGTTCTATTCTGAAGTTAATTTCCCTAATGGGAGGAACTCTAGAAAGATCTTCAGGAAATATGTTTGAGAATTTGTTTACTACTAGAACTGACTCAAGATTTGGAGTTTTTGAATTTGAGTAATTGAATCACACAATATGGTAAATTAACCCCTTAGATATCATCTTTATCGCTCAAAGGTATGAAATCAACTGACCCCTAAGAGATATAGTACTACCCCTCCATTCAAGTACTGGTTCATTTGAAAATTGAAAATAAACTATTCTATTTCTATAATCAACTGAGACAAGCATGAATGGAGCCAATCCATTCCTAGAACAACATCAAAATTGGTAATCTCTAACTTCACGAGATCAACTAAGGTAACTTTCTGAGATATTATGATCAGCCAGTTCGTGTATACCTATCTGGCTACAATGAAAACACCTACTAGAGTGGACAAGGCTCTGTAAGAGTTTTGGGACAGACTCCAAAATTGACTGCTATAGATAGGTTTACAAAAGAAAGAGAAGCTCCAGGGTCTATGTAAGACCCCATGAGTTTTCTCATTGTCTACGATTGCAGAGCAGGATAAAGGAAGCCTTATACTTTGAAATTTTGTTATGTGTTGAGACTTAGTCATTTTTACCTGAGAACAATGAAGACTTTATTTCCAACCTTTCTGACCTTCGATAGTTGATATTTTAGCTAATTCATGATCTGGGAAGCCAATGGGTATTCCCAAACAAGTTTAGGATTTTTTGACTATATTTAAACCGCGCTTGGTGTCCCAAAACTGTGGACCAATGGATCTTAGCGCATAGCATCGCCCATAGCATCATTCAAATTTTGTACAGGAAAAGTACTAAGTCTCAATGCGGTAGAGGCGCGACACGTCGAGTATCGTGTTGATGCCCCTGATGTACTGCGTCATCTTCAGCGTCGATGCCCAATTATTTTTATCTTTTAAATTTCCATATCCTAAGGGAAAGTTAGTCATTTCCCATACCTCTATCCAGCTTTAACATAGGATTAAATATCCATAACACCAAAATAAGGTTATTATCTTCAAAATCACCAAGAACGCATCCTAGGGTTTAAACCCAAATATCAAGAGAGCTCTAAATTCAACCTTCACTTTTCTAAATATTTTCAAGAATTGGAATAACCATTACAAGTGCAACAAGAAGCACCCATTAGAATTTTGAATAGCAACTGAAAGTCAAGGGTTAATTCAAACCTTCTAATTCAAGGTATGCGGGGTTTGAACAAGAATACTCCTTTCATTCTTGTTCCCAAGGAATTAATTTTTATCAAATTATAATGTGTTTTTGCAAGTGGGTTGTACCCAAATTACTTTAATTTGAATATATGAAGTTATAAAGTTCTCAAGTCTTGAATTGTGTGATATTTCACCTATTGCGTGTTTTGAATTGAGAATTAATGCTATAAATTGCATGTTACCATCATGAATTAATGTTTTCAAGTATTTCCAAGATTTATGTCATGATTTATGATTCATTATGAAATTGAAATTATTTGAGCATGAGTATAAGTATTAAACCAAGTATGAGTTTTGGTGTTTTCTTGAAGACTATGTCATTTAGCATGATTCAATAATCCAGTGCTTTGACTTTAAAGAAAGATTTATTTTGAGCTTGAGTTAAGGAAGAAATCCACATTAAGTATGAAAAGAAAAGAGAAACATGATTTTGGTCATCATTATAGACCCTTGAGTTAATTTGAGGTAGATTTTCCTAAAAGTTCTGAGCTGAGTATGGGAGTAGTATTAGCATCGAGCTGGGTATGATCCATGGTCTCATGCCCCAGAAATACGTGCCATTGTAGGTTGAGATTCTTATCCCCATTATATGTGGATGGTTGAGATAGTGATCACTAAAGTTAAGGTTCTATGCCGATAGCAAGGGTAGAAAAACTCTCCCCAATGTGGGCAAAATGTTGGACTCCATTTAGCTCACATGGTTTATGTAGGTTAGAAGAAACTCCTAAAATAGTCCCCTACTCTATTTAAGAAAAAAAGTATCTGTGTTGAAAGTTTGATTTTTAGACTCCCAAGTGTCCCGAGTCCAAAAGAGTTCCAAAATTTCCAAGTCTTAAAGTTCCTAAAGTTCTAAGTTCTTAAGTTTTAAGGAAGTTCTATTCTCCTAGAGATAAAAGCATGAGTTTTAAAATTACTATTTAAAGTTTCCTTTAGCCTGCAAGTTTTGATAATAAGATGAGAATACAAATTTCAGAGTAAAGTATAAAGAATCACGAGCTTTATATTACATGCTTTCTTATTCATGATTTATGAAATTCAGATTTCAGTTTTATTCAAGCTATGTGGGCCATCTATAATATCATGCATGTTTTCTATAAATACTTATGATATCAATTATTTAATTACATACACCCCTATATACTCAGTACATCCTCAAAGTACTAATTCACATATATGTTTGTGTGCTACATTGTCTTATAATGTAGGTTCAGGTGCTCAGTCCTAGCAGTGTCAGTGATCCGAAGTACCTTTATCTACATTTCCATAGTGGTGAGTCCTCATGCTTCGAGGACCTATTCTCTAGACATTCAACATTATTAGTAGTTGGTTTTGTTGATGTCAGTTTGAGTCAGTTGGGGGTATGTCCCAATGATTCTCTAGTTCTTGATTAGTAGAGGCTTTGTCAGACTAGATTATCAGTGGTGTTATAAACTTCCCAGTATTATTTAGATATGTAGATAGTATTTTCTTGCTAGTTCAGTTTTGAGAAGATATAGCATTATTGCTTGATTTGATATCCTATAGTAAGTAGTAGAGATAGTAGTAGGCTCAAAGGGTTAGCTTGGAGCTACTTGTAGCCTTAAGCACTGTGTGATATTTGGGGATGTGATTTCAGGGGGTTACAATATTGGTATCAGAGCCTAAGGTTTAACGAGTCCTAGAGAGTCTGACAAGCTATGTTACGTAGAGTATTGCTCATCGGTATGTAGTGCGTCACATCTATGAGCAAAAGGCTACAAGGTATTTTAGGAAAAATTTATCTCTTTCTTTTAGAATCTATCGTGCTTACAATTGTCTCTATCAGTAAGTAATTCATGCTCTCTTATGATAGAAAATACTTCCCCAAAGATCAAATGCTCGTAGAAACAATAATAAGAAAGCTTAACTTGTTGAACCTTTTAATGAGATAGTGTCTCATGCTGAGTTTTGAGCAGCCTTTCAGGAATTAGCCCAGGCAGTCACCGTAATTGTTCAACCCAATAACCAGGTTTCAGTCCCACATCAGCGAGGAGGTGATTTATTTACAATTAGGATTCGATAATTATGAGGATGAATCTTCCAAAGTTCTATAGGTCAATGGCAGGTGAGGAGCCATAATTGTATCTTGAGGAGGTAAAGCAAATCACCCCAAGTCATGAATGTTTATGTTGGAAAAGGTGTAGAGTGGCATCTTATCTTCTAAAAGATATTGCTTAGGACTAGGTTGTAGCAAGAAGAAAGAATAGAGAGAGGAAGAGTATGCTCCTATGACTTGACAGTTATTCCAGGATACATTCTTTGACAACTTCTTCCCACTTGAAATAAGGGAAGTAAAGATATACGAGTTTATGAAACTAAGGGAAGGCTTTATGACAGTAAAGGAGTATTACCTTAATTTTAACCAGCTAGCTAAGTATGCTCCAGATTTGATGGCTGACACCTAAACTAGTATGAGTAAGTTTGTGATTGGAGTGTCTGGTTTGGTGTTAAAAGCTTGTAGGACTGTTATGCTTTATAAGGATATAGATCTATCCAGAATGATGATGTATGCTCAGTAGATTAAAGAAGATAAGATGAGAGAGAGAGAGAGAGAGAGTAAGGGGAAATAAGAGGGCTAGATCAAAGAAGTTTGAGCATGGCCAGACTAGATCTCATGGAGGAAATCGTGAATAATTTCAGAGTCATTCGTCCATGCCAGTGCCTTCATCATCTAGTGCACTTATGCCCAAGAATAGGCAGGAGCAAGGTAATAGACCTTCTATGTCTAGATCCTAGAACTGTGTAAGGAACAGGACTCTTCCTCTTCTAGGTACTAAATGTGGTAGAGACCATCCTGTTGAGTGCTTAGCAGACCAGAGGGGTTGTTTTAGTTATGGAATAATAGGCCACAGACTTAGAGAGTACAGTCATGTTAGATAGAGGAATAGAGAAGCCCAACCTCAGACTCATCCTACCAGTGTCCTAGCTACTTTAGCCAGTCCAGCCCCTTCTCAGGGCGCTTCATCTAACACTATTGGCGGTTATCTCCAGAATGGATTTTATGCCTTACCATCCCGTTAGGAGCAGAAGGATTCTCCCAACATTGTTACTGGTCTGCTTAGTGTCTTTTGCTTTGATGTTTATGTGTTGATAGAACCTTATTCAAGTTTCTCTTATGTGACCCCACTAGTTGTTGTGAATATTGAAATGAGTCTCGAAAAAATTCTTGGGCCTTTTCTTGTTTCTACTCTAGTAGGTGAGTCAGTTGTTGCTAAGTAAGTGTATAAAAAGTTCCCTATTATTGTTCTTTATAGATCCATATTTATTGATTTGATTGAGTTGGAGATGGCTTATTTTGATATTATTCTGGGTATGGATTGGCTTCACTCTTTTTATGCATCTATAGACTGTCGTACCCGCGTGGTCAAGTTTCAGTTTCCTGATGATCCAGTCTTTGAGTGGTCTAGAAATTTTGTATCCCCCAAGAGTCATTTTATATCCTATCTCAAATCTTTAAAGATAATATCCAAAAGTTACATCTATGATCTAGTTCGAGTTAAGGAAACTAAGTCCGAGACTCCGACTCTTTAGTCAGTCAACATAGTTAATGAGTTTCCTAATATTTTTTTGAAAGATCTCCTAGGGGTACTTTCTGATAGAGAGATAGAGTTTGGGATTGACCTTCTTCCTGAAACACAGCCTATTTTTATTCCTTCATACCGAATGGAACCCGCAGAGCTTAAAGAGTTGAAAGAGAAACTCAAAGATCTTCTAGATAAAGGTTTCATAAGGCCCAGTGTTTCTCCTTGGGGCGCACCTATCATATTCATGCGAAATAAATATGGTTCTTTGATTATGTGCGTTGATTATTGCTAGCTTAATAAGGTCACAAAAAAGAACAAATACCCTTTTCCTAGAATTGATAACTTGTTCGATCAATTGCAAAGTACAAGCTATTTCTCAAAGATAGACCTTAGATCCGACTATCATCAGCTTAAAGTAAGGGAATGCGATATTCCAAAGACAGCCTTTCGAAACCATTATGGTCACTTTTAGTTTATAGTCATGTCTTTTGGTCTAACTAATTCTCCAACAGCTTTCATGGACCTCATGAATCGAGTGTTCAAATAGTATCTTGATATTTTTTTCATAGTCTTCATAAATGATATCCTTGTTTACTCCCGTAGTGAGACTGACCATGTAGATCATCTTAGAATTGTCCTGCAGACTCTTAGAAACCATTAGTTGTTTGCTAATTTCAATAAGTGTGAGTTTTGGCTAAGGTCAGTAGCATTTTTGTGTCATGTTATTTTGGACGAAGGCATTAGAGCTAATCCCCAAAAGGCAAAAGTCGTGAGAAATTGGCCTAGACCTATCTCTCCATCTGACATTAGGAGTTTCTTAGGTCTAGCTGTCTATTACCACTATTTTTTTGAAGGTTTCTCTTTTATTGCATCTTCCATGATCCGATTTACCTAAATTAAAGTTAAGATCCTTTGGTCAGATTCCTATGAGAAGAGTTTTCAAGAGTTGAAGACTCGACTCAATTCATCCCCAGTGTTGACTTTCCCTGATGGTATGGATGGTTTTGTAGGGTATTGTAATGCCTCTAGAGTTGGCTTGGGTTGTATTTTAATGTAGAGAGGTAAGGTTATAGCCTATGCCTCTAGGTAGCTGAAGCTGCATGAAAAGAATTACCCAACCCACAATCTCAAATTTGTTGTTGTGGTTTTCGCTTTGAAAATCTGGAGACACTATCTGTATGGTGTTCTTGTTGGTGTCCTTATTGATCACAAGAGCCTACAGTAGATGTTTACTCAGAGGAAGTTAAATCTTAGGTATAGAAGATGTTTAGAGTTGCAAAAATATTATGATATGAGTGTGTTATTGATGTGTGAGCAAACGCTAATAGATTTAAGGCTTTTAACCGAGAATAATTGCAAAGTCTTGAGCAACTTTAGTCATTTTTTATTACTTTACTTTGATTTTACAGTAGGAGTAGAGAAGAATGAAACCACCAATAAAGGAAGAAAAAAGCATGGAATCGGAAGCAAATAAAGAGCTAAGTGTGGCTGACGACATCCATGACACGTCGTCGGCCTGGTGATAGATTATCAAGGATGAAGTCAACCCTAAACAGAAGATGGGAGTTACAGGAAGTTTTCTGATGACCTACATGACACGCTGTTAAGATCCTGATAGACCGTCATTGTTTTCATCAACCTTAGGCAGCAGAAGCTGAATTTGCAGAGAAGCTGATGACGTTCGTAACAGGCCTTCAAGATCTTAATAGGCCGTCATGGGCGCAGTTATCTATTCCGAAGAAAATCAAAAACTTTAATTTTATTTCCTTATTTAGGGTTAACTATTTAAAGCCTTGTTTTAGGGTTTTTATTATTATCCATTATTCAATTAACATATCTGACAATATACGATTTCTCTCTCTCTCTAAGATCATTGTTTTGGAGTTTTTCCTTGTTTTTCAATTTAAAGAACACTTTTGATTTCCTTCATTATTGTAAGTTAATCTTTTCAGTTATGAATTCAAATTGTGTGATTATTTCTTGCATCATGAGCATCTAAACACCTTTAACCTGGATTATGGGATCTAGGGTTAGGTCATGATAAGTTATTAAATACTCAAGGATTTGATAGGTTTTAGGATTTCTTGGTAAATTTGCGATTATAATTTATGTCTGTTGGTTACAAACAATAGGCGTACCTACTTTGGTTTGCTTGAAAAAGAAATCATAAATAGTAGGAATAGAATTATCAACGGGGACTCGGAAAGGCTTCATTTAATAATCAGCGTTGTAACAAGGGTGATTAACTTGAGGTAAAATTTACACAGTAAGTAGAGATTCCCTAAGTTCGAGAGGAGTAGGAAATTAGATGTTTGAATAGGTCGAGAGACATTTGAGCATATTATCGATAAATATAGCCTGTCATCCAAACCACCATAAGAATCTTGAGTAAATTTTAGCATTTGTCATGTACCATAAGCCCTAGTGAACATAATCCTAGTTGTTTCATAAAATCTTGGTTACAAACATCAAAATCAAAGTGACAAACAATTACGTCTTAAACTCAAATCCCTATTTTACTTTCTTTTTGTGACAATTATTTGAATTTATCTTATAGCTATAGTTTCAAATTGATTTAATCACCACTCACATTGTTCCCTGTGGATTCGACCCCGACTCAAAAGTTGGGTAAATATATTTACGACGACTATCTTGCACTAAATTGAGGTGTAATTTGAGCATTAGCAAAAAATGGCGCCATTGTCGGGGAACCATTTGGTGTATTGAGTGGTTTGCAATTTTAGTTTACTTGCTTGAATTCAAACTTGTAAATATTTGTTTTTAGTTTTATTTTATTTCTTGTGTTAGGTAGATTTTTATTTTAGTTTACTTATTACTATGGCATCTTGGAATTAACATGAGCTTGGTGGTTGGAAATCTTATCTTGATAATCCATATCCATATTGTGATGGACCTCACTTTTGGAAAGATTCTAGATATGCTCCCCAGAGGGAGATGTGTGTACTATCTCCATCCTACAGGGAGTATGACTGTTCTTTATGTGGTAGTCAAGATGTACATTGGAGTGATTGCCCAAATGCCCCCTACCCCTAGTATACTAACCCAAATTCTAGTTCTTCTTATGATTTTGATAGGTCTTATAGTCAAGAACAAGAAGAATGAAGCACAGAAAAGAGTGGAATTGAAGCTATGCTCCAACTAATGTTGGAGCGTGTGGACACAATGAATGATATCATACATGATTTGTATCACGACATAAGGGAAATTAACGAGAAAATAAGAATGATTAATGATATGGATATAACGGTCAAGCATTCAAAGAACTTTTCCACATTATGTTTAGATGATATCTTATCTGTGGAATCATTTAACATAATGTACGAGTGTGAAGATGAGGAACAAGAATCCTATATTGATTTTGTGCTTGATGTTGAGAAACCCTCGATGATTTCCCAACCAACCGAACCAACCATGAGGGATGATGCCAAGATTGAGGAAATGGTGGTAGAGGCAAAAGAAGAAACCAAGAAAATCTCTTCTGAAGACTCTAGCGCAATTCGGGGTGAGGATGCCCAGAAGGAAGTAACTTCAAAATTAAGGAGAAGACCTCATTTGAACCATTTTTCAATATTGTGCTTGGTGGATGGGATGAAAGTACACCTACCCAAGTAACTGAGGGATTTTGAGGATGAAGAACATAACCCTTATATTTTGGAGTTTGGCATTCAAAAGGATCAAAATGAAACCCCCCACTTGAAGGTCAATAAAGGCAAAATTCAATGTGCATCAAGTGGATTATTGATGTTCTCATCAATGCCCAATGATCCTATCCATAAATTTGATATGAAGTTGGGTAAGAGATTCAAGTCATTAAAGTAGCGAGATAAAGGAAGTGTCATCGTATTCATACATTTTCCCAATGCGCCTCAAAGATATATTGATCAAAATTTGGGTCGGCATTTCAAATCCTCCAAGTGGAGACATAAATAATTGTCAACAAGGTATCTTGATGAAGTCTGAGTAATCAAGATAACTGAGTTGTGCCGCCACACTAAATTAGGTGTTTCTTGGAAGGCAACCCAAGGTATTTTGTTGTTTGTATTCGTATTATGTGATTGACATCAGATCTTACACTAGTTAGCCACACTATCAGACACTCCAGACATAGATTTACTTATCTTGGACCTATTATCATCCACCACATGAGGAGCATACCTAGCTAACTGAGTGTACTTGATGGAATACTCCCTCACACTCATGTTTCCCAAGCTCAAGTTAATAAATTCTAACACCTTGGCCTCCCTCAAATCCAATGGGAAGAATCTTTCTAAGAAAATTATGGCAAACTCTTCCCATTCTATAGGCCCTACATCAACATCCCTAACCACCTTCCACTACTTAAAACAAGTATGGGATACATCCTACAATTGATATCCAGCTAACTCAATACTTTGACTTGATGTCACCCCTATAGAATCCATTACCTTTTGAACCATATCTAGGAATTCTTGTAGGTCCTCTTCTAACTTGGATCCCATGAAACAAGTAGTATTCATTCAAGTGAAATACTGAATTCTGGTTTTAGCAGTATTGCCCATTGGGTTGCTCAGAACAGCAGTTGGCCATTCACTCTGAGCTACCACAGAGTTGGCTAGAGTGGTGAATACAGCCCTGAATTCTGCGTGAGTGGCATGCTCGTTCAAAGGATCTGCTTGGACGGGTTGAGGGGTTGGTTGATTTCCTATTCTTCTTTCATTTTTCTTAGGAGGAATGTTCTATAAAAAGGAAGGAATAAAAGGATTTTGACTGAGATTTTAACATGATCTCATGCTCACTCGCACAGCATGAATACTGAAAGATGGAAAACTTTTTCCTGAATTCCATGTAGCCTCTTGTCCATAAGTGTGGCGCGCAACACACCCATGTACAAGACTCTACTTGACGTGGCTTTCAGACTTCCTAGGACACTTTAAAACCTTAGGCTCTGATACCAAGTTTGTAATAACCTGGGACTAACCCCTAGTTGTCACATGGTGCTTACAATCTAGAGGGACCAGAAGCTAACCCATGAGCTGGTACCTGCTGTGAGCACTGGACAATAATATCATAATTATGGAAAAACAACTAATATTTCCAAAATATTTTAATAATTGAATCACCACTAAAATATGTATATATATAAATGACTGACTGAATATTTTAAATTACTGATAAACTGATATTCCAACTGAAAATCTAAATACTAAATGACTAACTCAATGTCTAAAAAGCCTCTAAAACTGACTAACTGGATATGAGTTGATGGGACAGGCCCTAACTAACTCTACTAACTATTGAAATAGAGATATGAAGTAAAATAAACTATCCTCGAATGATGAGGACTCACCACTACTACTGTACTATTGATAGCCTAAGAAGTGAAGTCTATGTGCTATCCGGGAACTAAGCGTCAGCACCTATGATATGATATATCATAGAGCAAAATAAAAGTACGCAATCAGTACTTTAAATGTACTGCTATGCTAAATGAGGTAGGCTAGCACGTAAAGTTTCATGAATAGAAATAGTGAACTATCTAAATATACATGTAAGGCATGGAATACTGAATAGAGATCATGAGAGACTATAAACACTGGATACATGTGAAGCATGTGAATATCGTATATGCATAAAAGTCAGTAAATACTAAAAATGAGTTGAAATTTGTAGATACTAAGAATGAATAACCAAGCATATATCATGATTGTATAAAATTTGTAGATTGGAATACTAGAATAACTGAAATCTGTATGCTTTGGTCAAACAACTCTATGACTAAATAACTAAATTAATATTGAACCTAAGATTATGATTGAGACTGTGGGAGGTATCATCTAACCGACATGCTCCAATCTCTGCTAATTGTGGTCAAACCTGTAACCCAAGTTGTAACAGTGTCAATACCTTTCCATGGGTACTAACACTGGCTATGTGGATCCACTGTACTAGTATAATGTCCAAAGGAGTAACGGTGTCAATCCTGAACTAACGGGTGACCCCTTCGAGATAGTCAAGCCTAATCTGGTGAGTGAATTCTCATATCCTATGCTGACTATGCAGTTCTAGAGTATAGGGATTGCTACTAATGACTCTGCCTATCTGACGGGGAAGCCACCATCCCTACACTCTCTCGATTCTAAATCCAACTCCCAACTAAATGACGCTGAAATACTAGACTGCGCTGAAATACTAGACTGTTCTGAGTTTAACTGACTGATATTCAACTATTCTAATAATGCTTATAGTGAGTTCTGAGGGCTATTTTGTAATGCACTGAGACTGGACTGAATAAGTAGCCATGGTTTTTGGTTATTCAATACCCCCCAGGACTCAAAAAAACAATAGTAAAATTTCTTTAAAACACAGAGGACAAAACATGAAGGCTTTTGTTAAATCAATCACACTTGTAGGCATTTTATCAAACACTTATAGTTAATGGTTTAAAAAAATCATAGAAATATCATGGAGTTTATATAAATAGCATAAATTCAACATACTAGTTCTTGATATCATCTTTTCAATAGTGTGAAGATGATATCATAGTTTTTGATATCATCTTTTTAAGAAAACCATAAAAAATGATAACTTTGAAATTAAATTGGGTAATTCGACTTCATGGGTAAAAGGAACCCATGGATGAACATCTAACATACCTGGGATAATGAATTTCTTAAAGTTTTTGGTGAATTTGTGAGGATTGGCCTTGAATTTGGGGATTAAGGGTCTAATTTGCTTTCTATCTGACAGTACAAAAAACAGGAAGGGGTTCTTGATCACAAACGCAGATTGCTCGCGGCTAGGCTAATAGGGTTCTTGATCTTGAAGAGGGTTGATTTTTAATTGAGAGAATAATATAAAAGTGAGCAGTGCTCTCTTAGGGTTAAATCTTATATTTTGGTGGATTTGAGGTCATGGGAGAAGACCAAACGGCCTTGGGGTTTAAACTCGTAAAACTAGAAAATTCTCTATATGTGGCCTTGGCATGATGCGCCACTATCGTACCAAGCTACTGTAAAAAGGGACATTTAGGACCTGGACATGCAGTGAGATGTGGAGCTATTACGGTGGAGGCCCACTAGAAATTCCCAAATTCTAATTTGGCCTGCTCCGCAACATGACATGATTGCAAAGTCACACTGGAAATTGAAAATTATTATTTGGACTGTCTCCGCGATGCGCTAAGTGTTAAAATAATGGTGTTTTACGACTGGGACTTAAAATAGCCATAACTTCTTACTCGATTAGCGGATTTTGGCAAATTTTATACCATTGGTAAGCTTATTCAATTTTTCATACAATGAAAATTTGAAATCGTGAAATTTCCACATGCATAAAAATGTATTCATCTTTAAAGAAAGTTTTTGACATCTTAGGGACAAATTTAAGTTAGGAAAAAGTACAGAGTATTACACCAAGATTAAGGAAATTATACTAGAGTCTAAATAAAAGTCCAATAAAATACTTTTTAAATGGTCTATTTCATGTCCAAGTGTGAATTTAAGAAGAATGCGACTCCAAAATTAGGAAAATGACCTTAGTATGATCACTTTTTGACATTATGCTTGCTGGATATGATGATAGTCGAACTAACCATACAAGTAATGAACTTTGGAAATAAGGTACAAATCCTTTTATTTTGGAGTTTATGACTCAATAAGGAAAAACTACGTCCCTCACTTGAAGGCCAATAAGGGAAAAATCTAATGTTTGACAAGTGGGTCTTTGATGTTCCAACCAATACCCAACGAGCCTATTCAAAAGTTTGATGTGAAGTTAGGCAAAAGGTTCAAGTCTTCAAAATGGAGAGGTATAAAAATTTCATTGTGTCCTCACCTTTTCCTAAAGTACCTCTAAGATGTATTGATCTAAAGTTGTTCTACCGATAGTCAAAAGTTGTTGTGCCATGACTTTAACTAAGAAGCTTCTTGGGAGGCAACCCAAGGAATTTTTCTTGATGTTTTCTAATGTTTATGGTTCAATTTTTAGCTTGTTTTTGGGTGTTTGTAGGTTATAGCACAAGTTGGAATGGGTACCTCAAGAATGAAACCCCGAATAAGTATATTGGACTTTCTTTTCATTACTTTCCTCTCTTAAGTAAACTTAAAAGGTATGATATTTAACCTACAATGATGATCATATTCCATTAATTCTTTTGGTTTGAAATTAATTTATTTGAGCTTAATTTGGTAGAATGTGGTTGTTAGGATGATGATTTTTGAATGGGTGCCTTGTCACAAATGCTAAATTGAAAAATTCTCGTTTCCATACACTAGTGCACACCACGTGTTTGATGAAATTCCCACATGAGGTTTGTTTGCTTTATTGAATGGTGGTTGAATTAATTTGGTTAGTATTATTACAAGTGGTTTGGTTGGTGATGAATTGGTGCATTGGGATTGTTCACATGTGTTTTTATTTTATCTATTCTAGCTCTTACTTTTCATGCACACCACATGTTTGTTAAAATGCCAATAAGAAAAATGCCTTATATGCTTGAAAAGGTTAATGTAAACATTCTTGGGGCATTGTGTGATCATTTTTGGTGCATATATTTAAGTTCAATTGGTCTTGAATATATGATAACCGATTGTTTTTAGTTGAAACTATTGAGGAATGTTTCTCCCATAGAAAGAGAGACATGAATGCTTGTCTCTCCCTATGATAGATTGGGTGATGCCATTCTCAAGGGTATAGGGTCATTTGTGTTTCTATTGGTGCCATGAGTATTTTATGATCTGAATGTGAAATATGGTAAGTTGTTAGGAAAGAATCCCATGAAGTGTAATGATAATGTTGCCTTGCATTCATCCAAGTTGTTCTTTAATTGTTTAGAGAGAGACAAAAGATCAAAAATACATTAAAAATGTCATTGGAAATAAATGAAATGGTTTTGAGAAGAACCAATATATATATATATATATATATATATATATATATATATATATATATATATTTGAAAATGATCAAGGATGATTTTGAGCTCCCTTTTGAATGAGACCATTAAATTCAATTTTTGGCTCACTCTTGACAAGGATGAGTCATCAACTCGGAGTAAATTAATAAGCTCAAATTTCTTAAATTAGTTGGGAGATTAAATTTTTGCTCTATAAGTATGATGCCATGTGTAGTGAGATTTTTTTGAACAAATCTTGTACAGATGTATAGTCTAGAACTTTACTCAAGTGTGTTCAAAGCGAAATCCTAGACAAGCTTGGTTTGGAGCATGATCCGAGGCTATTTTTAACCCGTCACATATCCAAATTTTCCATCTTAAAATCATTCCCTAGTTAACCCCTTTGAGATATTTGGCCCATTTTTCTTTTTTTTTTGTAATGATAATATTGCCAAAACACCTAAACCCTTTTAAAATCTTCCTTTCATAACTTAACCTCCTTTGGTGCATTGAATGATTCAAAGTAATGAAATGTAGGCAAAATCCTAAGTCGGGGGGTCTTTGTAGTTGGGAGAATAATGTAAGAGTGGTTAAAACTTCAAGTTTGGGGGGTTTAATGTGATGTGGTAAGATGCGCCAAGAAAGGTGTATGTAAGGTGGTAAAATTATGTGCTTAAGAGATAAGATACATTCTTGATGGTAAAGTTATATAGCCTAGACCATATAATGTTAAGAGAAATAAGATAAATAAGGGGGAATATAAAGAGCTTAAAGTTAGAAAGTCTCTAGAAAAAGTCAAAGAAAGAAAGAAAGAAAATGGTGGTTTTGAATTTCTTGGTAAATGCTAATCAAAAAGGTTGGGAAATATGGAAATGCTTTGAAGGAGAATAAGGTGGATAGTTTGAAATTTTTGGGGTAGAAAGGGTTGATAAATTGAATTGAAGGAGGTATTTTCAGTCACTTGATACATATAAATTACTTCCCATGCCTTAAAGTTTCATCTTGACCCGCATGACCTTTGTGATTCCAAACTAGGTAAGTCTACAGTAGTTGCAGAAAACACAAAGGGAAAGCCAATGGTTCTACTCATTGTACTTGAATTTCTTTGCGAGAGTGAGCGTGAATTCTTTCATTATTTCAGATCCTGTAGGAATTTCAATTATTTTGTGCGTGTGGAGCTAACTCTTGCTTGTCTGCATCATCGATACTTTGGGGTAGAGGGTGGAGTCTTACTCTTAGTTTGGGTAAATGGGTGAAGTAACTTGCATTGTGAAGATTGGGAAAATTTTTAAAGATTTTGTGTTTCCTCTTACTTTGTTGATTTGTAAGATTCATTTGATA
Source organism: Capsicum baccatum var. pendulum (assembly GCA_030864225.1). Lineage (NCBI taxonomy): Eukaryota > Viridiplantae > Streptophyta > Magnoliopsida > Solanales > Solanaceae > Capsicum > Capsicum baccatum. Next base: position 59,427,330 of record CM061555.1, read on the forward strand.
CAAAATTGCATCCTTTCTTCATAATATGTGCTTATTAGAAAATTTTGGTTTACTTGTTGCCATGATATGTTTCAAAAGTCTTTATAGAATATTATTAGCTTATTCCTTTAGTATAGCTTTCTTTTGGGTGCATTTGAGCTAACTAACCTATTTTGTTGAATTATTCATGGTTGATTGAGGAAAAGCAATAGTTTAAGTTTGGGGGTGTTGATGAGACGTCAATTTGACAACTTACTAGCATTTTTTAAGCCTAAATTATCATGCTTTTTTGTTGATTCATTGTTACATTCTTACTTAATGCTCATTTGTATATGTAAAAGTATAATCGGAAGATGAGCAACAAAACTTGATAAAAATAGCTAAGGAGAAGGTGAAAAGAAGAAATGTGAGTAAAAATAACAAAAACTGAAATGCAGGCACAGGAGTCGACCCTCAATTACCATGGTCGTGGCCTAAGGGTCGCAATCATGACCTGTCATAATTAAATCGGAGGTCGATCTTGATATGACTACCGCAATCGCGGGTGTCGCGAATGCGATCAAAAGATGGCAATCACAGCAAAGCGGAAAAGTTTCAAAGGAATTTTTGTAATATTTGACAAATGAGAATTAGGGATTAAATAAGGGTTTTTACCACATTTTTCATTTTTATGTTTATTTTTATCCTATATTTCATCTTCATCTCAGTTTTGAGAGTTTTATCACTTTTAGATTGGATCAAAATTTGTACTAATCTTAAGATAAGATGACATTAGAGTGACTCCTAAGTGAAGAATTGGCAAATCTCATTGAGGATTCATTGGAATTTAAAGTGTGGTTTGCATTCTCTTTATTTTTCATTAATCAAATTGATGGAGATTTTTGTATATTTTTGTTTATTATTTTTATAAGTTTCTAGTTCTTCCTCTTGGGGTTATGTTTTAATAGGGTTCAAGTGTGTGTGGATTGTGATTGTTAGCTTTAGTTCTTAGTTAATGTTTTTGGGTTTCACAAATGTTTGATTATAAAATGGAAATTGTTGGTGAACGCCTCAATTTTCCTAAACCCCACATCATCCTTGAAAGAGGGATGTGAGTAGTCTAGATTCTACATCATCATTGAAAGAGGGATGTAGGTCACATGAGCATTTGTGAATAATAATATAAATAATAGTTATTCCTTTTTTATTGTCTTAGAAATAAGGATAATTGAGGAATTGCTATATCTTTGGCATTATCCTTGAAATAGGGATGCCCAATTGAGGCTTTGTGATAATTTGTTGACCACACCCATAAGGTATTTGAAAGAATCCATGGGTGATAGTTTGGTACTTTGTTGAAAGGCTAGTACTGAAATCCCTAACCGAGCCTACCCATGCATGCATTAACTAAGATTTGAAGTTGATTTTTATGAACCCACGTACTATTTGCCTCTAGTAAAACATAGCCCCAAGATCTGTTCCTAATTGATTATGCCGTAACTATTTTTAGCCTCGAGTTAGTCCTTTAAAATCCGAAATTTTTTATCTTTTTGAAAATATTTAAAAAACCCAAAATATTTGTATCCTAGGTTTGAACTTTAGTAAGTACTTTTATTCTTACTTTCACCACTCACATTGTTCCTCCTGGATTCAACCCCAACTCTAGTTGGATAATTATATTGACAATGACCGCCTTGCACTTAATTTGACGTGTAAGTTGAGTGTTATCACTCATCAATGAAATTTTGAGGATCTTCCTAACCTTTGGAATCGGTTAAAGTAGGAGAACTCTGATAACATCCAAGCAACACCTCTTTTAGATAATGATATGGTCGTTGTTAAAATATAGTAACCCAACCGAGGTTGGGGCCTAATCCTAAGGAATCACATGGAATTGTAGATATTAGTAGTTGGAGTCAGCGGGCGGAACAACAAAAGTAAATGGGAGGATTGTTTGTAATAATCTTGAGCAAGTAACTTTGGTTGAAATCAGTTGTAGGTGAACACTAGGATTGTGTTCCCCCAGTTTTATCAACTTCGTAGGCTTATGTGTTTTTTTTAAATTAACCCGATATTTTGCATGCAAAATCGATTAGTTATGTACCTTCTACAGCCTTTTGGACAAGAAGAAAGATTTCACCCTTTACCTTTTAAGTCTCAGGATGTCGCCTTAATAACCCTTAACCTGATTCCAGTTAACTGTTACCTTTTGAGTCTCTAGTTATTAGATAAAACCTAACCATGTTACGTAGATAAAACCTAGAAGTATGGATTGATAGCCAAACTCTAAATTACTATTGTATTTATCTTTTTCTAGAACTACTACTCTTTTGGAGTAAGTAGAAATATCTAGATCGGATCCTAATGTATGCACCTATTAAGAAAACAATTATAAATAAGATAAATCATTGTATGCCATGAGTATCGATTCAGAACAACGAAAGAACTTCCTATACTTTATTAATATGCTAGGGTTTCCACAACCCAAGCTATAGGGTTTAGTCACTCATGCTTGTGAAGAAACCAATAACATTAATATTCAAAAGCATAGAAGAAATCACAATGATAGTAAGTAATAAAATCCACAATCGTAACAAAATTAATGAACCAAAGTCAATTCAAGAAAATCCCAAGAACAAAATTGGACCTTGAAATAAAAATATGTTTGTGAATATCAAAAGTGTGTAACTCCTACTAAGAGACACATAATGGGTATTTATATTACATGAGGAAACCCGAAATCCAAAGCCCAAATGAAATAGGAGAAAATTAGACCGATGGCCACATGTGGTCTATACCCACAGTCTGGCACCGGACGTAGGTAGTACCTGCGGTCCTGACACTAGGCATAGGTACGAATTGGAGGAACCGGGATCAAAGATCGTACAAGTTCAACTCTCGAGATCTTGGACTTCTGGTACTTACTTTGCTTATATGCGATCTGTAGGTCCTACATGCGGCCACATGTTTACTTGTTAAGTATCAGGAGTTATATTTTTAGCTCTTCTTCGATTCCTAAATACACTTTGATCATGAACAAGCTAGAAAACATCCTGATATCCATAATTTCTCCAAAAATGGCCAAAAACACCTTTTTCATATTTTTTACAAACTTATTATCCAAAATATGGTATCCTACTAGTCAGTCAACATGTAAAGCTTAAAACACAACATCCCTCTCCAATCTTATTTTTTCAAAACCAAATGTGTATGAACATAAAGAACAACAACATGACACAATGGGATCAAGGTATGGAAATTACATTAGCAAAAGACCACTATAAATATCTACAAGTTACACTACCTGAAACAACAAATAGCTAGCAATATGAATCAAGTTCCCTCACAACAAAAATGTCTCACTCGTTCATCTGAAATTAGGCATGTTATTGTACAGACAGTCAAGAGACACCCACACTTAGAAGAGAAGTTCCAATCAATGCATTCCAAATGACATAGTCTTGCCCTTATTTTCTTTACCTTAGCATTTAGATAGTTAAGTTAGGATCACTATAGGACTTTTCTAGGCTTGTAATATAGGCTTGGGGTATGGTATGGTACATATGGACATGTCAAGTGAATAAGCCTCATTGTAACTATACTAACTTTGGGGTCTCACTTACTAGCCAATTACTTTTTTATTACACCCCTATTTCTCTCTTTTTATTCTTTTATGCACATTCAGGATAGGTGTGGTCTTTTATTCTTTATTTTTCTCTTTTTCACAATTTTTTTTCTTTATCTTTTTCCCTTTTTCTCTTTCTTTTTCTACCACACTCAGCCCTACTAACTTTTTTTCTCTTACTTTGCCTTTTTCTTACCCAGTTTACACTATGCACCCCTATGATAGACACCCTCAACTTAAGCATTTTGCTTGAGTTGAGATGCACAATGTCCAAGAATGAACTGGGACAAAAAAGATTAATTGTAATATAAATGGGAAGGTGAATGGTGAAATAAGAAAAATAGGTGTATAAGTCTCAAAACAGAAATCAAGGGCTATCAACCACACATGGAAGGTTATTTAGGCAAAAAGTGGAATAAAATCCAAAAGAGCCTATGATCCTTTCCTAAACGCCTGTCCTTTAACCTAGGAAAGACTAACCAGGCAAGTTCTGAATTCAACACACAAAGGAAACTAGGTAGAATCTCACACACACTTAGCATAGTGTCAATATTACCAACTACTACATATATTGTTCATATAATTATTATTAAATGGTTATCATGTCCCTAATCCTAATGTCATAACAAGATCCACAATGTTCACACAGTGCTAAAACACAAATATTGGGGGTATCAAAAATTTCTCAAAAGCTGACTACTGCCCTAAATACTTAAAAATATCCTAATTACTTAAAACATCACAAAACAAAATGCAATACTCCTAAACATTTCGGCTCTACTAGGAACAAGACTCCATGGAAAAGAGGCACGGTAATAGAAAGCCCAAGATGACTTCAAGACCAACAAGTATCCCCACCCCCAACTGAAAACCATGCATTGTCCCCAATGTATCCAAGCGCTATAAAGTAAGAGAGTTAGGAACAAACCTGTGGCACCATAAGTTCGGAGATTTGACTTATATCACTAACAAAATACAAATAACAAAATACCTTGGGTTGCCTCTGAAGAAGCTCCTAATTTACTATTACGGCACGACTCAGTTTCGTTGGCTATACAGACTTCGCCAAGGTCTATATCAGCACATACTATTACTTCTTCCAAGTTACTTGCTGCCAGTTCACTTTAAATGGTACATTGTAATAATTTTTTACCTCAATAACACTATATGGGAACACCTTAATCAAAGTGAATAGTCCGGCCCATCTTGATTTCTAATTTCCAGGAAAGAAGTGTAGTCTTGAATTATATAACAAGACCAAATCATAGGGTTTGAATATTCTCGTCTCGATCTTCTTGTCATGATACATCTCGAATCTCTCTTTGTATATGGTTGATATCTCATAAGAATGGAGATGGAATTCATCAAACTCATTCACCTTGTTCAACCTCAAAATTATTGCATCACACCATTCAAAATTTAGCCTTTTTAATGCCCAAAGTTCCTTATGCTCAAGTTTAACTAGTAAGTGTCAAGATTTTCCATAGACCGACTGATATGGAGAGGAACCTATGGGGGTCTTATAAGCTCTCTCATACTACCACAATGCACCATCAAACTTTATAAACTAATAAGTCCCATTGGCATTCATTCCCTTTGCCAATATGGTCTTTATTTTTCTATTAGAGGCTTTCACTTGACCGCTAGTCTGGGGATTATAAGATGTTTCCACCTTATGCCTCACACCATATCTATCAAGTAGGTCCTTGAATAAATTATTGAAAAAGTGAGACCCTCTATCGTTAATAATTGCACGTAGAGTGCCAAATATGGAAAAGATGTTTCTCTTCAAAAAAATAGTGACACTTCTGCCTTCATTATCTGAAAGTACAAATTTTTCCACCCATTTTAATACATAGTAAACCCCTACCAAAATATATCTCATTATATAGGAGATCACAAATTGACCCATAAAATCAATCCCCCACACATCAAAAAACTCTAACTCTAGAATGGGTGTCATGGGGAGTTTATGGCATCGAGAATTATTGCCTTAACGCTAACATTGTTCACAAGCTAGTGAAAAATTATTAGCATCCTTGTAGATTGTAGGTCAGTAAAACCCACATTGTAGAATCTCATAGTTTTTTCATGTACCACTATGATTACCCCCAACTGGGGATAAATGACAAGTGTAATACCCCGATCGTTCCTTAAGCCTAAATTCGTCTTTTGAATGGATAAGTATAACTTCCAAATTTTTTTACATTTATATCATGTTTTATTTATTTTATTTCTACTTTTTATCATGTAGATCATTGAATAAGCTTTTCATCTATACCAATTTCATTGAAATCCGACATGGAACGAAGGAGTTAAGGCCGTTATAATAAAAGATATCAGATCGCTAAGGTTTGATGGTCGACCTGGTGGACCGTCAGGTCTTTGGTGGACCGTCAAGTGTCCCATCAAGACAAGATAGTAGCTCCCTTTGTGGACCCTCATGTGATGACCAAAGTGGTTGACCGTTAAAAGGTTGATGGTCCGTCAACTCGACCGTCAGGTCGAAACAGAATGGCCCATTACTGACCCCTGAGTGACGGACGATTTGGTGGTCCATCCATTTCTCAATGGACCATCACTTCGACCGTCAGATCGAGATAGAATGTCTAATTTCTGGCCCCCAAGTGACAGACGACTTGGTGGACCATCACTTTCCTGATGGACTATCAGGTCAACCATCCGGTTGAGGCAGAACTTTCCAGTTTTGGCATTCAAGTGACGGACGACATGGTGGACCATCAGTCCCTCTGAAGGATTGTTAGATCGAACACCACAGGCCCCAATCAGAAAATTTCAGTTTTTTTACAAGGGCAATTTGGTCATTTTCTCCTCATATGGTCTTATATATATATGTAAGTGGAGAAGAGCCACTCATTTTCTCCTTCTTTCTCTTCAAATCTTCCAAGAATCCCCTAGAAACCTAGGGTTTCTTCCAAGACCCAAAATCCAAATCATCTCCATGAAATTCAAGAAATCTCTCATAATTTTCTTCAAGTTGTTTAAGAACTAAGTTCCCCAAGTCAAAGGCATCAAGAATCTTGGTCTAAAAGTGTGAGAAAGAAGTTCCAAACAAGTTTCTATATCTCCAAAATTAAGATCCAAGGTATGTGGGGTTTAAACAAGAACACTCCTTTCGTTCTTATGCCTGAAGATATAATTTCTATTATTGATTTACATGATTCTTGCAAGAGGGTTACACCCAAAATTACTTCATTGATGATTTATAAGATTTGCAATGATTAAATTTAATATTATGATTTATTTACCATCATACCTCGTAGATTGAGAATTTATGCCATGAGTTGAATATTGTCATTATGAGTTGATGATTTTTGAATGATTTGAGATTGGTGTCATGATTTAAGCATTTCAATGAGGAATTTTACTATGGAATATATATCGATATTTGAGATTGAAAGTCAAGAATGAGTCCTATGATGTTTCCTTGAAGCTTTTGATATTGAGAAAGTTTGTGTTCAGTTGAGTCGAGTTAGGAATCCATAAGGTGTTTATTAATTACTGATATATATATATATATATATATATATATATATATATATATATATATATATATATATATATATATGTTTTGGTCTTTATAATATACCCATGACTTGATATTGATTAAGGTGGATTTTATAACGCGTTCTGAGCTGAGTCTAGGAGGAGTATTTAGCACCGAGCGAGAAATTTGGTATTTCCTTAAAACTACGTGCCATCATAGGATTGATGTTGATAATTGTTGGCCAAAGGACCAATGTGGGATTGTGATAATGAGATTGAGTTTTTACTCTCTGGAAAGAGTACGACACCCCTGTTAATATGGGGTTCTCTCTGTAGAAGAGCAAAACGTTGAACTCCATGCAGCACACATGGTGTAGTTATGTTGGTTATAAGAAACTCCCAAACCCATAATTATCTAAGTTACCTTGAGTTACCGAGTCACTCTAAGTTATGATTGAAAGAGATTTGAGTTGAGTTAAACAATTTTATGAGATTTATAAAGCATGTGTTATTACTAATAACTTATGAGAATGATGTTTTAGATAATTCAAGAGACGAGTTATTATTATCAGCATGCATAATTTTCTTATACATTTATGATATTATTTGAAATATTGCATCCACCCCCGCATACTCAGTACATTTCCAAGTACTAACTCCCATACTCTTTTGCATTCTATATTTCCTCCTGATATAGGTTCAGGTGCTCAGTCTCGGCAGCAATAGTGATCTTTGAGTACCTTCATCTATATTTCTGCAGTTGGTGAGTCCTCATATTTTGAGGACCTGTATCTCTTATTTTACCCTGCTAATAGATGGTCATTTATTTTAGTTCAGTACGAGTCAGTTGGATATCTATCCCAATGGCTCCTCAGTCATATGTAGTAAAGGATTTGTTAGATTAGTGTTCCAGCATGTACAAAATTTGAGTATGTTGGGTTGTACAGGACAGTATTATTTTGTACCTTAGAATGTTCATGACATGGTTATTCCTCTTTATCTTAACATGATTTGCGTTATAATAAGTTATGAAAGTGATGACAGGCTTAGAGGGTTAGCTTGAGGCCACGTGTGACCTTAAGCACTGTGTGACATCTCGGGATAGGTTCTTGGGGCATTACAAGCTTGGTATCAGAGCCTAAGGTTTGAAGAGTACTAGGGAGTCTGACAAGCCGCGTTACGTAGAGTCTTGATCATTGGTGTGTAGCATGCCACATCTATGAGCAAGAGGCTATGGGACATTTTAGGAAAATTTGTTTCTTTATTTCAAGAGTCTATCGTGCCTATGACTGCTTCTCTTTTTTGTTAATTCGTGCTCTCTTATGACAAAAAATGCCTCCTCGTAGACCTCACAGAAATAACAAAAAACCTCAACCCGTCAACCCTTTAGGTGAAATGGTGTCCCATGCTAAATTTTGGGCAGCTTTCCAAGCGCTAGCCTAGGTGGACACCGCCAATTCTCAAGCCAACACCCAGGCTAATGTTCTACCTCTGTAAGGGAATAATTCTGCTGCAGCCTGAGTTCGTGACTTTATGCGAATTAATCCACCTGAGTTCTATAGGTCAAAAGTAGGTGAGGACCCATAAATGTATTTAGATGTAGTGAGAAAGATTACTCAGATTATGCACGTGACTAAGTAGGAGAGTGTTGAATTGGCTGCCTACAGAATAAAAGATGTTGCTTATGACTGGGTGAAGATATGAAGGAAAAGTAGAGGGGAAAATGATGCCCTTGTGACTTAGCAATTATTACAAGATGACTTCTTAGAAAGATTCTTTCCCTCGGAGCTGAGAGTAGAAAAATTAGAAGAATTTATGAACTTGAGACAGGGATCCATGACAGTTAAGGAGTATTGTCATAAGTTTAACCAGTTATCTAAGTATGCTCCCGGTATGATGGCTAATTATAAAACTAGTATGAGTAAGTTTTTGGCTAGTGTATCTGGTTATATTGTGAAAGAATGTAGAGCCGCTATGCTTAATAGCAATATGGACCTTTCAAGATTGATGATTCTTGCTTAGTAGATTGAAGCGGATAAGGTAAAGGAGAGAGAGAGTGGGAGGGAATAAGAGGGTTAGATCAGAGTAGTAGGGGTATAGTCAAACTAGATTTTCTAGAGAGATCCGCCCTCGATTCCAGAGCCATTCTCTTGTGCCAGCGTTTTCTTCAGCCAGTACTCTTGCTTTAAGAATTAGGTCGTAGCAGGGTAATTGTAACACCCCGTAAAAGTCGTGCATGGATTAGCCTTTAATAGAGTGCTCTTAGACTTAAAAACTTGAAAATTTTTCTAAGTGTAACTTAGAGTCATTTTAGCTGACAACCTTCGGGATACAACTTCTCGACCTTCTTGACCTTCATTTTTAGATTTTCAAGTTGCGTTACGATCGGACAATCTCATAGTACATCTCAGATAAGTTTTGGAATTTTTCGGAATGCATAAGGCTGCGTTTGGATTTCAAAACAGTAGCAAAACGCATAGCCTGTTGCCCAGTTTTTTTCAGCATTTCAGGGTCAACTTCAAACGATCATAACTCCCTGTATATAATGAACTGTGTGAGCAATAATATATCAAAAGAAAGAGAATTGAGTCCTCTTTCCACTGCAACTAGTGTCATCCAAATCCAACATCTAAGTAAGAAGTTATATCCGTTTTACTTCAGCCTGTTAGTTTGTCAACTGAGGGATAGTTTCGACTTTTCTTGTTTTCTTAGGGGCATTTTAGTCATTTCACATCATCCAATTCAGTCAATAACACCAGATTTAGCCCAAATTCAGCAGAATACAATCCTTTTTCTCAAATTCTCTCAAGAACACCTTTTAGGTTCCAAACAAAAATCCCAAATAACTCAAGATTCAACCGTAGAAAATTCAAATTGGTTCCGTAGTTGTGTTCACCATCTCGAAAGCTTCGAGAAGCACCCCATGGTTATGTAAGGAGGATTCCAAATACAAGAGTCCATTGTTAAGGTATGAATATTGTTTATTCTTGATTCTTATCCATGAATAAGTATTGATAAAGGATTATGAGTATTGTCTTGATGTTGGAAGATAACTAGAAACATAGTTATGAATTGTTGTGTATAAATTGTTAGTAGTAAATTATGGAAGTTACTGTATTGGATTATGAAGGATGAATTGTGGTGATATATCATTATATTAGTGGTTATGTATGCCTAGTGATCATGTTGGTATTGGATGGTTTTAAGAAGGGAAATAAAGGCTAAGAGTGATGTCTAGGGATATTTCATGAAAATTCATGATATGTGAATGTAAAAAAAGTATAACAGGATGTATGTAGTACTCTTATTGATGAGCTAAAGGATTACTTCCTAGACGTTAATTGGTGAAGTTAATACCTAAATGGTAAGGTTTGGTTGCTAATGCTAGTTTGCCACAAATGACTTATTGTAGATAAGTGTTCGAAGAGTACGGGAAGACACTTGTATTGAAGTGGTTATATCAAGGTATGTAAGACATACTCTATCTACTCTTTGGCATGAATAATGACCCATGGCACTCTCAAGTAAGCTTCCAACATTGTCCTACGACACATGACACATACTAACATCATGTGATCTTCGACACTACCAATTGAACTTGTTTTCACTTTTAAGATGTCCGGCTAGTCAAAAAAATATCAATATACTATTGTTGACTCCGAAATGGTTTAATGAGGTATCCATGATTCTCTACTTCATTTTCATGATAATGATTACCTATTTACATGTTTTTCCTGTTGAGGTATCATGGTTTCAAGTTCCATAAAGTGTGACCACAAATCAACCAATCTCAAAGATTAATTGAATTAAGAAATGGAATGTTTATATTTTAAATTGATGATATGATGTATTATATTAGTACCACTGATCAGTTGGCCATTGTATTATAAAGATTATGCATATATATGTTATTCTAGGGGTGGTCCCTGATGTATTGTATTAGTACCACTGATCAGTTGGCCATTGTATTATAAAGATTATGTATATATATGCTATTCCAGGGGTGGTCCCTGATGTATTGTATTAGTACCACTGATCAGTTGGCCATTGTATGACATATGTTATGTAATGATAAGGATTACGGGAAGTAATGATATGAAAGTAATGTGCAGGTATCCCATCAGTTCTTTTAAATGTGGTCTACTCATACTGTTTATTCACTGGTATCTGGGTTCTGTTGATCTTTTGTATATCATGTTGATACTCCCTGCCTTACATACTCAGTACATATTTCCGTACTGACGTCCCTCACCGGGGACCTGCATTCATGCCTGCAGGAACAGGTACTTCAGGTAGTACACCTCCGCAGTAAGAGCCAGGACATTCTATTGTTAGTGGTGAGCTCCAGTTGTTTTGGGGCATCCCAAGTCGTCTCTATATGTACCTTTGGTATTTGTATAAAAGTCTTTTGTGGGCGGGAGTTCGTCCCGACCCCAACTCGGTTGTGTATCTATGTAGAGGCTTTTGTAGACATATTGTACAGCCATAGGAGTGTTTGGTTGATAGACGTGATGGCTCTGACGGCTAATTACTGTTCATATATATATATTTATGCGTGTCTGCTAGGTTGATACAGGTACTGTTTTCTTCTATTTACAACGAAGTGCTGCCCAAATTTCTAATTTTCATAAGTAATGTAAATGTGAAAGTATAGGTTATGAACGGGTTCTCCCGGGCCTCCTTGGCTACGGGTGCCAGTCCGCTCCAATGGGATTTGGGGTGTGACAATAATAGGCCTTCTATAACCCGGTCCCAGGATAGTGTGAGTAACAGACCTTGTTCTCCCCTATGTCTATAGTGTGATAAAGCCCATCCCAGAGAGTGCTTAATCGGTTAGAGGGGTTGTTTTGGTTATGGTAAGTTGGGCCACAAATTTAGGGATTATCCATATGCTAGACAGGGGAGTAGCGATGTTCATCCTCAGAATCAGACTATTAGTGCTCCAGCCCCTGTAGTTCATCTTATTCTTCCTCAGGGGGCCTCATCTAGCACTATGGTTGGTCAGTGCCAAAATTGCTTTTATGCTATACCATCCCTCCAAGAGTAGGAGGATTCACCAGATGTTGTTACTGGTATGCTCTGTGTATTTTATTTTGATGTGTATGTATTGATGGACCTAGGTCGAGTCTTTCTTATGTGAATTAGTGGTTGTGAATTTTAAAATCTATGCTGAAAAGATTCTTAAGCCTTTTCTAGTTTCTACACCAGTGGGTGAATATGTTGTTGCTAAGTAAGTATATAAAAAGTATCCTATCACTGTCCTTCCTCGAGTCATGTTTGCAGATTTGATTGAGCTAGACATGGTTGATTTTGACATTATCCTGGGTATGGATTGGCTTCACTCTTGTTATGCTTCTATAAACTGTCGTACTCTAGTAGTCAAATTTCAGTTTCCTAATGTACCAGCTTTTGAATGGTCCAAAAATTCTGTGTCTCCTAAAAGTCATTTCATATTCTACCTTAAATCTAGGAAATTGATATCCAAGGGTTGTATATATCATCTTGTTCGAGTTAAGGACAACAAGTTTGAGACTCCAACTATTCAGTCTATTAGTGTTGTCAATGAATTTCTTGACGTCTTCCCGAAAGATCTCCCAGGGGTACCTCCCAATAGAGAGATAGAATTCGGAATTAATCTTCTCCCTGATACACAGCCTATTTCTATTCCTCTGTATCGTATGGCCCCCACAGAATTTAAGGAGTTGAAAGATCAACTCAAAGATCTTCTTGATAAGGGTTTTATAAGGCCCAGTGTGTCTCCTTGGGGTTCACCCATTCTATTCGTGCGAAAGAAATATAGTACATTGTACATGTGCATTGACTATCGTTAGCTTAACAAGGTCACAGTTAAGAACAAGTACCCTCTTCCTAGAATTGATGACTTATTTGATCAACAGTAAGGTGCCAGTTACTTCTCAAAAATAGATTTAAGATCCAGCTATTACCAACTTAAAGTCAGAGAGTGTGATATTCAAAAGACAGCTTTCCGCACTCGTTATGGTTATTTTGAATTCTTGGTCATTTTTTTTGGATTAAATAATGCCCCAGTAGCTTTTATGGACCTCATGAATCGGATGTTCATACCATACCTAGATATATTCATTATTGTGTTCATAGATGATATTCTTGTATACTCCCAAAGTGCGAATGATCATGCAGATCAACTCCAAATTGTCTTGCAAACCCTTAGAGGTCAGCAATTATTTGCCAAATTTAACAAGTGTGAATTTTGGCTTCGTCCAGTTAATTTTCTGGGCCATATTATTTCTTCTGAAGGTATTTGAGTTGATCCTCAAAAGGTAAAAGTTGTGAAAAACTAGCATAGACCTATTTCCCCATCTGATATTAGGCGTTTCCTGGGTTTAGTTGGCTACTAATGTCGTTTTGTCAAAGGTTTCTCTTCCATTGCTACTCCTTTGGCCTGATTTACCCAAAAGAATGTTAAATTCCAGTGGTCAGATTCTTACAAGAAGAGTTTTCAAGAGTTGAAGACTCAACTCACTTCAACCCCTGTGATGACCCTGCCTAATGGTGTAGATGATTTTGTGGTGTATTGTGATGCTTCTAAGAGTTGGTTTGGATTGTGTGTTGATGTAGAAGGGTAAGGTTATAGATTATGCCTCCCGACAGTTGAAACCTCATGAGAAAAATTATCTGACAGATGACCTCGAGTTAGCTGTAGTAGTTTTTGCTTTGAAAATTTGGAGACACTACCTTTACGGTATTCATGTTGATGTTTTTACAGATCACAAGAGTTTGCAGTATGTGTTTAATTATAGAGAGTTGAATCTACGATAGAGGCGATGGCTAGAATTGCTAAAGGACTATGATATGAGTGTGTTGTATCACCCGAGCAAGGCCAATATAGTGGCAGACGCCCTTAGCATATCGTCCATGGGTAGTGTAGCTCATATATAGGGAGATAAGACGGAGTTAGTCCGCGAAGTGCATCGTTTGGATAGGTTTGGTTTCAGTGTAGTTCCGAATCTTCCCTAGTTTTAAAAGTGAAAGAAAAACAGGGTATGAATTCTCGTTTGATTGAATTGAAGGGGTCCATCAAGGACCAAAAGGTGGAGGTTTTCTCCTAAAGGGGAGATGGTGTTTTGAGATTTTAGAATAGATTATGTGTGCCTGATGTTGATAACTTGAGGCAGAGGATTATGGTTGAGACGCATGGCGGGGGGTATTCTGTTCATCCCGGTGCTTCCTAGATGTATCGCGATTTATGGAAAATTTATTGGTGGAATGGTATGAAGAGGGATATAGCGAATTTCATAGAGAAGTGTGCAACTTGCCAGTAGGTAAAGATAGAGCAGCAGAGACCCGGTGGAGTGATGCAAGAATTTAGAATTCCTACTTGGAGGTGGGAAGTAGTGAATATGGACTTTGTGACTGGTCTACCTCCTTGTCGTCGTCATCATGATTCGATTTGGGTCATTATGGACAGGTTGACTAAGTCTGCATATTTTCTTACAGTACATACATCTTTCTCCACTGAGGACTATGCTAAGCTATAGATCCAAGAGTTAGTCAGATTGCATGGAGTTGCATTGTCCATCATCTCCGATAGAGGTACTCAGTTTACTTCTCAGTTTTGGAGAGCCTTTCAGAAGGGTCTTGGTACCCAAGTTCATCTTAGCTCCATTTTTCATCCACAGATAGACGGTTAGACTGAGAGGACTATCCAGACTTTGGAGGATATGTTGAGGGCTTATGTTATTAATTTCAAAGAAAATTGGGATAAACATTTGTCATGTATTGAATTTTCTTACAATAATAGTTTTCATGCTAGTATTGTAATGGCTTCATTCGAAGCTTTATATGAAAGGCAATGTAGATCGCCCATAGGTTTGTTCGAAGTGGGTGAAGCTGTTGTGACTGGAACTTATGCTGTGTTTGAGGCTATGGAGAAAGTTAAGTTGATTTGGGAGAGGTTGAAGACAACCCAGAGTCTTCAGAAGTCGTATGCAGATGTGAGAAAAAGAGATCTTGAGTTTGAGGTTGGTGATTTGGTGTATTTGAAAATTTCACCAATGAAAGGGGTGAAAAGGTTTGGGAGGAAAGGGAAGATTAGTCCCAGATACGTTGGCCCCTACAAAGTTGTTGGGAAAGCAACTTATGATATCGAGTTGCCTGTAGAGTTATCAGTTGTCCACCCTGTATTTAATGTTTCTATGCTCAAGAAGCACATTGGAGACTCTGTTGTTATTGATCCATCGGTAAACTGTGATGTTCAGGATAGCTTTTCGTATGATAAAATCCTGATTGAAATCCTAGATTATCAAGTCCGTATAATATGAAATAAGGAAGTTCCAACGGTCAAAGTATTATGGCGAAATCAATCTGTCGAGGGTGATACATGGGAAGAGGAAGCAGATATGTTAGAAAAATACCCTCATCTTTTCTTTGTGAGTTTAAATTAAGCGGAAGGTACTATATTTCCCTTAAGTTAGTTTCCTTCTAATCAGATGTATTCAGCTAAATGATTATTCCCTTTATGATTCGTACATTTGGTGAGGTACTCAAATGTTTAGAGTAAACTAAGCCCTGCGAGTGAGTCATTCCAGCTATACGTCCTCATTTTCTCTTATTTATGTCCTATCTAGCAACATTAAAGGATGAATGTTTCCAAGTGGATATATTGTAATTCCCCGATCGTTCCTAAAGCCTAAATCTGTCTTTTGAATAGATAAGTATGACTTAAAAAGTGTTTGATGTTTATATCGTGTTGTATTTCTTTGATTTCTACTTTTTATCATGTAAATCATTGAATAAGATTTTCATCGATACCAATTTCATCGAAATCCAACATCGGACGAAGGAGTTATGGTAATTTTACTAAATGGTATTGGATTGCTAAGGTTTGACGATAGACCTGGTGGACCGTCAGGTCTTTGGTGAACCATCAAGTGTCCCATCGATCCAAGACAGTAGCTCCCTTTTTGGGCCCTCGTGTGACGCCCAAAGTGGTGCACCGTCAAAAGGTTGATGGCTTGTTAACTGGACCATCAGGTCAAAATAGAATGGCCCATTCCTGACCCTTGAGTGACGGACGATCTAGTGGTCCGTCCGTTTCTCGATGGACCATCACTTCAATCGTCAGATTGAGACAAAATGTCTCATTTCTGTCCCCAAAGTGACGGACGACTTGGTGGACCGTCACTTTCCTGATGGACCATTAGGTCAATCGTCAGATCGAGGTAGAACGTTCCAGTTTTGGCATTTGAGTGATGAACGACTTGGTGGACCATCAGTTCCTCTAACGACCGTCAAGTCGATCGCCACAGGCCCCGATCAGAAAATTTCAATTTTTATTTAAAATGGCATTTTGGTCATTTCCTCCCCATGTGGTCTTATATATAAATATCAAAGTGGAGAAGAGCCACTCATTTTCTCCTCCTTTCTCTTCAATCTACCAAGAATCCCCTAGAAACCTAGGGTTTCTTCCCAGACCCAAAATCCAAATCATCTCCAAGAAATTCAAGAAATATCCCATCAATTTCTTCGAGTTGTTCAAGAACTAAGTTCCCCAATTCAAAGGCATCAAGAATCTTGGTCTAAAATTGTGAGAAAGAAGTTCCAAACAAGTTTCTACATCTCCAAAATTAAGATCCAAGGTATGTGGGGTTTAAACAAGAACACTCCTTTCATTCTTGTGCCTAAAGATATAATTTCTATTATTGATTTACATGATTCTTGCAAGAGGGTTACACCCAAAATTACTTCATTGATGATTTATAAGATTTGTGATGATTATATTTGATATTATAATTTATTTACCATCATACCTCGTAGATTGAGAATTTATGCCATGAGTTGAATATTGTCATTATGAGTTGATGATTTTTGAATGATTTAAGATTGGTGTCATGATTTAAGCATTTCTATGAGGAATTTGACTATTGAATATATATATATATATCGATATTTGAGATTGAAAGTCAAGAATGAGTCCTATGATGTTTCCTTGAAGCTTTTGATATTGAGAAAGTTTGTGTTCAGTTGAGTCGAGTTAGGAATCCATAAGGTGTTTATGAATTATAGATGATATATATATATATATATGTTTTGGTATTTATAATATACCCATGATTTGATATTGATTAAGGTGGATTTCCTAACGCGTTCTGAGCTGAGTCTGGGAGGAGTATTTAGCACCAAGCGGGAAATTTGGTATTTTCTTGAAACTACTTGCCACCGTAGGATTGATGTTGATAATTGTTGGCCAAAGGATGAATGTGGGATTGTGATAATGAGATTGAGTTTGTACTCCCTAGCAAGATTATGACACCCCTGCTAATGTGGGGTTCTCTCAGTAGGAGTGCAAAACGTTGAACTCCATGCAGCTCACATGGTGTAGTTATGTCAGTTATAAGAAACTCCCAAACCCATAATGATCTAAGTTACCTTGAGTTACCGAGTCACTCTAAGTTATGATTCAAAGAGATTTGAGTTGAGTTAAACAATTTATGAGATTTATAAAGCATGTGTTATTACTAATAACTTATGAGAATGATGTTTTAGATAATTCAAGCGACGAGAGTTATTATTGTCAGCATGCATGATTTTCTTATGCATTTATGATATTATTTAAAATATTGCATCCACCCCCGTATACTCAGTACATTCCCAAGTACAAACTCCCATACTCTTTTGCATTCTATATTTCCTCCTGATATAGGTTCAGGTGCTCAGTCTCAGCAGCAATAGTGATCTTTGAGTACCTTCATCTATATTTTTGCAGTTGGTGAGTCCTTGTAGTTTGAGGACCTGTATCTCTTATTTTACCCTGCTAATAGATGGTCGTTTATTTCAGTTAAGTACGAGTCAGTTGGGGATCTGTCCCAATGGCTCCTCAGTCATATGTAGTAAAGGATTTGTTAGACTAGTGTGCCAGCATGTACAGAATTTGAGTATGTTGGGTTGTATAGGATAGTATTATTTTGTATCTTAGAATGTTCATGACATGGTTATTCCTCTATATCTTAACATGATTTGTGTTATAATGAATTCTTAAAGTGATGACAGGCTTAGAGGGTTAGCTTGAGGCCACATGTGACCTTAAGCACCGTGTGACATCTCGAGATTGGTTCTTGGGTCTTTACAACAAGCCTCTAGAATGCTCATTATCTCTACCTCTAGTATATATGTTCAAATTATACCATCAGCACAAACCCTAAGCAAATATGGCTTATCCCAAAAGGATTTCCTTATCTCATGCATAAATCTCCATCGTTGTTAGAAGGATAAATCTTCTGGACAATATCACTTGCCAAATAGTTGGAACTATTAGCAAATTGGGGAATTAAATCATGAGATTCCGCTAACACATGCTAATCTGGAAAATCATTATCTATCTCAAGATTATCCCCTAATTTCTGTATTGTCTCCTTCTCAAGTTTAGATAAGTAATGTGCAACCTAATTTTCTTTCCCTCTTATATCTATTACTTTAAAATCAAACTATTGCAGCAAGATAACCCAACGAATCAATCTTGGATTAGAATCTTTGTTCAATATCAAGTACCTCAAAGTTGTATGGCAAGTGTGAACTATCACCTTAGTCGCAATAAAGTAAGACTAAAACTTTTCAAAGGAGAAAACCATTACAAGTATCTCCTACTCTATAACTGTATAATTTTTCTGTGTGGAATTTAAAGCTTTGCTTGTATAGTAGATATGGTACAAGATATTCTTCTCTCTTCTTTGGCTTAGGACAGAACCTAAGGCCACTCCACTTGTATCACCCATAACCTCAAAATATGTGGACCAGTCAGGCGACAAAATAATGAGGGCCAAAATGAACCGCTCTTTCAAGGATTTGAAAACCTTGAGGTAAGCATCATCAAACACAAATTTTACCTCCTTATATAAAAGTTCGCATAAAGAAACTGCAATTTTAGAGAAGTCCTTGATGAGCCTCATATGAAAACCTAAATGTCCCAAAAAGCTCTATATACCTCTAACTGATACTGGTGGTGGCAATTTCTCAATCACCTCAATCTTTACTCTGTCCAGTTCAATCCCATGCTTGGAGATTTTTTGACCTAGCACGATACCTTATCTTACCATAAAGCAGCATTTCTCCCATTTTAGCACCAAATTGGACTGATCACATCTTTGCATTGCATTGGGTAAATGGGCCAAACGATCATTAAAAGAATCTTTGACCACTGAAAATTCATCTATGAATACCTCATTAGTGTTTTCCACCATGTTAGATAATCTGGACATCATACATTTCTGAAAAGTGGTTGGTGTATTGCATAGTCTGAACGACATCATCCTAAATAAAAAGGTCCCATAGCAGTATGTAAAGGTAGCCGTTTCTTGGTCTTTGGAAGCAATCATGATTTGATTGTACCTCAAGTACCCATCAAGAAAATAGTACCAACCCTTGCCTGCGAGTCTATCTAGTATCTGATCTATGAACGGTATAGGGAAGTTGTCCTTTTTGTCCACTTGTTTAGCTTTCTGTAATCGATGAAAAAACTCCAACGAGACACTAGCCTCATTAGTACTAGTTCAGTATTTTATTTGAAACCACGTGATTCCTTCTTTCTTTGGCATGCATTGAACTAGGCTTACCCACTTATTGTCCATAATGGGAAAAACCTCCCCCCACATCTAACCACTTAATTATCTCCCTTTTTACCACCTTTTGCACAAGAGGTTTATTCATCTCTAATTCTCAATACTGGGGATGTTGTTTGACTCAAGCTGTATCTTGTATGTGCATATACCTGGTGAAATCCCAACAATGTCTGCAGTGGTTCATGTAATAGCTCTGTTGAAGTTTATTAACACTAATATCAATGCTCCTCCTCCCAAAAAACTGCATACTACGAATAAGGAGGGGGGACTTTAATTTTAATACCAGTGGTTCTTAATCGACGGTCTTGCAGGAGGTATGTTTCAATTCTTCAAGTTAATATCTAACTTCTTAGGTGTATTTTTTGTAAGAGCCTATTCCATGTAATGCACTAGACATCTCATCATAGGTATCTATCCCATCACTCTTAAAGTTCATAAAACGGTTGCAAATGATTCTACCCTTAATCTCTCCTCAATAGGCACATCTACTGTGATTAAGTCATCGTTCACTTTTTCTATCATTGCCACTATTCTCATATCATCCAACTATTGTACGATCATATGTATGTTCAACATAATTTTCTCATTATTTCATATAAAAGTGATCTCCTCCAAATCCATGTCAATCAACACCCAACAAGTAGACAAGAAGGATCTACACAATATGATCAGTGAATAGGTATCCACTTCATAGTATAAAATCATTAAATCTGTTAGCTAGATGGATAAGGCTACCCTTATTTCCACGTCATGCACCATACCCATTGGCTCCTGTATAAATGAATCAGACATTAACAACCTTGTAGATGTAGGATTAAGTTCTCCTAGCCCCAACCCCATGTCTATCACCAGTGGAATAAAATTTATTCTTGCTCCAGAATTACATAGAGCCTGATTAATATCAAATTTCCCAATAGAACATGGGATGGCCACTGCACCTGGATCCCCTTTATTTTCTACTGATGGTGCATGAAAATTTATACTAAATTGTTGTACTATATTTTGGAGATCTTCTGCAACCCAATCATCATCACAATCACTCCTAGAATCATCAGCAGCACAGCTCAGCTTTTCAAACTATATCTCAGGTGGCTTGTGATCTTGGGTGTATTTATACACCTAAGAACCATAACTTATCCATATTTTAGCTAATTTTAGAGAACAAAGTGCCTATTTTCTTATGTTTTTACTCTACTTCTATGTAATTAAGCTAACCAATGTGATTAGCATAATTTTAGGTATTAATGAGGTAGATGAAGGCAGAAGGGAACTATGGAATGTGGATGGCATATGAAACAAAAGAGAGTAGAATATTGGACCAAATGGGGCACTGATGATAGGCAAATTTACACGCCTAAAGTGCTATATTTTACCCATATTTTACCTTTTGAGGACAAAATATATAATTCATGCACTTTTAGTCCTTTTTCCTATAAGTGAGCTAACAAACGTGATTAGCAAGTTTTCAGGTATAAAAGATGCAGATTTCAACATTTTATGGATAACTTGATGCAAAAGAAAGTTTCACGAAAGAAGGAAGGGAAAGCTTGGATGCCAAGGACCAAAAGTGACGCATGGGAAACCTTTCCCGGGTAAAAATAGCATTTCTGAAGACTTTGGGGATTAGCAGTAGCTTATTAGGATTAGGATAATGATGCAGTAACCTAGTAGGACTGGGTTAAGTAATGCAGTAGCTTAGTAGGAATAGGATATGGGTGTTATAAATACCCTATTTTGCTAGAGATTTTTATTCATTCTACAATTGATCCACCATCCATCCATCCATCAAAACAATTCTCCACCACCCTCATCCCTATTCCTCTTTATTCGATTCTTTTCTTTATTAATTCATTGTTGATATTATTTTTCGTCTATTCAATTCTTAATTTCCACAATAAGAGAAACGTTACTCAACAAGGAATTCACGTCATTCTTACCCCTATACCTAACGTGAGATCATTATTGCGGTACAATGATAATGTCTATTGTGATTTCCTTCGCACTCATGAGTAGCTAAACTCCCCTGTTGGGGTTATGAAAGCCTAATGAGATATTATCTATTGCTATGAGTTTGTGAATTCGTGACACGTATGCTGCTTATATCATTATTCTCTTCATCTTAATGCAAATTCTTGTGGCTGCAGACGTATAGAATACGCCAGTATAGCATTAACTTGTTCGAAAGAAAATTTATATGTCTGGAAAAGAGATAATGTCAAGGTAATAGGGCACCAACCCCTGTTAAAAAGTTAATGCCGTAACTGGATTAACCTCTTGGTGAGTTTGTACCGTTAGATAGACTTTAAGCTCGAAAGAGTTAAAGTGAAATAATCCTTGATAGGTCGAAAGATGCCTGGATTTACCATAGAATACAGTTCTCTGTAAGCACATGCATGTCTGAATTCCGCACAACTCATAGCCAATAGAGACGTATAACTCATAAGGTGGACATAACCCCAACTCTTGATTCTCATTGGTTAAACTCTTACCAAACATTCTTTCTTTTTAATTTGCTATTTTCCGTTTTACTCGATTATTTTGGTTACATTACTTGCACATTAAAAACCTTCCTTTTTATGAGACTTGCACCAAAAGTCTAGTAATCTTTGCTTACTTATTGACCGGCTATTCCCTGTGGGATCGATACCCAACCCAGTTGGGTTATATATTTGACAACAACTGCTTTACGCTCTTACGAGAGCTGTAGATTGAGCGTTATCAAAAATTGGCGCCGTTGCCAGGGAATACAAGTGTCAATTAAGTTTGTGATAGTTACTAGACCCTTTGGTCAAAGATTCTCGTAGTTTTACTTTTAGTTTTTGTTTTTGTTTTCTGCAGGTTTTTATTCAGTGCATGCCCCATACTCGAAGTTCTGGTCAACCATTATTACCTATCAATCCTGAACCATAACGTATTGGCAGAATGGAGGCACAACACGAAATCGAAAGAATGGCTACTCAACAGGAACAGGCGAGACTAGCTGCTCTTGCTGCCGCTCAAGTGCATCAACAAAATATTGATAACCCTGGGTGAGCAACAAATCCTGACAATGAGGATCTTGGAGATGACGAGTTACTAAACCCTAGGCATGCTGCTGAGATCACAACACCTGCTAACAGAAGAGATTGTCAAGCTAGGTTTAGGCCTGAACGCCGAGCCATGTAACCAGCATTCGATGATGATAATGATGATCTTGATGGAGCCAAAGCCACAGAAGCCATTATTCCTCCACCATTGTCACCCGGAGCCATGTTCAACATCACAAGCACCGTGATTCAGTTATTGCAACTCAAGGGATTATTTGGTGGACTAGCAGGCGATGATCCGAATATGTATCTCATCAACTTTATTTCTATATACAAGTCGTTTGACAATCCTGGCATTGGTCAGAATGCAATTCGGTTACGCTTATTTCCATTGTCTCTGTCTGGGGAGGCAACTCTATGGTTGAATGGGCTGACTCCTGATTCTATTACAAATTGGAGGCAATTTAGAGGAGCTTTCCTAGAAAGATTCTTTTTGCCATCCAAAAGAGCATAATTGAGAGATGAAATCAGCAACTTTCATCAACTTCCAACTGAAGCTCTCCACGAAACATGGGAGAGGTTCAAGACGAAGCTAATGCGGTGCCCAAACCATCATATGACCAATGTCCACCTAATGGAAATACTATACAGATCCTTGAATTCAATAACTAAACCAGTGGTGGATAATGCGGCTGGTGGATCATTTATGGACCTTACTTTTGGTCAAGGAAGCAATATGCTAGATCGGATGATGAAGAAAAGTAGAGCTTAGAATACCAGGGATTCTGAGGTAGCAAGCCCCACTTTATCTATTGGCATGACCGCAAACCAAAGGCGTAGACAAGAGGAGCGTGATCAAGATATGGCGCACATGAAAACACAAGTAGATTTTCCTACAAAGAATCTATTATCAGGGAAGACCAAAAAAGTCAAAGTTGTTGCATCAAAAGGAAGAGACGGATCTGATTCGGAAGAAGAAGCCAATTACTTGAACAATCAGGGGGTTTCCGAGGCAATGCCCAAGGAAACCAAGGTCGGAACTATTATGGTAAATCTAGAAACATGGACCAAGGTAGTTGGAAGAACAAGAATGACAATAGTGGTCTGTATGTTCCCCCAAGAAGACGTGACGCCACTGCATCTAGTTCTGAAAATATTGAAAATATGATGGCTAAACTGTTGAAAGGGGTGGAGGCAACCAGCGCGGGAGTAACGGAGGTAATAAATGATTTGTCTTCAATGAAGCAATTGGTTGACTCACATTCTACTTTAATAAAGCAAATAGAGCAGCAATTGAGCCAACTTTCAGCAACACTCAATCAAAGAAAGGCTGGCACTTTACCTAGAAACACTGTGCAAAATCCAAGGAATGACGGATCGTGCATGGCTATTACCACCCGAAGTGGTAAAGTGCTAGAAACTTCATCCAAAGGCAAGCAAGTGGTCAACGATGTAGCAGACAACAGTGATAAGGCTAATGGAGAAGATGCCGCAGAATCTGACCATGATGACCATGACGTCACCCCTAGTAGGTTGCAGCCTGAAAAAACCAAAAAATGGAAGCAAGAGGACAAGAAAGCCATGGAGAAAACAATTCCACTTCCACCACCACCTTTTCCTCAAAGATTGAAGAAGATTACGGATAATATAAGGTTTAGTAAATTCATGACGATGTTAAAGCAGCTGACCATTAATGTACCATTGGTGGAGGTACTAGAACAAATGCCTGGGTATGCGAAATTTATGAAGGATCTTTTGACAAAGAAGCGTGCAGCAAGCTTTAAGTTAAAAGATATTGTTCAACATTGCAGCGCAATTGCTACCCGATCACTAGTTTAGAAGAAAGCCGACCCTGGTGCTTTCACTATTCCTTACAAAATTGGATCTTTGGATTTCGCTAAGGCATTGTGTGATTTGGGAGCCAGCATCAATTTATGCCATTATCTATTTACAAAAAGTTGGGGTTGGGTGATCCTACTCCAACCAATATGAGGCTCGTAATGGCGGATAGGTCAGTAAAATGACCTGTTAGTATTTTATGTGATGTATTGGTGAAGTTTTTTTCATTTATCTTTCCGGCAGACTTTGTTATTTTAGATTGAAAGGTAGACTCAGACGTTCCCATAATCATGGGGCGCCCTTTCCTTGCAACAGGAAGTGTGCTTATTGACATAAGAGCTAATGAGCTTTTATTTTGGTTGAATGAAGAAGTGGTCCGCTTTGATATATGCAAAGCAATGAAGTAGCCCAGCGATATGAATGTGTTATCTGTAGCTGATGTTCATTATGAGGATAAGAAAGCATTATCTGTAGAGAAATAGCTTACTGTTGAGCCATTGTCTGCTGCGCTACTGAATGTTGAGCATAAGGATGATGAAGATTATGAAGAAACTATGTGTGCTCTAATAGAAATAGGGTCCTATTCTCATACTCCTAAACAGCCGGACCTTGATTTTAAGAATCAACAGTCACCAATAGCAAAGACATCCATCGAAGAGCCACCAATGCTAAAATCAAAAGATCTCCCTGATTATCTAAGGTATGTGTTCTTGGAAAGTGGAAATATACTTCCGGTAAGTGTGGCAGATGATTTAATTGAACAACACGTAGAGGCTCTCATCTCTGCTCTAAAAAGGTACAACAGAGCCATTGGTTGGTCTATTGATGATATAATTGGTATCCCACCTGGGATATGTATGCATAAGATGCATCTCGAAGGAGATTGCATTCCTACAAGTAAGCATCAGCGTCATCTAAATCCATTCAAAAAATGATGCCCATCTATCTCGATGAAGTATAAGTAATCGAGATAGATATGTCGCGCCGCGACAATAAATCAAGTGCTAGATGGGAGGCAACCCATCATTTTTCAATTTTTTTTGTCTTTCTTTCGTTCTATTACGTGTTTGCTTTTGATAAATAAAAATCCAAAGAGAAGGGTTGAGCGACGACCAAAACTAAGGCACTTGATGGGAGGCAACCCATTGTTCTAATCGTTTTTGTTGTCTTTGAGTAAATGTAGGTGCAAGAGGTGTAAAGGAGGAGATTGGTTTCAAACATTGATTTGGAAGTTTTGCATGTTGAAGGTGGTAAGTTAGGAATGAAGAAGCAAAAGGCTATGGATTGGGCATTTCTTACGAAAATATAGGCAACGAACAAGGCTAGGCCTATGTAAAACTAGGCCACAAATAAGGCAAGGCCTATGTTATGGCCTAAGCTCTCGGATTCTAGAGTGCCATAGCATAGGCGCCGCCCATGCCCAAGTACGCTATAGCATAGGTGCCGCCTATGCCAATGCCTTTTGTCTATGAACTCATATGCTATTGCATAGGCGCCGCCTATGGCTAACAATGCCATGGCATAGGCGCCGCCTATGCTCAACAATGCTATGCAAAAGGCGCGGCCTATGCCAAGCATAGGTAAAGCACAAGGCGCCGCCTATGGTCACTTTATGTCTCCAAATCCGATTTTAAATGGGTCAAAACCCGACCCAAGGTTGTCTTATAAATAAGAGACTTAGTCTTGAACCAAAAACACATTGCAAACCTAGCATAAGCACCGCCTATAGTCTCCAAATCCTCTCAAAAACTTTCCTTTTGCTCTTTTTCTTCACAAGAACATCATCCAAAGTCATCAATCAAGTAAGTGCTTCTTTGTTCTTCATTTATATTCCGTAAGTACTACACTACTATGCCTATTATGAATTGTTAAATCTTGAAGTAGTATTGGTGATTTGAATGTGATGGAATTGTTGTGACATAACTAAGTGAGTGAACAAATACGTAAGGATGATCTTAACCTTCTTTCCAACTTGTATTTGATTTTGCTGCACTGTTATACTTTTGCGGAATTGACTTGATTAAGAAAATTGAATATTCTTGTCAATAGAAATCTTACATGTTGGAATGACTTGTGAATAAAGATGAAATTCATGGTTGACTACCAACTTATGAGGTTGTGATTAGTCCTAGATGCTATAACTTGATTCAATCTCTATGTAGTAGTCTTGATGTCTCAAACATGAAAGTATTTCCAAGATTGCAAGAAGTATGACTGCACTGATTATATTGTTGGAATATAGCACCTAAAACATATGTCGATGAAGTCTGAGTAATCGACAAACTTTCACTTCACTAGTTTGTGCCAACAAAATAAGTGTGGGGTGGTGCCACTACTACTTGTTTGTTGATTGTATCCATTGAGATGACGCTAACATGACTATTTTTTTCTCAGGTACAATGGCACCCAAATCAAGACAAGGCAAAGATAAGGCAACCACTTCACAAAAAGGCAAGAAAAGAGGCCGAAAAGAGCAAGGAGAATCCTCTTCGATGCAAGTACCACGCCGAATGTTCGGAATTAAATGGGTCCTTGAAGAGGAAGCAAAGGAGTGGTATAGGAACAATAAAGAGAAGAAATATGTTCATGTGGAGCTGATACACAAGGAAAGCTTAGCAAAGAAAGAACCGCGCATGTTTGCCAAGATCATGGCGTTAAATCTTGATTTCATCTTCTGAGATATGGGAAACTGCAATCTAGATTTAACAAGAGAATTCTATGCCAACTGGTCACCAAAAACCACAGGAAGCAAAGTAACGATTCGGGGCCAAGTTCTGCAACTAAATGCGGATTTCTTCAACTCCTTTCTAGGCTTGCCATCAGTTGATCCATCACCACTCAAGGAGCTATACAATAGACCTCCATACAGAGCCATTCGACACACACTTTGTGGACCAAGATCTATGGCACGATGGAGTAGACACAAGGACATCGGTCGACACAACACCTTCCCATATGCTCCTTTGAATAGGGAAGCAAGGATATGGTTGCGCATAGTCAACTCTTGCCTAATTCTAGGGACTCAATACAGAAAGTTAACACGAGATATAGTGTGCTTAGTGTACGCATTGATGACGAAATATCCCTATCTACATTGGGGAAATTATTCGATCTACAATGCGGAAGGCTAGACTACACAAGCGATCCCACTTCAGCTTTGGCAATCTGCTGACTGCAATTTTGAGGAAGGAAGACATCTAAGAGAAACCGGATGATCATAAACTCCCACACAACTCGAAGAAGGTTGACCTCACAAAGGTTAATGATGCTGAATCAACACATGGTGTCAACCTTACTACGGCAGAGAGACATGCTCGAGATGAGAGTTTCTTTCGCCATCTTTATGGCATGACTCGGTTTACTATGATGAGCGGAGGTCGTGTTCCATCTGCTGCAGAGCTCCAACAGCTGGATTATGACTACCCTATGAATGAGCATACAAATGTGATGTGTGGAGTAGGTATATATTTTGAGGAACTTCTTGATGACGATGTGCCAACCGATGATGATCGACGAATGCCAGACTTCGACTTGGAGGAGAATTCTGATGACGACGACTCCAATGATGATTTCAACAAAGGGGGTATGACCCCAGACATAGAGGAGGAGTCCGACTGACCAGGTTCTTCACATTTATTTTCCACTGAGGGCAGTGTGTCCCATCTAAGTGTGGGGTGCTGGTATTTGCATACTATACTTCTCTATCTACATTTGCATTTATGTTTGTTTGCTTAGTTTTTTTAGTTAATCGTTTTTTTTCAGTATTAAATTTTTTTGTTAACTTCGCATGAAATTATTCTGATAGGCAGCATGAGATTATGACAAGAGTTTGCGATAAAGTCATGACTATTGAGACTTTTAGGCTCTAATTGTGACTCACTATATGATATTGTGTGGTTTAATTCCTTCATCTGTTGGGTCAAGAGTCTATATTGCTCCCAATAAAGTCGACCATGTGCCTTGTGTGTGTAAGGATATAGTATATTCTATGTTTGTGGCTGATGCTAGAACTTGCCTGGTATGTATGTAAAGCGAAAATAAAGAGTGCAAGTTTAGGAGATGATTTAGGCATTTCTTTGGAAACCTATATTTGTTTACCTTCTTTTTACCTACCCATGGACATTATAATAGTTAACCCCTTTGAGCCTTTAGCCTATTTTCTTTGACAGCTTCATATGTCAGCCTAATCCATTTTTTTAAGACCATAATTTGATCCAAATTCCTAAGTGCTTTAAAGTGTAAAATCATGTGACAAAATAAGAGGAAATTGGGTGAGTATGATGTTTTAGAATGTATTGGTGCTTGAATTTGTTATGAAAAAAAATTGCTATCATGAGAGGTGTGTTATGAAAAGAAAAAGGAAGAAAAAAACTGAAAAGTTAGTTAGGTTTAAAATTGAAAAACAAAAGAGAAAAAAAAGGGGTGGTAGAATAAAAGAAAGTAGAAAGTTTGTTTGAAAGAAAAGTGTTAATGACATAATGTGATGTATTAAAGCGCCTAGGAACATACTCACTATTTCTGGCCATAATAGTCCTACCCGTCCCTTAGCCTACATTACAACCAGCAAAAGACCTATTTGATCCTAAGCGCAGCATTCGGATATTTAGTGGAGCATTACACTAAGGGCAAGCCTATGGTCATCAGTTGCAGCATATGAATTCTTTGTGAGAGTGAGAGCAAGGATAATTTTATACCTATGTTTGAAATATATACAATACTTGTGAGTGATTATCGGTAATATATGGTGAGACACACATGGTTGATGAGTTTTGGGTAGTCGTGTATGATTCTTTGTGCCTTAACTTTTGAACATGAGTTAACCATCATCACCAGTCTACGTTGGAGGTTGAATTGTTTCTACTAATAATCAGAACACTACTCTTTGTCGATAATTGTTGTGCTTGTCTTGATGAATATTTTGTGTTGTTGCTGTGAATCCCTAAGTAGATATTAGAGGGACATGATATTTTGTTCGAGGACTAACAAAGCTTTAAGTGTGGGGTGTTGATGATAGGCGAATTTACACGCTTAAAGTGCTATATTTTACCCATATTTTAGCTAAGTTTTGAGGACAAAATATATAATTCATGCACTTTTAGTCCTTTTTCCTGTAAATGAGCTAACAAATGTGATTAGCAAGTTTTTAGGTATAAATAATGTAGATTTCAGCATTTTATGGATAACTTGACGCAAAAGAAAGCTTCACGAAAGAAGGAAGGGAAAGCTTGGACGCCAAGGACCAAAAGTGATGCATGGGAAACCTGTCCCGGGCAAAAACAGCATTTCTGAAGACTTTGGGGATTAGCAGTAGCTTATTAGGATTAGGATAATGATGCAGTAACCTAGTAGGACTGGGTTAAGTAATGCAGTATCTTAGTAGGAATAGGATATGGGTGTTATAAATACCCTATTTTGCTAGAGATTTTTATTCGTTCTACAATCGATCCACCATCCATCCATCCATCAAACAATTCTTCACCACCCTCATCTCTGTTCCTCTTTGTTCGATTCTTTTCTTTATTAATTCATTGTTGACATTATTTTTCATCTATTCAATTCTTAATTTCCACAACAAGAGAAACGTTACTCAACAAGGAAATCACGCCATTCTTACCCCTATACCTAACGTGAGATCATTATTGTGGTACAATGATAATGTCTATTGTGATTTCCTTCGCACTCATGAGTAGCTAAACTCCCCTGTTGGGGTTATGGAAGCCTAATGAGATACTATCTATTGCTATGAGTTTGTGAATTCGTGACACGTATGCTGCTTATATCATTATTCTCTTCATCTTAATGCAAATTCTTGTGGCTGCAGACGTATAGAATACGCCAGTATAGCATTAACTTGTTCGAAAGAAAATTTATATGTCTGGAAAAGAGATAATGTCAAGGTAATAGGGCACCAACCCCTATTAAAAAGTTAGTGACATAACTAGATTAACCTCTTGGAGAATTTGTACCATTAGATACGCTGTAAGCTCGAAAGAGTTAAAGTGAAATAATCCTTGATAGGTCAAAAGACGCCTGGATTTACCATAGAATACAGTTCTCTATAAGCACATGCATGTCTGAATTCCGCACAACTCATAGCCAATAGAGACGTATAACTCATAAGGTGGACATAACCCCAACTCTCGATTCTCATTGGTTAAACTCTTACCAAACATTCTTTCTTTTTACTTTGCTATTTTCCGTTTTACTCTATTATTTTGGTTACATTACTTACACGTTAAAATCCCCCCTTTTTACGAGACTTTCACCAAAAGTCTAGTAATCTTTGCTTACTTATTGACCGGCTATTCCCTGTGGGATCGATACCCAACCCAGTTGGGTTATATATTTGACAATGACCGCTTTACACTCTTACAAGAGCTGTAGATTGAGCGTTATCAGGTACCTACTAACTATGTCCAAGACTAGTTTGTCATTTATAATTAGTTCAGGGACTTAGAAGGCAATCATGAGAGAAAAGATTATTAAAAGGCTTAATGCTGAATTTTTATTCATTATTCATTATTCTGTATTGTTTTTGGAAGAGGATAAAGGCGACTTAGCTTGAGGAGAGAGAGAAACGTTTTTCTCTTGTTTTCACTATTCGCACACCAAGATCTTCTTCTAGTTTTTGGTATGATGAATATTTCTATTTTGATTTTCATTTTATTCATGAGTAGCTAAGTTTATTAGTTAGGGTTATGGAAGCCTTGTAGCATACAATCTATCACTTTGGGTTTTGAATTCATTATTCCTTGAGTTGTTTATATTATATTCTCTTCGCTTATCTTGAATTCTAGTAGTTGTAAACATAGAGAATATTCCTTAAAACGCAACTTGTTCGAAAGAAAGGTTGATGTTCGGAAAAGAGAGTACTGACAATAAAATAGGATTACCAACCCCTATTTCATAAGTTAATGCCTTAGCAGGATTAACTACTTGGAGATTTCGTATTGTTTTTGGTAAAAGCTTTTGATTTGAGAGAACTAAAGTGAATTAGTCCTTGATGGTTGAGAAACACTAGGATTCATTATTAAATATAATATGTTTCTCTGTAAGCATGATGCATGTATGAATTCGTAAAACCCATAGTTAGAAAGTATTGAAAAATACAAGGTGGACATAACCCTATCTTGCTATTTCTCTGAATTTGAATACTACTACACATATTTCATCTTGTTAAACTCAAACCATTAATTTTTGAACTGAATCAAATCCCCCCTTTTTATTTTACGGAAACAAACTATTAAAAGCCAATTAATCTGTATACAACTTAATTAGAACCATATTCGCTGTGGGATTCGACCCCAACCTAGTTGGGTTATATATTTGACAACGACTGCTTGCTTTCTCATAAGAGAGGTGTAATTTGGGCGTATCATCTTGTCATCAACAACATACTTATTTTTTGGCTGACAGTAGTAGGCAAAAAATTCTCATCTTGTGAAAATTCATCCCTAGTTCCAATAGCTAAACAATGAAAAAGTATCGAGGGAGTCTGCACATTATCACCAGGAAATGCTCCTGACTATCTCTCAGATAAAGTGATAGAGATTTTCCCATATTGCTACTCTAACTACTTAATAGAAGTTGCATAGGATTCAACTTTTTGGAATAATCCTAAAATATCAGCCTTAAGATCTTTGAGTCAAGTCTCTTATCTCTCTTAACCCTTTATCAGCATGGTTAATATTTTTCTATTCTCGACTCTAAATCTCATTTGCCAGGTGAGATGTACTGGTCTTTATAACCATAACAGTTTCGACCTTGATTTCCTTACCCTTGGTTTTAGAAACCCACCATCTGTTGATCTAAATACTTTGCCTTCCCTTCTACCTCTATCTAAACTCTAGAATTCGCACCTTGTGACCCTACTGCATTACTTTTTATTGAGTTCATTTTTGCAATATTCTTGGCCAACTCACTAATATCATTCCTTAGTTGAGAAATATCTTGTTCTATAGCATCCTCAGCTACTCTACTTTCTAGAAACTCCAATGACATAAGTATATAAACCTCTCTCGTCCTTTCAAGTCTACCCTTAGTTAGTGAGTGAGATCTCATCCATGATAGTAGAAGCCATTTCCCATCACAGTCTCATAAATTCCCTCCAGAGAGAGTATCTGCCATAGCTTTAAAATTGATGGTCAGGGCTCGGTAGAAGATCTATAGTAAGCTTATCCCTAAAATCTGGTGATTTGGCACCATGCTAAGATTCTTGTTGAATCTAAACATGCCTCACACATAGACTCAAACTTCCACTACCTAAAATCATATATCTCATCCTTCAGCTGCAATACTCTAGATGGTAGAAAGAATTTATTTAAGAATTTCCTGTGTAGCTCCTTCTTCCATGTAGTGATGGACCCTTTAGGTAGTTCCTCGAGCCAAAATGATGCTTTTCTAGTAAGTGAGAAAGGGAACAACCTCTATCTAAACACCTTTTGATCTGCTTCAGGAATAGTATGTAAAATATAGATCCTAATAAAATTTTCCAGATACATGTTTGCATCGTCTATAGGTAACCCCACAAACACACCCTTTATGTACAAGATTGAACTTGACATCGAAAGGTAAAGCAGGTGGTATAAAGGATCTAGTCTTATACGGATTAATGTATCCTATATCTTCTTTATCATCAACATATGGCTGCACGTATTGTTCTATTGAACTACGTAAGGATGAATACCTCTTGCTCTGTTTCGATTTCCATGAAGTGTTGCTTGGTGGTCTTTAGCCTCTCACTTCTCGACCAACTCTATCAAAACAAAAAATTCACCAGTCTGTCTATCAGAAGTATCCTAAACTCCATCTTCAGGAAGATTGTCCCTCTTCAGCTCTGACAACCTACTAGGCATACACCAACGTATGCCCAACCGCGAACAAAAAAAAAGAACCTAAATATTTCAACGACTTCAATCCACAAATTAAGATTGTATTACCCAACAACGGCACCAAAATATTGATGATGTCCAAGAAACACCTATGTTTAGATGATGATACGGTCGTTGTTAAAATTTAGTAACCTGACTAAGGTTGGGGTTGAATACCAAGGGAACACGTGGAATTGTGGATCTCAGTAGTTGGTGTTAATGGGCAGAACAAGAAAACTAAATGGGGATAGTTTGTAGTAATCTCGAGCAAGTAATTGTAGTAACTTTAGTGGAAATCAGCTATAGGTGGACACTAGGATTGTGTTCCCCTTGGATTCCTAACTTTGTAGGCTTATGTGCTTTGTTGAACTAACTCGATACTTCTACTACTTCATCAATCCGTCGGGGTTTCCACAACCCTAGCTATGGGTTTTAGTCGTGCATTCTTGTGAATAAATCAAAAACACTCATATTCAAGAGCATAGATGAAATCACAATGATAAGAAGTAATAAAACCCACGACCGTAACTCAAATAATGAACCAAAGTCAATACAATAAAATCCCAAGATCAAAATCGGACCTTGGAATCAAAATATATTTGTGAATATCAAAAGTGTGCAACTCCTACTAAAAGACACATAAAGGATATTTATAGTACATGAGCAAATCCTAAAACCAAATCCCAAACGAAATAGAAGAAAACTAGGTCAATGGACACATATGGTCCATACTCACGGTCTAGCACCAGGCACAGGTAGTATGTATAGTCCTAACACTTGGCGCAGGTACAAAACACAGGTACTAGGAACAAATATCCTGCAAGTTCAACTCTTGGAATTTTGGATTTATGGTACTTGATTTGTATAAATACGGTATGTAAGTCCTCCATGCGGCCACATGTTGACCTGGTAAGTGTCGAGAGTTATCTTTTAAGCTTTTCTTCAATTCCTGAGCATGCTTTGATCACGAACAAGCTGAAAACATCTTGAATATCCATAATTGCTCCAAATGGACAAAAACACCTTTTTCACGAACTTATCATCTAAAATATGGTATCTTGGGAAAAAATAATAGGTTTCATATCTTACAAAATAACTTCAAAAACTTGCATGTTTTCCTCATTTTAAGCATCAAAAGTGCTATATTTCTATAGCACATTAACACCCTTAACTTAGAACCAAAACCATGAAATATTGACTCCATATGTATGGAAGCTCACCACTTCAATGTCAACTCACAATCCGAATCCTAAATCTGAATTATTAAGAAGGAAATGTAAAAGTATGGACAGATCCTGCATTACGTGGGATACAGCATCTGAAGATGGTTAGTGGTTGGAGCGCTAGCATGTAACTCAGGGATAAAGATAACATAATGCCATGATTAACAGTTCCAAATCACTCAATCCAATGCACATAATCATATGCATATATATATATATATATATATATATCACAGGCGGGGATAGGGAAGAATAATATTTAACATGCACTTTAAAACCTTCACATAGATTGTGTATCTTAATCATCATATAATATTACCCATGGGATATATGGTCCCCAGCTCTCACCCTCTATCTGTGACCCAGTACGTATATCTTCACAAACCAGAGAATAATCTCACTTATATGCGCGGGGGGCTTGAACCCTCCAATCATATACTAAGGTGGCTTTAGCACCCGATCATAAAATGTGATATGGGTGACTCGAAGCCTGTAATTTTAATAAAAAATAAGGTGGACTCGAACCACCTGGTCATAAGTAGGGGGACTCAATCCCTCAAGACATAACAACCCCCTCCCTAGCTAGCACAATTTCCAGTATTGGCCACTCGGACCTTTATTTTCATGACTCAGCTATACAACCCTTTTTAAAGACCAATTAAAAACATTTATCCCACATTCCCATTCGTTGAACCATATTTCACACTAAGGCATACATTGTTGGTATCGTCATACCAACTATAGTTGCAAGGTAACATCAATATCCCGAATAGTTAACATCACTTCGACAATTCCCATTATTTCAGTTATGCGACAATTTATGAAAACATAATTCCATAAGGTTCAATTTAACATCACATAGAATAGATAAGGAATAGTTAAATTCCCATATTTCTCATATGTAAAAACAAGATTCACAATATGGGATTGGGGTTCTAACAACTTCAAAAGTCACAAGTTAGGGTAAAATCACAATTCCCTAGTTCATTCACCTTACCCATGCACCCATAAATTCAAAACCATATTTAAAGCATGAATAATGTATAGTAAAACCATAGGAAAACAATTAATTGATCATTCATGTGAAAACCCCCAATCATGTCAAAACCCTTTACTTTCAATCATATAATACAACCATGTATTTTCATCCATTAGAGATATTAAGTTTAAGGGTAGAGTCGTATACCTAAAATACCAAGAAATTTGGAGAGAAATAGAGCCTTGATCCCTTAGATCACAAACTTGATAAAACCCTAGCTTGACTTGCTTGAGGGAACTTAAACAGAATTTTGGAGTGTTTAAAAATTTACTTAGATTTGTTTTTAAGTGCTAATGACACCCTAAAGAGGTTATAAGAGGTGAGTTTCAATTTGGGTAAGAGGGGAAATGTTTAGAAAGCCCTAAACATAAAAGTTAAAAAAGTGCCGCCTTTGACTACGAGTCAAACGTTGACTCATATCCACTCTATGACTTGTCACCACGATTCGTAACTAAGATAGTCCTGGGACTCTAACCATTGTTGTCCCTACGACTCAATCTACTAGCACGTAATGGGACCCTATGACTCATAGGTTCCAATCATAATGTAATCAATACAGAAACCCAATTAGGTAAAGACATCCTACGAATTGCACCCAATTACTCGTAACAAGTCCTTAAGACTCTTGGTGAACCACTCGTACTCAGAGCAGAACTTAGCCACTAAATTTCTGATTTGGTTATGATTTATCCCAATGACTTACCTGACCCGTCCAGATACCTTATGATTCGTAGGATGAGTCATAGTCAAAGCAGTGAACTCCAAACTCAAAAAAAAATCAAGGACCAAAAACTCGGGTATTGCACTGACATATCAATGCTAAATAACACTGACCAAAAATTGAAACATAACTGAAGAACAAAGTCAGAATAATGGATAAATCAACAACTAAAAACATAAGAAATCAACTTCATACCTGCTAGAGGGAATGAACTATCCAAGCATTCTCAAGAACTCCCTAATGTTGCAACTCACACAAGTAATAGTAAAACTTTAGCAACTCAGAGAAATACAACTTTAGCCAGAAACTAACCTGTCCAACACTCCATCTTGGCAAAGAATAGCCATAGGCACATATCATCAAGGAGAAGCACTCCACCAAATCTTATTAGGTCAAACAAACTCTGATGTGAGGATTTCCTAAATCCACCTAAGTAGGACAATCATAACAGTAACAAACCACTAAACACCTTGCCGCGGTAGGAAGTACTGAACCTAACATGTATGTCAAGGTCAAGACCACTACCGGAATATGAACCAATAACTAAAGATAAAGAATTTTCTAATTTTCTAATTTTCTAACTCAAGAAGTGATCACTATAAAGACCACCTGCCTCTAACTCTCTAACTCTACTTTAGACAAGAACTATATCACAACAAGAAAGGAGCATCAATCTCAATACTAGAACCAAAAGCAAACCATTACAAGGAGATGAATCCAACAAATCTAAGAGATGAATCCAGGATATTTCAATATCAATATTCAAGACCACCATAGGGCAATGAAATAGCCACAAGTGAAGAATGAACCATAAATTGGTCAATCTCAAAAATGGACTACATAGGGAAGAACATCCAATGTAAAAACCTTGAAAATCCAGGAGGCACATCTAAGAATCCCAAACTTAAGAATGGGCAATATAATTAAATTGCCAATTCTAGA
This sequence comes from Capsicum baccatum var. pendulum, assembly GCA_030864225.1. NCBI lineage: Eukaryota > Viridiplantae > Streptophyta > Magnoliopsida > Solanales > Solanaceae > Capsicum > Capsicum baccatum. The sequence goes on from CM061555.1 coordinate 59,464,673, forward strand.
ATCATAGTAAAGCCACAAAAGGTCAACTTACCTTCAATACCATAGTTCACTCCATAATCAATCTAGCATAGAAAAAGAGTAAAATAACCAACCTCACCTCGCTATAGGAAAATAAATCATCCAATTAGGCTATAGTTGCTCGGGCCAATAAATAAGAACCACAATGGATGAAATTCTATCTAGACAACACTAATCTAAACAGCTACACATTGAGGATCAATAGCATCAAATAATAACAATAACAGCAACAATCAACAATATAATAATCAATACAATAAACATGTAATAACAAAATAAAAATCAACAACAAGTACTACTCTAGGGACACAATAAGACCAATATGCCAAGGTAAATGGGACTTGAACCCAAATGCTACACCTATAGGGAGAAAATATCAATACAAATTTACTCCATCCGCTGCTAAAAGAAATTATCTATGGATGTATCCATATAATCATGACTTTAATAACAAGCCACACAACAACCAATATGAACTCATCAAGGCATATAGTTATCGATGGGTATGAAAATCCTATACACATAAATGAAAAAGATAAATTTAAGAAATAAAAGAACACCTATTATGGTGAAATCCAGAACCATATGCTTGGAAAATCTAAGAGAGAATAAATTTGAATGGGTCCAAAATCAAGCAGACCAACTAAATCATCAACTAAGGCACCAAGCACACCATATCGATGGTATGGTCTCTTACCGCCACCTCCATAAGACTCAATACATGTTCTCTCTATGGACCTCACATAATAAACAACCTGAGAGAAAGAAGACCCAACTGTTATCTAGTGTTTTAATGCCAAATAGAGTGGCAATGCTAATAATCTAATAAATCCATGCACCATGTCCGACTCAGAAGGATATAACATAGTAATATGCCTAGCCTACTCAAGAAACCTAATCTTGTACTTCAAAACTAATAGAACCCTAACAAACACTAATAAATCCAGCTCTAGCCTGAGAATTGCTTAATTAATTGAATTTCATCCTTGACTGTGAGGTATATGATTAGACTCAGGATCCCCAATGTTGAACCTCAAAGTTCTGAAGTAGTCACGAGCTCAACTAGAGCCTAGATGGCCCTAAATCCTTTGGCTAGCACTGAAGATATTCGATATCCATTTCTAACTCTCTAGTTCGATGCTATGTTGAAACTTTTGGAACACATGTTGAAGTCTCATCCATATCTATCCACAATATCATATCATCTTTACAGGAAAGAATAGAGTCAAAGAATATGATTAAGTCTTATAAAAATACGGACACATGATAAGGAGTCAAGAAATGAATTTCCAAAGAATGTCCTATTGCCTCCCAAAGATAGGTTACCGACATCTCCGCACTGATCTACAAGACTCTACTAAACACTTAGATCTTTTACCAACACATAGGTGAACCAGATCTGAAACCAATTTGTTGTGATTGAATTTTTTAGGTCATGATGGTACCTACTATAGACACTAATAGGAAACCAATCTCATAGTCTAGAATTGCTAGTAACAGACTACCAAAAGAATAAAGGAAAGAATGCGAAATAGATGAAATAAAGACAAACATGCATAAGATAATCCCAAACCCTAGTAGAATTAGTATAAGAGCTTCTAACATAAGAAGAATACAAATGAGGTACAATATAAATATATAGATACAACCATCTCTGAATACAACATAGAGAATAATCTAGTACATAAGAGGGAGAAAAGTAATACTCTAAATGTCAGGATCTCACTCTACGTCTCCAAACAATAGTTGCTCTGCACGACCCATACAATACTGGCGATAGTGCAGTATCAGTACCAAACACGTAGTACTCAATAGTCAACTACCGATTGAGATCTAAAGGTAATGCAAATATATATAATATATAATTAGAAAATACACCTGAATATCCAGCAGCCATATAGTAAAGCTAGTGAGATAATAAGGAAAACTATTATACTCGTTCCAAGAAACTAACATAATAAGGATAAGGATGTGTCAAGAAAGAACTATCCTATTCCAACTGTACTCAGAAACCTCATCATTATACCATATGGCCAATATATAAAATAAGGGCAAAATAAAGATATATGTAAGAGTACAAGGTAAAGAAATAAATATAAAATCTAAATAAATGAAGGAAGGGATATAAGGTAATGTCATAGCTACATATAAATATATGTATATATAATAAAGGTTAATTTGAGGTACAACCTACATCATCAAACTAGAATCTTAAGACCTCATAATCATAGCAGGAACTAGGTCTAATATACTTAGGGTTTCTAACTCATACGTCTAATCATGAGGTAATCATGAATAATAATATAAATGTCAGATAAAAGGGCCAGAATCATTCCTCAAGTCTCAATATTGGATCATTAACAAGTTGTCATAAGTTAACCATAACAATAATAATGACAAAGCGAGTAACCAACTAGCCCAGTTGAATAATACCTAACCGAGCCTTTCACGGACTTCCATTTCCCCAGGCTCAGAAGGTTCAATCAACATAAAACACACCAAAAGTTATACTCATTACCCATACATATTCAACCCCCTATAAGGCTGATAGATATAGGTACATACTGGTGATAGACAATGCACATACAAGAATTAGTGCCAAGATATAATCTGCAACATCATAACCAATTAAAACACCATAAGTAACCCAGTCTATAACATCTTATCATCAATATCATAATTAATCTCCAGACTTGATCCGATAAATATAATAAATAGCCAGACTCAAACTGGTAAATATATAATCAATAGCCAAATTCAAACCGGTAAATATGTAATCAATAGCTAGACTCAAATCTATAAATATATAACTAATAGTTGGACTTAAACCAGTAAATAAATAATCAATAGTAAGACTCGAACTGGTAAATATATAATTAATACCCTAAACATCATCAATCATCTAGTTTTACCTAAAATTCATATTATTAATAACACCATCCTCCTTTGTCCCATACTAGAGAGATATGTATATAGATATATAATAGGTGCATAGCCTTATGTCGTGGCTTAAAAGAGTGTAAATCCATTACTCAAGGTAAACTTCAATATTAAAACCTTATAAAATATAGAAAGTGTCGGAATGTCTCACGACCAAAGTAAATAGTAGTATCAAAAGTATAGACCAGAATCTATCTTGGTCAAATCTTTAAAACAGCATTTCCAAAACACTTTACATATAGATTATTCATTAAAATAGTGAAATTATTGTAATGAAGAAATCAGTTTTTAAGGTGAAAAGTGGAGTTTAACCCCTATTTAGGAAAAATAATAATAATATCATCTTTTAGTTAGGATTGAGTCATTTACCAAATTAATGATCATGAATGTACCTAATCAATGCATGCTATTGCCAGTATTCAAACAATGGAATTATAAGCATCAATATAACAATAACTTACAGTCACATCGATCACATAAAATAAACACTCATGGATGTTTCGTCCACATCATAACATGGTCTTAGGACAAATAATGTGTCCGAAATATTTACAACATCATACTAATGGCCTTAGTCCCAAATATATATATGCGGAACATATATCAATAAGCATATCAGTAATCCATCTCATAGCTACAAGCCACTAATCATAATTTGAAAAAAAAACATCATCATTCACCAAGCATAGAAGCAACCTTATACTAAAGGCTCAATAGTCTCAACTATGTCTAATATGCGTAAATAAGTCCACTGTTATGACCCAATTAATTCGATCATGATGGCACCTATTGTAACCCACCAGTAGGAAAGCCAATCCTATAGTCCAGAACTGTTAGTAATAAACTTCTAAAATAATTAAAGAAAGAATGCAGATAGATGAAATAAAAAACTAACATACATAAGCTAATACCAAACCTAGTGATATCAATATAAGAGCTTCTAATATAAGAAAGACACAAATGAGATACTAAATTAATATACAAATACAACCATCTCTGAATACAATATAGAGACTAGTCTAGTACATAAGAGAGAGAAAAGCAATACTCCAAATATCAGGAGCTCACTCTATGTCTCCAAACCATGGTTTCTTTGTGTGATGTACACAACATTGGTGATAACCCATACTATGCTCGGTATGTTGCAGAAGTGTAGTATCAGTACCAAACATGTGGTACTCGATAGGTATCTGTCGAATGTGCTCCAAAGATAATACAAAACTATATAACATATAAATAGAGTGAAAAACTACACCCTAAATATCCAAAAACTACATTAGAAAGCCAAAGAGATATTAAGGTTAAACTATCTTATTTGTGCCCAAGAAACTAACGTAATAAGGTTAAGGAAGTATTAAGGATAAACTATCCTATTCCAACCATACTCAGGAAACTTAACACTATACCGTATATCACTGGCCAATATACAAATAAAGGACAAAGAAAGGATATATAACAGTATACAAGGCCAAGAAATAAATATACAATCTGAATAAATAAATAAAGGGATATACAATAATGCCATACTTATATATAGTTGGGAATATATAATCAAGATCAACTCGTGGTATAGCCTACATCATCATACTATCATCTAAGGCCTTATAATCATAGCAAGAAGTAGTATTAGTATACTGAGAGTTTTTAATCCATATGTCTAATCATGAGATAATCATTCATAATAATAAAATCATCAAGTAAAGAGCCAAAAACATACCTCAAATTCTAATCCTGTATCAATAGCAAATATTCCATTAACCATAATAATGGTCATAACAATAATAAGAACAATAGCAATGACAACACGAGTAATCGGTTAGCCCAGACAACCAATACCTAACGGATCCTTTCACGAACCCCCACCACACTAGGATCAAAAGGTTCAATCAACATTTAACATACCACAAGTCATACTCATCACCCATACCCATGCAACCGCCCATAAGGCTGATAGACATAGGCACATACTAGTGATAGGTAATACGCATGTAATGATGAATGCAACAAAATTCACAGTATCATAATAGATTCAAGTATTATAGTATATATACATATATGGACTTGAACCAGTAAGTATAATTAATATCATAATCATTATCACCATAACCCTTCTCCAGATTATCGAGTATATAAGCATCATCATCATAACTATTCTCCAGCCTTACCCAGTATATAAGAATATCATCATATCCTCTGGTCTTCTTGGGTATATAAGAATATCATCAACATACACACATATATCTATATGATAAAAACCATAATCTATTATCGGGTTTAACATGAAATCTATATCATCAATACCATCATCCCCCTCCATCCCAAACCAAAAAAATGGGTTTATGTATATATATATATATATATATATATATATATATACATATAATAGGTGCATGGACTTAAGTTACGGATAAAAAGAGTATAAATTTGCAAATCCATTTCCCAAGGTAAACTTCGGGACTAAATCATTATAAAAGTTCAGAAAGGGCCAAAATCTCTCATGACAGGAGTAAATAGTAGTATCAAAATCATAACTCAGAATCAGTCTCAGTCAAATCTTTAACATATCAACACTTTACACATAGGTTATTCATTAAGGTGGTGACATTATTATTATAAAGAAATCTATTTCTTAAAGTGAAAAGTGGATTTTAATCCCTATTTAGAAAAAGCAGTAATAAAATCATATTTTAGTTGAAATTGTAACATTTGTATTCAATGATCATAAATATACCGAATCTATGCATGCTATCACCAGTATTCAAACAATAGAACCATAAGCAGTAATATATCTATAAACTATAGCCACATCCTTTATAAGGATAAACACTTATCGAATGTCCAACTGATATCATAACATAATCTTGGGCTCAATAATTTGTCTGAAATAATTACAACTCATAATTATGTCCTTAGAACCACCTACATATTTGTAACCCATATCAATAATCATATTTGAGAGCCATCTTGTATCTATAAGTCATAGCATATCTATGAGGCATATCATATCTACAAGCCATATTCTATCCTTATGGCATATCATATCTATAGGCCATATGTCAACTATGAGACATATCATATCTATAGGCCGAATATCATATCTACAAGAAATAACATCTTTATAGGACAATTATCATATCTATAGGGAATATTATATTCATACAACAAGCGAAGAATTATAAGCATAAGTTATACCATTGCCATAAGGCATATCATATTACTAGTCATCTCTATGACTACATCATGGCCTTAAGCCAATAATCATTATCCAGGGAAATTACCATCACAGCTCACTAAGTCATGATGTAACCTTATACTGAAGGCTAAATAGACTCAACTACGTCTAACATACGTAAATAAGTCCACAAGGGCTGACACAACTCTTGGTCTAAGGTGGGCCGAAGGAACCCACTTCTAATCCTTGAATTCCATAATTAAGCAATTTCTACCCCGGACTAGGCTAAGGTATTCTAAATTGACTTCAAGATGATACATAAGCCATAATCAATCCTAAAATAAGAATCCCACCAAAAAATGAGAAATTAAGTCAACTCCACCTTAATTCCAATTTCAAGGTCGGTAAATAGTCTAAATAAGAGAATCATACTAGCCATGCTTTCAACCCTTAAAGTACATCACAAACCTAGCCTCACAATAAACTATTCTACGAATGAATTCAATCTATGAAAAATCAATAGGATTCTAGGAGTACAATAAGCCATCCACCTTACAGGTCAACTCCCTCATCTAAACCCCAAACTTCAATAATTAATACTAAGTCACGGTATTCTACCCATAATAAATCATAATATTCACATTCACATGCAATCTATAAAACACATTATCTTGTAAAGAATAGTATACAGAAGATGTAAAGCCAAACCACAAATCCTTAAATCATCCACAAAATGTCCATCTTCACTCTATGATGTCCAAATATCGCTATGCTATAAAAATTATATTATATACGTCATTAGGAGACAAATGAGAACTATATATCAATATAATAGTTTTGGTCAAATTTTGGGTCAAGAATGAACCTGTAGGGCCAGCTAACAAAATCTAAAATTGAACACATCGTGTGGTCTCTCTAAAGATAAGGAAGTTGTGTTCAAAAGTTAAGCATAAGTGGAGTATAAATCAGATCTCAAATCGACCCTTAAAGTTTAAGAATTCAAAGCCCTAATTTCTTATTAAAAATTGAAGGAAACTTACTATGAATTCGAAGGGAAATCACAGAATAATTGATAATGAAGCTCCCTAAATCATCTACAAGCTTCAATCCCACTTTATCTTGCATCTAGGGTTTTTAGCTTAGCAATTAATGAAAAATGCCCAAAATCATAGAAATAGGAATAATTTATACACATATAGGCCATCGACAGTTGCTATAGCGACCCGAGGTATGCGATTGCACTATTCTAGTCTGGACAGTTTAGTCACAATTGCAATAGGTTTGGCGATCACACTATCTCCTTTGAACAATAAGTCATGATCCCTGCCCATGGCTGGCAATCGCCACTGTATCAACTAAGAACTAAAATTTAAAAGTATTCCAAGCTTTTGTCAAGCCTACGAGATTCATGCAGAATCTCGTATAGGCAAATAAACTATGTGACCATACCAAATTTGATATTTTAGATGTAATAGTGCACTTAAAATTTCTATCTGAGGCTATTTTGACCAAATATAGGTCCCACACCCATACTTCTACTTTCTCAATTTTCCTACAAATGGATCAAAATAAGCTCGGATGCCTCGGGACTCAAACCGAAGGTCTACCCAGTCTAAAATTAATATGTTGGAGCTGTTAGCACAACAAAATTCTCATTCGAGGTCATCTACTAGGATATTGGGTCCTAGACCAAATCCTAAATAGAAAAAGTTCCAACATATAGAGATGAGCCTAAAATCAATTTGAATTATTCGATCACTGAACCGATAGTTCTAATAATATAAATGACCTATAGCCGTTATAGGAAGGCTCAAAATACTGGAAGTGCACACAAATCAAGAAAATGACCTAGAGTGTCATTATAATATCCAATATGTCTACAAAAGTAAATAGATTGAAAGGACAAGGTACAGGGACTGTTTTCTCTAAGAACAACTTCTCAGATAACCTCTAAGAAAAGAGAACACTTCAAAGAGATTTTGCCACAGGCATTTCCTTTTTAACCAACTCTCTCACTTCACTTCCAAATAACCAAAACTAAACTTCAACCACCAACTGGCCTCTAACTAAACTAAGAAGGGTTGATACATGCTAATCCAAACAAAAAAAATGATAACACACCAATATAAGTACCATCTAACAAAGGCTTATCCTAGCCAAAAGTAAACCAGGGTATGAGTCCTATAACTAACTCCAAATCCAAATATAACCTTCCTTTACCATTCCACAACTGTTAACTTCTCCAAACTAGGAAAATATTACCTAAGTCTTGCTCGCACAATGTCATCACAGAGAATTCAAAGAATTGAAGCTGATATATTGAAAGTCCATATAGGAAAACATGAGAATAAACTCATAAGGTGCTATCTGGACACACAATTAAGGGCAAACAAGATCTACAATCTATGATAATGCTATAGCTGGTTTGGATGAAAATCAAAACTAAGGTATAGATGTCCAAAGCATAACTACTTATCACTGAATGATCTTCTTCAGGATGTCATATTAACCTAGAATAAAACCAAGCAGAATGCAACCCAAACATACTACTCCCACTGAGTATGTCATCCAATAATCCCAAAGAAAACTGAAGACCCGAGTTAAAGGTGAAGGAATAAATACCATGTCTATGGACTATCATCTGAATACCTAATAACCATAATCCATCAAAACTTAAAAATACCAAATACGTATAACACCCCAAGCCTGGCACCCCAGACGCTACACTGTGCTTAGAATCACGAAAGATCATAAGCTAACCCATGACTGATATCTGTAACTGAGCATTGAATAATGATAATATTAACGTAAATGTGTAAACATAGACTGAAAGGCCATAATGTTCAATATTGATACATAACTAAAAATATGGTATAATAATACCAAAGCTGAATATAAATACTAAAAATACTAAAGTCTTAAAGCTTCAAAACTGTCTGATAAGGAGTTTATAGGACATGTCCCTAACTAACTCCAACTATTGAAATAAACTAAGTACTGAAATACTAAAAGAATAATCATGTCCTAAAACTATGAGGACCCACCACTAAATCTGTCTGCTAAATCTGAGGCTGCTAAATGTGATTAAGAGCCTGAGTGTCTGAATCGATGGTATAAAATACCATAGCAGAATAAAAAAGTATGCATCAGTACGTGAGAATGTACTGGTATGCAAAGTGGGGTAAGGCTGAATGCAAAGGTTACTATGCATAAACTATAATTGGTTGAATAACATAAACATGAGCGTGTGAGAATACATGCATGAATGAATAACTATAAAAGAAATTATGAGGATTATGAATACTGAGTTTACTGGTGATATCGATTACTGATAACTAATATAACTTATATACTGTTAACTGAGTGACCATATCTGACAGTCCTAATTCTGGTGGAACTAGCTGAGTTCCATACTGAGTTGAGTGACTGTATCTGACAGTCCTAATTTTGGTAGAGCTAGTTGAGTTTTGTACTGAGATGAGTGACTGTATATGATAGTCCTAAAGTCTGAACAGCTATCTGAGTTCTATTACTGAGATTGAGTGACTTTATCTGATAGTTCTAATTCTATAACTGAAAATATAAGAGAATCCATCTAACCAATTTACCCTGAATGAGATAATATAACTAAGTTGGGATCCAATCTGTAACCCCACTTGGAAGGGTGTCAATACCACACCACTGGTAAGGACAAGATGTGAGTGACCCTCATCCGGCAGTTTCCCTAAATGAGAATGGCGGGACCCTCATCTGACAGTGTTAAACCACCTCATCAATATCTCTCTTCATTTCACTCCACTAATATATCTCTCGTAAGTCATGGTATATTTTAGTGGCCCCTAGATAAATAGAGTAGCACACACTATGCGGTTCTGCAAGAATTTGCTATCTTAAGTTATCTATATCTGGTACACCCAGATGACCCTAATAATACAACACGCCATCTCCCCTTTAAGAGAAGACCTCTACTTTCTGATCTCTAACCGGCTCTTTCAACTTGACTAGACTGGGATCTCTATTATGTTTTTCCTTAGCTTTGGAAACTAAAGATGATTCTGAACTGTTCTGAACCCATACACTAGCTTCTGCTGAATCAACTAAGCGAGCACCTAGTCAGACAAGCTTATGGACTTCCTAAGCTAACTTTTTCTTACTATCCTCAACATGAGCAGCACTACCCACAGTCAATCTACTGAGAGCATTGGCCACTACATTGGCCTTTCCCAAATAATAAAGGAAACTTATGTCATAATCTTTCAAGATTTCTAACCACCTTCTCTGATGGATATTTAGATCTTTCTTAGAAAATATGTACTGAAGGCTCTTGTGATCTGTGAACACATCAACGTGAACCCCGTACAAGTAGTGTCTCCAAATCTTTAAGGCAAAAAATACTGCTGCTAACTCAAGATCATGAGTAGGATAGTTCTTCTCAAGAGGCTTAAGTTGTCTGGAGGCATAGCCTATGACCTTACCGTGCTGCATGAGAACACAACTCAGACCTACTCTGGATGCATCATAGTACAGAACATACCCATTTGGACTATCTGGAGGACTCAAAACTAGAGTTGAGGTAAGCTGAGTCTTCAACTCCTGAAAACTCTTCTTGCATAAATCTGACCACTAAAACTAGATTTTCTTCTGAGTCAATTTAGAAATAGGGGGTACAATAGAAGAAAATCCTATAACAAACCAACGGTAATAGCTGGCCAAATCTAAGAAACTCCTGATATGTAATGGAGATATGGGTCTTTCTAGTTTCTTACTGCTTCGATCTTTTGAGGATCAACTCTAATTTCATCACTTAAAAGATATGACCAAGGAATGCTACTGACCTTAACCAAAATTTTCACTTACTAAATTTGGTGAATAGATAATGATATTTGAGAGTCTGCAATACTATTCTGAGATAGTATGCATAATCATGCTTACTGCGGGAATAGACAAGAATGTCATCTATGAAAACTATGACAAATATGTCCAAGTACTGCTTGAACACATAATTCATCAAGTCCATAAAGGTTGTTGAGGCATTGGTAAAACCAAAGGACATGCCTAAGAATTCAAAGTGACCATATCAAATCCTAAAATCTATCTTCGGGTTGCCACATTCTCTAACTCTTAGCTGATGATAACTTGATCTGAGGTTATCTTAGAAAAATAACTGGCACCCTAAAAATGGTCAAACAAGTCATCAATTTTGGGAAGTGGATACTTATTCTTAACCATAACTCTATTGATCTAATGGAAGTCTATGCATATTCTGAGGGAACCATCTTTCTTGCACATGAATAAGACTAGTGCCTCCACGTAGACATACTGGGTCTAATAAATCCCTTATCTAGGAGATATTCCAACTGTCTTTTCAATTCTATGAGTTGTTATAGATATAGGCTGAGTATCTGGAAGAACGTCAATGTCGAAGTCTATTTCTCTTTTGGGAGGAATTCCTAGAGACCCTTTTGGAAAGTCATCTGAGTATCTATTTAATACAAGGACTGATTCAAGAATGGGAGTATCAGAACTAGAGTCCTTAACTCTAAAAAGATGATAAACATATCCCTTAGATATCATTTTCCTTCCCTGAAGGTAGGAAATAAGATGACATCTAAATGTTGAAGTACTACCCCTCCACTCTAGGACAAGTTCATTCAGAACTTAGGAACTTGAGCACTAGATGAGTAAGAAGTTGGAACTAAAGACTTTGGTCAAAAGTGAGAACGAATTTTTCCACCCTCTAACTTAGGCTAACTAAAATTAAAGCTACGTGTTCTAGCTCTCTTATTCTGCCCGAACGATAAAGGACACTCATGTCATAATCTTTTAAGATCTCTAACCACCTTCTCTGATGGAGATTTAGATCTTTCTAAAAAAATATATACTGGAGGCTCTGGTGATTTGTGAACACATCAACATGAACCCCATACAAGTAGTTTCTCCAAATCTTCAACGAAAATACTACCATTGCTAATTCAAGATCATAAGTAGGATAATTCTTTTCATGAGGCTTAAGCTATCAAGAGGGTAGGCTATGACCTTACCATACTACATGAGGACACAACCCAAACCTAATCTGGATGCATCACAGTACACGACATACCCATCTTGACCATCTGGAAGAGTCAAAACTTGAGTTGAGGTAAGTCGAGTATTCAACTCCTGAAAACTCTTCTTGCATGAATCTGACCACTATAATTTGACTTTATTTTGAGTCAATCTGTACATAGGGGATGCAATAGAAGAAAACCCCTGAACAAACCATTTGTAATAGCTAGCCAAACCCAAGAAACTCTTGATATCTTATGGAGAGATGGTCCTGGGCTAGTTTCTTACTTTTTCTATCTTTTGAGGATCAAATCTATTGCCATCACTAGAAATTATATGACCAAGGAATGCTACTGACCTTAACCAAAATTTGCGCTTACTGAATTTGGCAAACAGCTGATGATTTCTTAGAGTCTGCAATACTTTTCTGAGATGGTATGTATGATTACTTTCACTACAGGAATAGACAAAAATGTCATCTATAAGACTATGACAAATATGTCCAAAAACTGCTTGAGCACACAATTTATCAAGTCCATGAATGCTGCAGGAGCATTGGTATGATCAAAGTACATGACTAAGAATTTGAAATGGTCATATCAAGTTTTGAAAGATGTCTTCAGTATGTCACATTATCTAACTCTGTATCGATGATAGTTTGATCTAAGATCTATCTTAGAGAAGTAGTTGGCATCCTGAAGTTGGACAAACAAGTCATCGATTCTGGGAAGTGGATATTGTTCTTGACTGTGACCTTATTGAGTCGACGATAGTCTATACACGTTCTGAGAGAACCATCTTTCTTGTGCACAAATAAGACTGGTGTACCCTATAGGGATATGTTGGGTCTAATGAATAGCTAAGAAATCCTTCAACTGTTCTTTAAATTCTCTAAGTTATATTACTTCCATTTTGTATGACAGAATAGATATGGGATGAGTATCTAGAAAAAGGTCAATGTCGAAGTCTATTTCCCTTTTGGGAGAAATTTCAGAAATATCTTTGCGAAAGACATTAGAAAAGTCATTCATTACTGGGACTAATTTGGAACTAGGAGTTTCAAAACTAGAGTCCTTAACTCGAACAAGATGATAAACACATCTCTTAGATATCATTTTCCCAGCTCATAGATAGGAAATAAGTTGACTCCTGAATGCTGAAGTACTACCCCTCCACTCTAGGAGATGTTCATTCAAAAACTAAAATTGTCTAACTCTATTTCTGTAGTCGGCTATGGCATAGCAGGAATGAAGCCAATCCATGCCGAGAATGACATCAAAATTAGTCATCTCTAATTCTACTAAATCTTGTAAAGTGACGTTTTGAGAAACCATAACTGGACAGTTCTTGTATACCTATCGAGCTATGATAGTTTACCTACTAGGTAGATACTGAGAAGGGATTTCCTTTAATTTTGAGACTGACATCAATATCAACTATTATATAAGGAGCAACAAAAGATAAAAGAGATCCTAGATCTTGTAAAACATAAACATGCAAGTAAAAGATCTGTAACGTACCAGTGAGCACATCAGAAGAATTTTCTTGATTTTGTTGGGATTAAAAAACATAAAGTCGTTTTGGGCATTACCCACTGGTAGCACTGGAAGTGGCACCCCGCTGATTCAGGCTACCAAACTGAGTTGAGAAACGGTTATGTTGACCCTGAAAACCTAACTGAGGACAATCTTTGACTCTATGGCCTGGCTTGCCACATCCAAAAAAAAATCACTGCCAGCTCCGTAAATACCCTTGTGGCTCTTACCATAAGTCTGATAAAGAGGATGGGTGCGGGCACTGCTAAAATTGCCCTGAGACTTAGAGCCTACCGACCTATCTTTGTTACCATATCTAAACTTAGGAACTGGGGCACTAGTTGAGGAAGGAGATGACTTTGGGTGAAACTGAGAACAATTTCCACCCTCTGACTTGGACTGACTGAAATTTAAGCTACCTATTCTAGCTTTCTTATTCTGCTTTTCCCTCTCCTTCATCTTCATCTCTTTAATCTGTTGAGCTTTGATTATAATCCTGGCTATATCCATCTCTCTAATCAACATTATGTTCTTACACTCTTTGACCACACTATCATTCACCCCAGAAACAAACTTACTCATCTTAGCCCTGCTAGCTAGTTGAGTATACCTAAGAGAATACTCTTTCACTATCATTTTACCCTGCTTGAGGTTGATAAACTCTAACACCTTAGCTTCTCTCAACTCTAGGGGAAATAATCTATCTTAGAAGGCAGTGGCTAACTCCTCCTACCCAATAGGACCTGTATCTACGGCCCTCTCTACCTTTCACTACTAGAACTACATCTGAGACACATCTTATAACTGATATACAGCTAGCTCATCACACTCATTAACTACCACCCCCATAATATCTGTAATCTTCTGCACCTGATCTAGGAATTCCTGAGGGTCCTTATCTGACTTAGACCTAATAAAAGATGGAGGATTCATTTGGGTGAAGTCTTGAATCCTGGATGCAACTGAGTTGGTCACTGGTTGGCCGAAATGATAGTTGGCCATTCATTCTGGACAACAACTGAATTATCAAGAGTAGTTAATATAGCTATGAACTCTGCATAAGAACATATTCGTCCAAGGGATCTGCTTTGATAGGTTGGGGATGACTGATTACCGTTTCTTCTTTTGGGAGGCATGTTGTATAAATAAAAGGGAGAATGGATTAGACTGAGAGTTTAACTTGAGCTCATACTCATTGGCATGAAATGACAACTGAAAGAAGGGAAACTATTCCTAAAACATTGTATAGCCTCCTGTATATAAATATGGTATGCAACACACCCATGCACAAGACTCTACTAGATATGGCATTTCAGACTTTCTAGGACACTGTTAAAATTTAGGCTCATATACTATGTTTGTAATGCCCTGAGACTGGTTCCCCAAATGCTACACGGTGCGCATAATCCAAAAGGACCATAAGCTAACCCATGACTGATATCTGTAACTAAGCACTAAATAATGATAATATTAACGTAAATGCGGAAACATAGACTGAAAGGCCATAAGGTCCAATACTGATTCATAACTAAAAATATGGTATGACAATACCAAAACTGAATATAAATACTGAAAATACTAAAGTCTGAATATCTATTCTAAAATCCTCTAAACTATCTAAAAAGGAGTTAAGGAGACATGTCCCCAGCTAACTCCAACAACTAAAATAAACTAAGTACTAAAATGTTAAAAGAATGAAATAATCATATCCTCAAACTATGAGGACCCACCACTGAATTGATCTGCTAAATACTGGGCTGATAAACATGATCGGGAGCATGAGCGTCTGAACCTATGGTATAAAACACCATGGCACAAAAGAAAAGTATGCATCAGTATGTGAGAATATACTGGTACACAAAATGGGGTAAGGTTTAATTCAAGGGTTAATATGAATGAACTATAACTGATTGAATAACATGAACATAAGCGCGTGAGAATACATGCATAAATGCATAACTATAACTAAAATCATGAGGATTCTGAATACTACATAACTGTAACTAAAATTATGAGGATTCTGAATACTGATTTTACTGATGACATCAATTACTAATAACTAATATAATGTTAACTGAGCGATCGTATCAGATAGTCCTAATTCTGGTGGAACTAGTTGAGTTTTATGCTGAACTGAGTGACTGTATCTGACAATCCTAATTTTGGTAGAGCTAGCTATGTTCTGTACTGAGATGAGTGACCATATCTGACATTCCTAAAATCTGAAGAACTATTTAAGTTCTATTACTTAGATTGAGTGACTGTACCTGACAGACCTGATTCTATAACTGGAAATATGGGAGAATTCATCTAACTGACATGCCCCAAATGAGATAATATAACTTAATTGGGGTCCAATCTATAAGCCCAATTGGAAGGGTGTCAATACCACGCCACTGGTAATGACAAACAAGCTGTGAGTGACTGTTATCTGGTAGTATCCCTAAAGAAAAATGGTAGGACCCTCATCTGATAGTGTTAATCTACCTCATCAACCCTCAACTGATAGTGTTGATGTCTCAACCTATGCTGCCTACATAGTTCTACAATGTAAGGATTGCTTCTAAGAATCACGCCCTCAACTAGCAGTGTGTGTTAGCATCCTTGGGTTCACTTAGTGCTGAATCCTACTCTCATCTAGATAGACACTGAATAAATTATACTAAGCTAAACTGGGCTGAGTTCACTGAGTTTTGTTGACTGATGGAATACTACTGAGATCTAATAACTCGCTGAGAGTACTGAGGTTACTGAGATTACTAAGATTTTCCTGAGTCATCTGACTGTGTGAACTCTACTGACCATGGCTTGACTGAGAGTAGCGTGAAAACTGACACTGGCTCTAGGGACGTAGCTAAATTGTCAGGTACAAGTACCCCCAGGACTCGATAGCATGATACCGATAAGACATGACACTTCTTTGAACACATGACCATAGCCACAATTCATAATAAAATCATTGAGGTATTTCATGAAACACTTAATACTCATAGTCTTGCTCATGAATAGTAATACATTCCATCATATCATAAGTTCACAAATCTAGTCTTATGTACACTCCATCAAATCATTACAAGACATAACATTAGAATAGGAGTCATTTTGAAAATGTATCTATAGTCGAAGTTCATTATGTAGATCAATAAAGGTTCATAAAACATAATTCTACTCAGTTAGGCATTTTATCAAGCACATGGAATGCATATACTTAGGCTTACGCATGAACATTAAAAAATTACATCATGGATACATTGATCAACCCACTTTCATGAAATTCAATCCACATGCTAACATAATTTCAAGGAATATATATAGATTACATCATGGAAACCATACACAATCAACAATATGGATACAATTTCAATCCACAACATGAACATCATTATTTAAAATACAAAAACAATTTCTTAAACTCCAAGGATGAAAGAGCTCCTTGGATGAACACTTACTTTATTTGGAGAAGGTTGGTGGTCAAATTCTTAAGAATTGAAGCTTGACTTGAATACCCTAGAAGTGTTCTTGAGGGAATTTTGAGAGAAAATAAATATAATTTGGTGAATGGGGGATTAATTTTGTGTTTAAGGCTGAATAAGGTGGGGGAAAGACCCAAATGCCCCCGTAATTTGTATAAAAATTTGAATGAACTAGACCATCCATCACGATGAGACCCCCACTTAACTTGATTGGCCATAGCAATGCGACCCCTAATCAGTTGACTGCCCTTCGCGACGAGGGTCTATCGTGAGGCCTCACTATTTTGGAAATCCAAATATGCCCTTATGCTTGTCCAAAAATTTGAAAAATCACTCAAGATGTACTATTGAATTCCCTATCATGAAACTACTTGAAAATCAACAAACAGAGGTCAGAAAAGTCATCAAAGAAATCCCTAAACTTCGAAGGCTTAAAATGAGACAAAGTCCTTAAATACTTTGCTAAAGTTTACTAAGTGTTGTAATCCCTTAAGGAGCTTTAATTGGCTGAATTATACATAAGATTTTGTGGGATCGTACAATACGTGATCACGAAGTAGGCTCAACCAGCCTTGGCATGACCCAAGCAGAGGACCTGGCCCGACGGGTATCCCAAACCATGAAGGCCTGAGATACCCCTCTAACCCCCACCCACTTACTGTGATAATGTCCATTTTGGTCCCAGGCCCACATGGATTTAAAACGCGTCTCTAGGGAGTAAGGATTTCTTACTTATATACCCAACATCCCTTCTGTGTTTTGCTGATGTTGAACTCCTTCCTAAGTTGGGGTGTTATATCCACCCCTTTATGGACTCAGTGTGCTCGCTGAGGTTTACCCTACCGAATGGGATTTGCCTACACTCAGGACTAAGGTTTTCCCTTCCTTACCAGGATTTTCTTATACTCAGTTTGAAATTTATCCCACATCAACAGAGATAACATAGGAGCATCTCTGATACTATTCTATTATGACCCAAGCTGAGGCCCTGTCCACGACGAGCATCTCGAACCATGAAGGCCTGAGATACCCCTTTAACTTGCCAACCCACTAGTGATTTTATCCGTTTTGGGCCCAGGCTAGCACAGCTTTAAAACTCATCACTAGGGAGTAAGGCTTTCATACTTATATAGCCAGTATCCCTCCTATGTTTTGCCAATATGGGACTCCTTCCTAAGTTGGGGTGTTACAAGCCTATTAATGAAAATCCAAATTGAGACAAATCTAAAACAAAGGATACACTCAAGAACTACACCTTCACACTAAAATATCAATACCAAGATTGAATCACTCAATCTCAAATACCCATACCAAACCTAAAAAAGGTACGTATTCACACTCTAAATCTATCATAACTCCCATATTGCCTTTCCAAGGCTTCATCTTCTATTTCATCCCCTTCTTCTAACTCCAACAAGTACAATTGCTTAGTAGTGAACTTGATCCACAGCAACCCTTAATTTTCTCTGATTCAACATCTAAAACTGTACGACTATCAGAAAGAAACAATTTCTTTGGAATTTCAAATCTCGTTTTCTGAAAAGCAGATCCCTCCTTCCTCCTTTGAAAGTCAAAGCTAAGAAGATCAATCTATTGAACCTGCGGAATGTCAATATGGAATGCTTGAGTTAATATATCATTAGGCACAGGTGGTGAAGATCCAAACAATATTTTTGTAATAGATTGTGTACAATGTAACTATTCTTTTAGTCAATTTAGGGTCACTTTATCTTTGGCATATAAAATGCTTGATGAATTGCTTGAACGAGATATAGAATCTCTCTTGGTGGATTATGGTGAATAATTCCACCGGTAAGGTAATCCTATTGGAGGAATTTCCACCTCTTTTATCTCAAAGCAATCAACTAGTTTCAACAACAATACAAACTAATCAGACAAATAACAAAGACTCAATTTGGTATGCAAATATACTAAAACCTAAGCAAAAATTCAAGACCATCCTAAGAGTGTCTGCTAAACCTGTTATTATGTTACATGGATAGCCTAACGTTACTTGGAAATCCTCAGAGGTTAGAAATCTCAATGTGCAAGAAAATCTCCAATATGCTATAGTTGGAAAGTTCTCATATGGTAAACTAGATGTTATACATTGAGGAAGGCAATTATTGGGCAATATGGAATAAAGCAAGAATGTATGATTGGAGTTTTAGGTACAAGACACATCTTAATATGGTTTAATAGCCTTGAAGATTATGTACAGATGTTATCTATAGCAGCTTTCTACATTAAATATAGGGACAGATATTAGCATATAAGTACCCTTAAATGAGATCCATGGTTTTATCCTGACGTAGAAACTACTATTGGAGTACCATGTATATCACTATTGGATCTGCCACCTAATTTTTTTTCTAAGGAAGCAATTTTTTCTATATCCTTGGATATGGGGAAACCTTTAATGGTAGATAAGGCTACAAAGAATCAAACACAGTCTAGTTGTGCCAAAATAAAGATTGAAGTGGATTTGGTAGCTAAATTACCACAAAGGGTGAAAATAAATGAGGAAGATAATGTAACTGGAAAAATTAAGTCTAAATAGATACAGATCCAATATGACTATATTCCAAAGTATTGTAATGAGTTTTTCTTACAGGTGCATGATGAGACAACATATTGGACAATACACCCAAAATTGTTAAAAGCACAAAAGAAAGAAAATATCAAAGAAGGGGAGGAAAACAAAGATAGAGGAACCAAGAATAAAATCATCAATAATGGTAAGAGAAGATATCAAAACAAGTAGGAAAGAATAAGAAGGAAGAATAAATATAAGAAGGATAAGTATGGGAATATTGAAGGGGAATTGGAGTATAATAATGATAATACCTTTGGGGCTCTCAGAGAATAAGAATAAGAAGAAGAAGAAGAAAAAGAAGAAGAAGAAGAAGAAGAAGAAGAAAAAGAAGAAGAAGAAGAAGAAGAAGAAGGCAAAAAGCATATAGAGAAAGCTGAGTTATCAACTAATGTTCAAACAAAAGAGTGGGTGAATAGAGTTTTTGGAAAATATAAGGCATTTCAGAAAGAAAGAGAGAAAGTTTAGAATGATGGCACTATCAAGGAAAAATCACTACAACAGAAGGAGCAGGAAAATTCAAAGAGTATTGAAGATAGTGAAAAAAGACATACAGAAAGAGGTGACTACCACATCAAGAGATAATAAAGCAAATAATAAGGAATATCAAGGAGAATAGGAAAATATATGAAGGGAGCTATGGCTCTATAAGCAGCAAAAATAGTAGAAGCTCTACGTCAATCCATCACTACTGAAATTAAGGAAGAAGGTGAAGATTTATGGGCTACTATAGAGGACCTCTCAAAGAATGTTGATTTATCTCCTAAACATAATGATAAATTAAAGTAGCAACACACAAAACAAAATAAGAAAGGAGAAGGGGATACTACATCAATTCAATCAAACTCAAGGCAATCATATAGAACTATCACCAAACCCTTTAAGTCACAATAAAGGACCTCGTATGTAATATAAGATCTGTGAACACTCAAAAAGATTGTACAAAATAAGTGAATATGCAAAAAACATCATCTATACTTTATTGGTTTAATGAAACCATTTTAGGATAAGCAATTATTAGAGGTGTATAGAAGGAATTTGAATTTGAAGTTGTGGTTAAATTAGTATACTCAAAATATAATCCGGATGAAAGGCTTCAATTATGGGAATCGTTGCATGTAATTTCACAAGATACACTAACTTCCTGGGTAGTAGGTGGTGATTTAAATGTCACCACCAATGAAGAAGATAAGTTAAGAGGTCTCCCAGTAATAGAATCAGAGGTTACAGATTTTAATCATTGCATTAATATATGCCTTCTGGATAATAGAGGATGTAAAGGGAGCAAATACACCTGTTGGAATGAAAGAACTAATGAATAGTGTATTTTTAAAATACTGGATGGAATTCTTTGCAATTATAAGATCCAGAGTGCTTTTCCAGTAATTGAAGTGGAGTATTTGATATGAAGCGGATCAGATCATGCCCCTTTGTTACTAATTCTAGGCACTACTAATGAAAACATAGTCAAAAGTTTTAGATTCCTAAACTTTTGGCTATAGGAGGATAGCTTTATGCAGGTAGTGAAACAACACTAGAAAGCTGATTTTTATGTAAATCCATTTTGCATGTTTTACTACAAGTTGAAGAGATTAAAGAAAGTACTAACCCACTAGAAAGTACTAAGTAATATTCCAGGAGACAGAAACTTTGGAAGATGTAATAAATGTGGTTAGATCACAATTTGAAATCAAACACAATACAGCCAATAAGGAGAAGTTGTATGAAGCACAGGTAAACTTGAAATTATACTTGCACAAAAAAGGGAATTCTAGAAATAGAAGGCAGGTATATAGTGGTTCAAGGATGGAGAAAGAAATACAAAGTTCTTCCTCACTATAGTTACTATGAAAAGACGAAGAATTAAAGTAAACTGAATTCAGAATGAAGAAGAGGTATGGATGGAAAACCAAGAGGACATCACTGAAGCTGCTGGTAAGTTCTATAGAAATTAATTTAAACAATCAAAAATTGTTTTCTATTGAAGGTCCTTCAAAGATTGGTTTCAGTGAACAAATGATATATATGGTGTTAAGATTAATTTGGAATAATTGGTATTCTATATTAATCAATGGATAGCCGAATGGTTTACTCAAATTATCTAGGGGTCTTAAACAGGGAGACCCACTGTCTCCTACTTTGTTTATCATAGCAACAGAGGTTTTTTTCGATCATTAAATGGTTTACTAGAGGTGAAGGGTTTTAAAAAAATTGGAATTCTTAGAAGAAGTCCCAAAATTAATCACTTGGCATTTCCAGATGATATAATTTTGAGCAAGGCAGAGGTAAGGATAATAAAATTGGTAGCGGACATACTGGACAAGTATGAAAAGGTATCGAGGCAAAAAGTTAATAAATAAAAGAGTGCCATATACCTTTATCATAGTATACCAAGTGGACAGGTGATAATTTTTTAAGTAGCAACAGGGATCCTAAGAAAGGAATTTTCTTTCAATTATTTAGGATGTCCTATCTTTTATAAAAGAAAGCAGAAGAATTACCATAATCAACCGATGCAATGGGTAAGTTCTAAATTGCAAACGTGGAAAGGCAAAATGCTTTCTTACAGAGGAATAGCAATTTTAATAAAGAATGTCCTTCAAAGTATTCCTATATATTATCTGTCTGTGATGAATCCACCACTAAATGTATTGACTCGGTTACATAAAATGATGTCACAATTCTTTTGGAATAGCTGTATTGGGGAAAGAGGCAAACATTAGACTAGATGGTAAAATTTATGTCTACCAAAAAAGAAAGAAGGGTTTGGCTTTTGGCTAATGCATGATGTTTCAACATATCTGGTATGTAAACTATGGTGGAAATTTAGAAAAAAACAATCCATTTGTAGCACATTTATGCAAAATAAATATGATGTGTGAGCTAATGCTAAAGCATTTAAGTCTTTTAACTAAGAATAATTTCAAAGTCTTAAGCAACTGTTATCGTTTTTGATTTTTTTATCTTTGATTTTGTAGTAGAAGCTAAGATGCTAGAGAACCAACAAGGATGGAAGCAAAAGAGTTGAAATCTGAAGTAAGAAAAAAAAAGAAATGCGGCTGACGACATTTTTGATAGGTCGTCATCCCTATGATAAGTTATTAGCTTCATCATCTACCTTAGACAGAGAATGGACCTCAGCTGGGAGTTATGACGATATTTTTTGATAAGCCGTCAAGGATTTGATAGGACATCAAAGTTATCGTCAGCGTAAGGTAGACCTGGAAGTTGAGGTAGAGAAGTGACGACATCAATGATAAGTCATCGAAGATCTGATAGGTCATCACATTTTGTCATCATCCTTAAGTAAGGAGTGCCAAAATTAAAGAAAGAGTTGACAACATTTGTAATAAGTCGTCAAGCTCCTGATAGGTTGTCATGAATGTCGTTGCCTAATTCGATGAACTATTAAACTCTCTAATTTTGTTTCCTTATTTAGGCTGAATTATTTAAAGTCTTGTTTAGGATTTTCTTGGGGGGGGGGGGCGAATTAGAGTTTTGAGAAACATATTTTGTTACTTTTCTCTCTAGTTTCTTGGCTTGAAAAAGCAACTACTTTAAAGATATTTTTATCAATATTTTAGGATTCCTATTGTGATCTAATGTGAGAATCACTAGTTATTATTCATCTTGTGGTAAGCTTAACTTTCAAATTATGAATACATCTAGTTGCTTCGATTATTACATCATGAGTGGCTAAATTTCTTTAACTCGAATTATGGGATCTAGGGTTAATACTTGATAAGGTGCTAAGTGTTCAAGATTAAAAAGGTAGTAGGACTCCTTGATAATTCCAATGTTCTAATTATCGTCTATTGGTTGCAAAGGATAGATAACACCTGCTTTGATTTGCTTGAGAAAAAAATCAAATATAGTGGGAAGTGAATTACCAACAGGGACTTGGAAACACTAAACCTCCATTTAATAATTGACGTTGTAACAAGGTTTATTAACCTGAGGTAAAGTATGGTCAGTGAATATAAATTCCCTAAGTTTGAGAGGATTAGGTAATTAAATTCCAAAGTAGGTCAAGAGACATTTAGGCATAATTTCGATAAAGATAATTTGTTGTCCTACCTACTGTGAGAATCCTGAATCATTATTAGCATCTATCAAGTACCATAACCCCTAGTGACATAATTCTAGCTTATCCATAAACTCTTGATTACAAACACTGAAACTAAAGTGACTAACAATTACTTGCTAAAATTTAAAAAAAACCCCATTTCAGGAAATATCCAACTATTAGTTGATGAAATCGCAAACGACTTAAGTTCACACCATATTCCTTGTGGGATTCGACCCCAACCTAGTTGGGTTATATATTGAAAACGATCGCTTACATTCTCATCAGAGTGGTGTAGTTTGAGCATTATCAAAAATGGCACCGTTGTCGGGGAATACAATTGTAAATTAAAGTTTGTGTCCGCTAATTGACCGTTAGTCAAGTTTTCTAGTTTTACATTTGTTTGTTGTTTTTATTTATTATAGGATCTTTGTAGTGTATGCCAAGAACCAGAAGTTCTAGAGAACCATTATTACCACTTAATCCAAAACCGCAATGAATTGGAAGAATGGTAGACCAACAAGAGGATAACAGATTAGCAGCCTTAGCTAGAGCTCAGGTGAATGTGCAGAATATCAGTCAACAAGAATGACATCCAAATACTGAGAATGAATATTTGGGAGATGAGGAGTTGCTAAATCCTGGTAACCCAAGGCATGCAGAGCAAGTAGCTCCACCATTACAGCATAATGTTAACAGGAACCATTCATTTCGAGAAAAGCAGGATTACTAGACTGTCCAGTATGACCTCAATGATGATAATGATGGAATGGATGGAGTAGGTGAAATAGGTGCAATTATTCCTCCACCATTAGAACCTGTAGAAAAATCCAACATTACGAGTACTATGATTCAACTCCTCAATCTGAAGGGGTTGTTTGGTGGCCTTCCTGGGGCTGACCCAAACTTACATCTGGTAAACATTGTCACCATATGTAAATCTTTTGATAACCCAGGAGTCGGCCAAAATGCTATCTAGTTGATATTGTTTCCATTGTCTCTGTCTAGGGAGGCACCATTATGGCATAATGAGGTGACACCCGATTCTATAACTAACTGGAGGTAGTTTAAAGGAGCTTTCCTAGAAAGGTTCTTTCTATCTTGTAGGAGGGTACAACTGAGGGATGAGATCATCAAATTTAGGTAGGTCCCGACTGAAGCCCTGCATGAAACCTGGGAGAGATTCAAAAAGAAGTTAACACAGTTTTCGAACCACAACATGACGGACATATACTTGATGGAGACTTTGTACAGGGCTCTTAACTTTGTTACAAAGAAAATTGTAGATAACTCTACTGGTGGTTCATTTGTTGATCTTACATTCCCAGAGGCTTCAGAGATGCTAGAGAGAATGACCAAACAGGGTCAAGCATGGCATACCAGCGACTCTGTGGTAGCTAGCCCTAATTTTTTTATGGGTATGACTGTGGAACAATGCAAAAGACATGAGGAACGTGACCAAGACATATCTCACCTTAAAATTCATATGGACTTTCTAACCAAGTACTTGCTATCAAGCAAGACTGAAGAGGTAAAAGTTGTGGGATCTCAAGACAGAGTGGATACTGAGGCAGAAGAAGAGGTGAACTATATTAATTATCAGGGGGGTTTCTAAGGCAATATCCAAGGGAATCAAGTTTGGAATTATTATGATAAGCCTATTTATAAATATAGGGAGCAGGGAAATTAGAGAAACAATAATGATAGAAGCAGGCTTTATGTCCCTCCTGGAAATCGTGAGGCTGCTATAACAAGTTCTGAAAAGATGCCCATGGAGGACATGATGGCTAAGTTATTGAAGGGAGTGGAGGCTACCAACTCTGGTGTGACCACCATGAAGACCAATCTGACATCCATCAGTCAGTTGGTAAACTCACACTCTACCGTAATAAAACAGTTGGAGCAACAGATGAGCCAACTCTCCACAGCATTTAACCAAAGGAAGAGCAGAACATTACCAAGTGATATGGTCCAAAATCTGCAGAATGATAGCTTGTGTATGGCGATTACCACTAGAAGTGGTAAGATATTACCTAGACCTTCTATGGGAAAATATATAGTTGATGAGATAGTTGATGATAAACCGAAAGAAGGTGTTCCAGTGGAGTCTGAGAAGCTAGATAATTCTGATGATGCTCCAGAAAAGGAGAAATAAAATGAGAAGAAGGTAGTGTTAAAAAATATCCCAAGACCACCACCTCTATTTCCTCAATGGTTGAAGAAAAAATTGATAATGCAAAATTCAGCAAATTCATGGCAATGCTCAAATAATTGACAATAAATGTACCTTTGATAGAGGCACTCGAGAAAATTCCAGGATATGCTAAGTTCATGAAGAACCTGGTGCTAAGAAAAGAGCGGTGAGCTTAAAACTAGAGGATAATATCCATCATTATAGCGTTATTTCTATGAGGACCTTGGTGAAGAAGAAGCCAGACCTAAGAACATTCACTATTCCCTATACGATTGGGTCCATGGAATTTGCTAAGGCATTATGTGATCTAGGAGAAAGCATTAATTTGATGCCACTAGCTGTATATAGAAAGATGAGCCTGGGAAAAACCACACCCACCAACATGCAACTCGTGATGGCGAATAGGTCGGTAAAACTACCTATTGGTATTTATATTATGTGTTGGTGAAGGTAGATAGCTTCATATTCCCTGCAAATTTAGTCATTCTAGATTGTGAGGTAGACTTCGAGGTGCCCATAATCTTGGGTCGACCTTTCCTCGCAACTAGAAGTGTGTTGATTGATTTGAGAGCTAATGAGCTCTTATTTAGAATGAATAATGAGGTGGTGCAATTTGATGTATGAAAATCAATGAAGCATCATGAAGAAATATATGTGTTCTCAGTAGTTGATGTGAATTGTGAGGATGAACAGGAGGTGTTAATAGCACAGCAACTTTTTGTCGATCCTTTAGTCGCAGTTATGATGAATTTTGATAGTGAAGGAACTAAGGAGTATGAAGAGACTATTTATGCATGCTCCTAAGAATATAGACCTTGATCTTGCTAACCAACCAACACCATCGGCTAATCCATCCATTGAAGAGCCACCAGCGTTGGAATTGAAAGAACTGCCTGGGCATTTAAGGTATGTGTTTTTAGGCCACGGAAACACGCTACCCGTTATTATTGCAGCTGATTTGGGAAAGCAGCAGATAGAAGAACTTATTTATATACTTCATAGGTACAAAAGAGAAATCAGATGGACAATCGTAGATATTATTGGCATTTCCCCTGGTATCTGCACGCATAAAATACAACTTAAGGAAGATTGCATTTTGACTATTGTGTCCCAGTTCCATCTAAACCCACCAATGCAAGAGGTAGTTAAGAAGAAAATTATTAAGTGGTTGGATGCAGGAGTGGTTTACCCTATTTCAGACAGCAAATAGGTAAGTCCAGTTCAGTGCGTGCCAAAAAAAGTGGTCTGACTGTAGTTACAAATGACAAGAATGAGTTGATTCCACTTAGGCCTGTGACTGGAAGGAGAGTTTGCATGGACTACCGCAAAACAAACTCATGGACTTTGAAATACCACTTCCTGATGCTCTTTATGGACCAAATGCTTAATCAATTCGCCGGAAGGGGATGGTACTGCTTCTTAGATGGCTATTCTGGATATAATCAGATCTGTGTTGCTCCTAAAGATCAGGAGAAAACAGCATTCACATGACCATATGGTGCCTTTTAATTTAAGAGGATGCCGTTTTGGTTGTGCAATTTATCTGCTACTTTTCAATGGTGCATAATGTTTATCTTCTCGAATACGGTGGAGGACACCATAGAGGTATTCATGGATGATTTCTCTGTGGTGGGAGACTTATTTGAGTTGTGCTTGGAAAACCTGAGTATGGCCTTTGAACGATGTGTTGAATTCAATCTAGTGCTTAATTTGGAGAAATGCCACTTTATGGTAAAGGAGGGCATCGTTCTTGGGCACAAAATTTCAGCAAATGGGATAGAAATTGATCAAGCCAAGGTTAAAGTTATTGAGAAACTACCACCTCCCATTTCAGTGAAGGGAGTGCATAGTTTTCTTGGACATGCTAGCTTTTATCAGAGGTTTATAAAAGACTTCTCGAAGTTTACAACTCCACTTTGCAAAATTATGGAGAAAGAAGTGAAGTTTTCCTTCGATGATGATTACTTGAAGGAATTTGAATTCCTTAAAAAGAAGTTGGTTGAGGCCCCTATTATTGTTGCACCAGATTGGTCAAAACCGTTTGAGATCATGTGTGATTCAAGTGGTGTTGCCCTTGGAGCTGTATTGGGACAAAAAAGGGACAAACTGTTTCTTCCAATATATTATGCCAACAAAGCACTGAATGGAGTGAAAAAGAACCATCACTAAGCAGGAACTCCTGGTTGTAGTGTATGCTTTTGAGAAATTCAGGGCTTATCTACTTGGGACCAAGGTGGTGGTCCACACTGACCATGCAACCTTGAGGTATTTGATGGCTAAGAATATACAAAACCAAGGCTGATTAGATGGGTATTACTTCTACAAGAATTTGACTTTGAAGTCCAAGATAGGAAAGGTTATGAAAACTAGGTTGCAGATCATTTGTCTAGAATGGAAGGTGAGCAGGCAATTAGTGATGAAATGGAGATAAATGATTCATTTCCTGATGAGGAGATCTTGGCTGCTGCTGTGGAAAATTACCTTAGCACTCTAATTTTGCAAATTATGTTGTAAATGAGGTCATTTCAGAAAATCTTTCTTTCCATCAAAGAAAGAAATTCCTGCATAATGTGACATATTACTTTTGGGATGAGCCATATCTTTTTTAATGATGTGATGACAATATTATAAGGAGATGTATGCCAGAGGTGGATGTATTATGCATATTAGAAGTATGTCATGCTTCCCCAGTTGGAGGTCACCATGCAGGTGACCAAACAGCTAGGAAGGTGTTGCAGAGCTGCTACTATTTGCCAATATTGTTCAAGGATGCTTATGATTTTATGATGAAATATGACCAATGTCAGAGGTAGGGTTCAATCTCCAAAAGACATGAGATTTCTTTGACTAAGATTCTTGAGGTAGAATTGTTTGATGTCTGGGGCATCGATTTCATGGGTCCTTTTGTAAGATCGTATGGGATGAAGTATATTTTAGTTTCTGTTGACTATGTCTCAAAATGGGTCGAACCTGTTTCCCGAGGTGATAAGCAGGGCGACGCCTTGGATAATCTAGGGGACTAAGCAGGGTGGTACCTTGGCTATTTTGCTTGGTCTAAATTTTTAGCAGTCAGCCCCAAATTTTGAAGGGCAAAAAGGTCAATTTCCCACTCTTATATAAGCTCAGTAACACATAATTCAGCCATTTTTACCCAAAATATAGTTGTCTCTCTCAAAATCCCTCAACGACAAGCTTAGGGTTTTCAATTAAGGATCCAAATTCAAGACTTAAATTCAAGTATCTCTCCATCAATCTTTGTAAAATCAAGAACTAAGGTATGTTAAGTGTTCATTCATGGATTCCTTTCATCCATGAAGCTCAAGAATCCAATTTCAAATTATAAATTTTGATGTTTATGTTGTGGGTTGATTATGTTCATGTGATTGTTGTTGTATGATTCCCAAGTTAGAATCTTTATGTCTTGTACATGAAACTATGATAGAATGTTGGTTTGAAATCTTTAAATTTAGGTTATTCATTGGGTTTTGAAGTTTTAATTCGATGATTAGGACTAATCCCTAAGTCATGCATCCTATGTGTTTGATAAAATTCCTAAGAGAATAGAAATTATGCATATAGCTCAATTGTGACCTAAATGATAAATGCATGATTTACCCTCATGTTCAAAATGACTCCCATATTATTGTTATGCAATGTAATTGCTTGATGGTATGTTCATGAGATTAGAGTGATGAAATCATAATATGTTTATATGTATTTGTATCCATGTACAAGGTTATGACAGTCAATTGCTTCATGAAATCCCCAACTTATTGTTTTATGAATTTTCGATATTGGTCATGTGTCAAGAAGTGTCATATCATGTCATTTTCATACTATCGGGTCCTATAGGTACATGTAACCGATAATTTAGCTGTGTGCCTAGACCCAGTGTTAGTTTTCACGATACTCTCAGTCAAGCCATGATCAGTAGAATTCAGTCAGTCACATGAATCAGGAAAACTCAGTAACTCGGTATCAATTCAGTCCCACTCAGTAAACTCAGTAATTTTTGTCAGTTATCAGTTCTTAATAGTATTCCATCAGTCAATAAAACTCAGTAAACTCAGTTCACTATAGTTAAACTATATCATTAGTAACATTTTAGTTGATCCTAGTAGAAACTAATAATCAATTTAGTGTCTATTCAGTTGGGAGTAAGATTCAGCATAGTGTTAACTCAAGGATAAGGATTCACCTGCGAGTAGAGGGTACAATCCTTAAAAGTAGCCCTTGCATTCTATAACTACATAGCCAGCTTAGGTTAAGATGTACCCTATGAGTCTAGGGATTATACATCTAATTTGTGTTTTTCTACTAAGAGGGGTTGACGGAAGAGCTCCCTGACAGAGAGGGTTTACTCACAGCATGTCTTTACCCGTGGCATGGTACTGACACCCTTCCAGCTGGGGTTACATGTTGGACCCCACCAGTTTAGATTTAGGGCATGTTGGTTAGATGATTACCTCCCACAGTTTTAATTTTAGATTCAATCTTTAGAATAGAATAGTCCAAAATAGAAATTAATACTGTCAGGCACAGTCAGTCAGCTCAGTATGGAACTCAACTAGTTCCATCAGAATTTAGGACTGTCAGATACAGTCATCCACTTTAGTAAAGAACTCAGATAGTTTTACAAATTTTAGGACTATTAGATACAGTCATCCAGCTTAGTTTAAAACTTAGATCAGTTATTCATAATCAAACTGTCAGAAATAGTCATTCAGTTATTTGTAAACTCAGATATCAATATCATTAGACTCAGTTATTTAGTATCCCAGTATTAGTAAACTCAGATATCAGTAAATCCATGTTATCGGTAGACCTCAAAAATCCTAACTCAGTAGTCAGTAATATCACGACCTCAGTTACAGTTATGTATTCATGCATATATTCTCATGTTTATGTTATTCAGTCAGTTAGTATTGTTTATGCATATGAACCCTTTGTATTTATCCTACCTCACTTGCACACCAGTACATTAAACATACTAATGTATTTGCGCTATGGTGTTTTATGCCATAGGTTCCAAAGCACGAGATCCAGAGAATCAATAGCATTCCAGCTTTTAGCAGTTAGAGTCGGCAGTGAGTCCTCATCATTCGAGGATGTTATTATTTGATTATTTCATTTTTTTCAACACTTAATTTATGTCAGTAGGTAGAGTTAGTTGGGTATATGTCCCATCAACTCCTTATTTAGACAGTTTAGAGGCTTTCAGACTATAGCCTATTCAGACAGTTATTTCAGTTGTTTTGGTATTGATATACCACATTTCTAGATGTTATATTTTATCAGATACTTGAATATTATTGCCTTTCAGTTCATGTTTCTACATTTATAAAGTATACTATGCAGTGCTAAGGTATAGATATCAGTCATGGGTTAGCTTGTGGTTCTTTGGGGTCATGAGCATCGTGTAGCATTTTGGGTACCAGATTTGGGGCGTTACACTTTCCTACTAAAAACTAGTATGAATTATATTCTATGTATTAAGTCCATGAGAATTTCCCTCTTAGGTTGTAATAAACTAGGATTGGTTGATGGTTCTTTCAAAAAGGAGTTGTATCCAGAGGAGTTATGGGGGCAATGGGAAAAGTAAACATAGTTGTTCTATCTTGGATTATGAATTCTGTAGCTAGTGATATAATTTGGGGTATATTAGATGTATCTAATGCATATGTAGTTTGGAAATACTTAAGGGAAAGATTTGATAAACTTGATGGCTCAAGAACCTACCATATTCATCAAGAAATCTCCTAAATTAAGAAACGAATCCAGTATGTAGCTTTATACTTCTCTAAACTAAAATCATTATGGGATGAATCTGAGTCAATGGTTACATCACCTACTTGAAATTACCCTCAGTCTTAAGATTTCCTAATATACTTATAGAGACAAAAGTTTTATCAGTTTTTAATGGGTTTAAATGAGTCTTTTTCAAAAGCTAGAAGTCAAATTTTGTTGAGGAGTCCGATGCCTACTATGAATAAAGCTTACTCAATGATCATTAGTGACGAGTGTCAAAGAGATGTATCTTATGGTGCTAATCATGTTGGAGTATTAGGGATTACACCTGGGATTTTTTAGCCTGCATTAAAGGTTGGTGTTTAGGGGGATAAAAGGCCCTACTTCTCATCATATAATTCAAAAGTCACTTGTGAGCACTGCAAGCTCAAAGGTCATTCTAAGAAAGAGTGTTTCATGATCATAAGATACCCAACTGGTCACCCTAAACATGGTCATCACAGGGGAATAGGTACTACAAGAAAAGGATATGAACCAAGATACAAGAAACAGAGAAGAAATGGTTCAAATGCTTATTATGTTGTGGTTCAAGACTGGTCTACTTCTGATATAAATTAACAGACACACAATACTCGGGCTTCTTACATGTCTCATCCTAGTGATCCTAATTATATACTCAGTCAAACATAAAATACAACTCAAGCTATGCTTTCTACTAGTTCCAATAGTAACATATTGATCACACCAAGGTTCACCCAAGAGCAATTTGAACACATCTGCCAAATGTTGAAAAAAGATAAATCTAAGACCTCTAACACAGTTGTGGCTAACATGATAGGTAAAATTAAAGCCCTGAATATTTTCAATGACTCACAAGAGTGGATCATTGACACGGGTGCTACTAACTACATGACCTCAAATATTGAGCTTTTGAATAAGAACTCAATAACTCAACCCGAGATGTCTAGAAAGGTGTTTTTACTAAATGGTGATGTTTCACTAGTGAAACATACTGTTACAACTAATATATCAGATAAAATCACGTTGTGAATTATATTATATGTTTCTCAATTCAAATGCAACTTAATGTCTGTCTCTAAGGTAACTACAACTATAATGTTCTGTTATATTTTATCCTAACTTTTGTATTTTTCAGGATCTCTACAATGGAAAGGTGAAGGTGATTGGAAGAGAAAGAAATAAACTTCACTTTCTAATAAAATAGAGGCTGCCAGGAACAAATGCACTTTGGTCTTGTTTTAGTTTCATTACCAAGTCTTATAGAGACAAAGCTGATATTAGTATATGGCATAAAGATTAGGACATATTCCATTTAAGACCATTACTTTCTTATTTCCAGGAATAGATCTCAAATTGTTGATATTCTAGATAAATGTAGTATTTTTCTAGCTGCAAGACAATCTGGAATTACATTTTCTAGTAGTTTTTCTATGAGAAATAAAGCTTTTAATCTTGTTCATCTTGATCTTTGGGGACCCTATAAAGTAGTTACTTATGACAGTTTTAGATTGTTTTTAACTGTGCTAGATGATCTAACAAGGATGACATGGATTTTTCTATGAAAACATAAGTCGGATGTATCTACCTTACTTCAATATTTCATCACTTTTATGAAAACACCGTATGATACATGTATCAAAACAATAAGAAGTGATAATGGAATAGAATTTATGAAAAACTTCACATCAGATTTATGTCTTAAGTATGGTATAATCCACCAGACATCTTGTGCTCATACCCTACAACAAAATGGCTTAGTTGAAAGAAAACAAACATATTTTAGAATTAAGGGCTATCAGGTTTCAAGCTGGCATACCTCTTAAGTATTGGGGTCTATGTGCAAAGGTTGTAGTATATCTCATTAATAGGATCCCTTCATCAGATCTAAGAGGTATATCACCTTATGAGAAACTACATGGTAGAAATCCTTTACTTATACATTTGAAAGTCCTTGGTTGTCTTTGTTATGCTAAAACTATCAATGAAACTGACAAATCAATGCTTAGAACTAGAATAGTTATTTATATAAGCTACTTAGAGACTCAAAAAGGGAACTTCTGATACAATCCAAATGGATCCAAATTGCTAAAGAGGATGGTCACAGGTCAAGTAACCCTTGATGACTTCTTTAGGTCTATCAAAAGGCATCCATTGGATGATTATGATGATCAAAGAGACTCAAGGGACATTAGAGAGGCCGATGGAAGACCAAACGGGGCTAAAAAGCCCCTGAAAGAGAAGATGTGACTTATCCACTTTAAAGGTGTGACCAACCCACTCTAGATCCACTAGAGCATGTCAAAATAGCCTACTATACCCTGGGGATGTTCCTATGTGATCCCCACATGCTCAAGCAAGTGATAATGGGCTTCTACGTGTTTGTATTTCCTAAATAGGTAATTTTTGGGCCCATATAATGTAATAACCTAGCCTACACTATAAATAGGACTTCTTTTCATTTTGTAAGTAGTTTATGTTGAATTATGAATTTGAACACTTGTGAGAGTATAAGGCAAGCATAAATTTACTTGTGTTGATCTTTTGTTTAGAAATATGGGTTGCTTGGAATCGATTCCCTTGAGGTCAACATAAGATTTAGGTGTTTTATTTAGTTTAATTGATTGAGGGTTTAGAGTTTGATATACCCTTTATTTGCTTTCAATTCCTTGCATTGTGTCTATCTTATTTCTTCATTATCTATCTTTAGTTTTTGTATTCGTATTGTAGTTTAGTTTTTGATTTCATACTTTATTCATGTATCACCTTCTATATGATATTACTAACAAGTTGTTCTTTGTAAATAGGAACATTATATTCAGAGAAGATATTTTTCCATTTAGATGTGTAGACTTGCAAACCAGCTCACAAAATCTGTTCTCTTTACCTGATTACAACTATATGCACATGGAACTGGACCCTCTTGTGATCTCTTCACATACTTGTAACATGGATCCCTTACAACTACCCAGAAAGGGGAGCAACATAAGATCCAATAGCCTGTACCTACTCAACAACCTGAACCAGCTCTACAGCCCAACCTTGTGCTCAATCCACAGAGTGAAATTACCATACTTGTTTCTTCTAACAATGTTCTAATAAGGAAATCTACAAGAGCATCACATCTACAAAGCTAGATGAAAGATTTTGTATCCTGAATGGTGCATGAAAACATACCTTATTCACTATCTAACTACCTTTTTTATGATGCCTTAACACTTAAATATCAAAGTTATTTAACTTCCTTCTCAAATGACACTAAACCTTCCTCTTATGCAAAAGATGTAAAAAAAACCAGCTGGATAGAAGCCATGAAAGAGGAAATCACAATATTAGAAGATAACAAGACCTGGAAGATGGTTGATCTACCCTCAGATAAGAGAGCTATTGGATGTAAATGGGATATAAAAAATAAAATATAAGGCTACAAAGGAGATTGAAAGGTTTAAGGCAAGGTTAGTTGTAAGGGATAAAGCCAGAAGGAAGGTATTGACTATAAAGAGACCTTCAGTCTTGCAGTTAAGATAGTTACTCTAAGAACTGTATTAGCTATTGCATCTTCTAAGAACTGGCACATTCATCAAATGGATATGTTCAATGCTTTCTTACAAGGTGATATCCATGATGAGATCTACATAGAGCTTCCTCAAGGATTCAAGATTCATAGGGGAAGGAATGCATGCAGACTTCTTAAATTCTTATATGAATTAAAACAAGCATCTAGACAATGGAATGCTAAGTTATGTAAATCTTTGGTCGAGTACAACTTTAAGCAAAGTCAGTATGTTCACTCTTAATTTAGTAAGAAAACTAATTCAAGTATGATCATAGTGTTAGATTATGTTGATGAAATCTTAGTTACTGGAAATGATCTAAACCAAATAATTTAGATAAAGGATACTTTACACAAAGCTTTAAAGATAAAAGATCTAGGTGAGCTAAAATATTTTCTAGGAATTGAGTTTGCCAAATCAAAATGACGGATCATGATGCATCAGAGAAAATATGCACTTGAACTTATATTTGAAATAGGTCTTAGTACAGCAAAGCCCGTCAATACTCCTATGAACTCAACTATCAAGCTAAAAACAACAAAAATTGATGAACAGAACAAGAGCATCGTTGATCCAAGTGATGAATTAGTAGAAGATCAAAATAAATACCAAAGGATCATTGGCAAACTGTTGTACTTAACTACGACTAGACCTGACATATTTTATAGTGTTTAGGCTCTAAGTCAATTCCTACAGTTTCCAAAGAATTCCCATATAAATATTGCATTGAGGGTGATAAAATATATCAAAGAAAATCTTGTATCAGATATAGTACTATCTGGTTCTAATATTAATAGTCTAACTGCTTATTGTGATGCAGATTAGGTTGTATGACCCTTATAAAAAGATCAGTAATAGGTTTTGATATTAAACTTGGAGAATCATTAATATCCTGGAGATCTAAGAAGCAAGCTACTATATCAAGGAGCTCAGCAGAAGTTGAATATAGAAGCCCCACAGCTACTGTGGTAGAATTAACTTAGTTAATTGGACTGATTAAATAACTAAATATGCAAATACAACTTCCTATAAAGATGTTCAGTGACAGTAAATTTATATTGAAAATGGATTCCAATCCAATTCATCATGAAAGAACCACATGTATAGAGATTGATTGCCACTTTGTAAGGGAAAAAAATACTTTAAGGCTTAATGAAAACTGAATACATATCTACATAGCATAACCAGCAGATATTGTGACGACGGGGCTCACAAGAGTATAACATGAACATCTAACTTCCAAACTTAGATGGTTAACATTTTTACCTGTAACACCCAGAGCCTGGTGCCCCGAACACTACACGGTGCTAGAAATCTTGAAGAACCACTAGCTAATCCATGACTGGTACCTGCTGCAATAACTGTAACATAATATTGTATAATGCATAAGATGGGCTAAAATTTTCCATAAGGTTCAATACTTCATAATAAAATAAATAATGTCTGATAGAGGTATAGAAATACCAAAACTTAATAAACTGTCTGAACATACTATAGTCTAAATAAAGTCAGTAAAAATTGTCTGAATAAGGAGTTGATGGGACATGTCCCCAACTAAAACTAAATTGCTAAAATAATAAAATAATGAAATAATGAAATAATCATGTCCTCAAATAATGAGGACTCACCATTGACTATATCAGCTGAAAGTTGAACTGCTAAGGATGCTTTGAAGCGTGTATGTTTGAACCTATGGTATAAAACACCATAGCGCAAAAGAAAAGTATGCATCAGTATGTAAGAATGTACTGGTATGAGAAGTGAGGTAGGTTGTATGCAAGGGTTCATATGCATGAACTATTAATGACTAATAACATGAGCATGACTGCGTGAGAATACATACATGAGAACATATGATTGTAACTGAAAACATGAGAATTCTGAATACTGAGTCTGAATACTAATATTATGGACTTCTGATAACTGATATAACTTATAACTGAGTGATTGTGTCTGACAGTCCTGATTCTAATGGAACTAGCTGAGTTTCATACTAAACTGAGTAATTGTACCTAACAGTCCTGATATCTAAAGAACTATCTGAGTTCTATTACTGAGACTGAGTGACTGTATCTGACAGTCCTAATTCTGTGACTAAAATTGTGGAAGAATTTATCTAACCAACATGCACTAAAATAAGATACAATGGCTGAGTTGGGGTCCAATCTGTAACCCCGATTGGAAGGGTATCACTACCGCACCACTGGTAAGGACAAGCTGTGAGTGATTGATAACGCTCAAATTACACTCTTGAATGGGTATAAGCGATCGTTGTCAATATAAAACCCAACTAGCTTGGAGTCGAATCCCACAGGGAATAGGGTGTGAACGTCAATTTATTTACGAAATACTTAACTGGTAGTGTATCATTTCTGAAAGATGGGGGTTTAAAGTTCACAATGACTAAATCTTTACTTTCTGAATTATAGTGTTGTTATCAATATAAATGGGAAACTAGATTTATCATCACCAAAGGTTTCAGGTATTGACAGATACTAGGTAATGCTAAAGATCCTCGAAATGAGTAGAACAACAGAATATCCCTGACTATGATACTATCTGACTTATCTCTCGACCTCACCAGACAATTTATTATCTAATTCTCTCAAACTTAGACAAATAATCTATATCCAATCGGATGTTATCTCAGGTAGATTAATCCAGTTACGGCATTAATCATTAAACAGAATGTTGGTAGATTTCGAGTCCCTATTGATAATTCACGTCCTCTAGTCTATTTCTCTGTTAGAAGCAAATAAAACCTAAGGCATAATCTAATGTTTGCAACCACTAAATTTCAATTAAAACAACAGAATTTCAAGATGTTCTACTACTCTTTGAATCTGTTAAACACCTAGAATCATATCAAACCCTAATCCTTGGATCCCATAACCCCGACTAATAGAATTAGCCGCTTATGATTTGATGAAAGAAATCACAAGTTGAATTCATAATGATAATGATAAACTTACGTATAGATGGAAAACAACAAGTAATTTCTTCAATTCAATCCCAAAGTAGAAACCCAAGAATAGTTGATAAGAAAGAAACTAAGAATAATTGACACAAGAGAACAATGTACGTGTATCTCTCTCAAAAATTGTTGTTCTAAATAATGAAATCTTGATAATTTAAAAACCCTAAAAACTGCTATTTATACTAAAGCCTAATTAAGGAAATAAAATAACAAAATTAACAAAATTGTTTGGAATAGGTGACGCCATCGCTGACGCCACGTCAATAAGCCGATAACCTATCACGGATGGCGTCAGAAGTGCTCCAGTTGCCCTCAAACTCTGTCTTAGGCCGATGCTGTGACTGACGCCACATCATGGGTCTGACGTCGTATCACCAACATCATCAGATTTCTTCTAAATGACTGAATTATCTGGTTCAGGCTGACGCCTTATCATAATTATGATGACATGTCACTACTATCGTCAGAACTGCTCCTCAAACTACATCTCCCTGGTTAAGGGTGACTCCAATGTTGATAAGATATCACGAGGCTGATGACTTATCATGGAGGTCGTCAGCCATGTGTTCTTCTATTTTGCTCAGATCTTCAACTCTTTTGCTCTATTGTTGTTTATTTTCATTTCTTCAACCTTTTTTCTGCAATATCATGAGCAAACACATCAAAATAACAAAAGTTGCTTCAGAATTCACAATTATTTTAAGCTAAAAAATATTAAATGTGTTAGATTTTGCGCACACATCAACACCCTCAACTTAAAACAATTGCTTATCCTCAAGCAACAACTAACTTAGAGAATACAACAAACATTCAGCAGTCAACAACCAATTTTAGCTCAAAACTCAGTTTACCATATCCATGGTCAACCAACTCAAACTACTGTGCAATTTATTGAAAAGGAACAGTGTAACAAAAAGGCTTCTACCCATGGCATCAACTAAGTACCAACAATCATGCATGTAATGTACATTACCCAAACAAGTAACTTAGCAAGATATTAGTGTGCCCTCACAACAAAGAAATTCCCCTTTTTCTCTCATGGCAAACATTGAAAAAAAATATAGACACGGGGATCATCACAAAAACACTCACCCTCAAAATAAAGTTCAAACCAGTGTATGTCAAATACCATATGCTTCCCCTTATCGTTATTACCAAGGTTTCCAGATAGGTACGCTAGGATCACTATAGGTCTTTCTTCGGCTTGTAACGTAGGCTAGGGCCGGTATGATATTACATGGTATTTAGAGTGACTAACCTCCTTGGCACTACCTTAACATTTAGGGTCACTTATTAACCTCTTTTTCTCTCTTTTTCTTTTCTTTTCTTTTTCTCTTTTTCTCTTTTTCACTTTTTCTATTTTCTTGATCGCACTTTCAGGATGGGTGCACTTCTTTTTATTCCAACAGATTTTCTTTTCTTGCTTTTTTTCACCAACACCCAACCTTTTATTCTTTTTCTTTGATTCTTTATCTTCTACTCTACCTTTCTTCATACCCAACTTATATCACGCACCACTATGATAGCCACCCTCAACTTAGGTTGTTTGCCTATGTTGAGGTGTACAGTGTCCAAGAAGGACCAGGGCCAAAACAAGTTCATTATGATCTAAATGGGAAAGTAATAGGTTTTATAGAAAGAAAATAGTTAATTTAGGCTCAAAACAGGGATCAAGGGATATCATGCATTATGGGAAGGTCATTTAGGCTAATATTGACTTAAGTTCAAAAACGACATATGATCCTTTCCTAACCCCTATCTCTCAACGAAGGCAAAGCGAATTGGGCAAGTTCTATATTTATCAATACCACAAGAAACACAGTAAGCTCTCAGACACACATAGCACCCAAGCATTTCACTAACTACCACCTATCTGGTTCATGCAGTTATTCATTTGTGATTGTTAAGCACAAAAATAATGCCCTAACCAGATGCACAATAGTCATAATTTGAGGCAATTCACATAGTCATGCAAAACAAACCTTCGCAGAGATATTAAAAATCATAAATATTTAGTTGACTACCTACAGAACTTGCAATACTCCTAGTTATTTACAGAATATGCTACAACAACATGCTACCCTACACCCTCAACTTAAAATCAAAACAAAATAAAACAAAGGGGGTAGGATATACCTGGAGTCAATTGAGTCTCAAATCATGGGTCCATGACCCTGCAACAGTGCCATCCTCAACAGGAGCTTCTCTCTGCTCTGGTGCAGTAGCTCTGCTAGATGAGGCTTCTATAGCCCTCATTCGTAGTACTTCTTCCTATTTCCAGTTGTCTGTTAGGGATGCTTGCGTTGCCCTTTTTAGATCTGTTTTCTCCTGCTCTGTCAGCTCATCATTTGCTTGTTTTTTTTTTCTGCCTTCTTTTCTTCTTTGCCTTTTTCTCAGTTTTACTCTCATTCTCATTATCTTCTTGTCTCTTTCTCCTACCTTTTTTAACTTTTTGTCTTTCTTCTTTTTCTTTTTCTTTTTCACTAGCTCCGTAGTGAGATCAAGGATTGGTGGGCTATCCTCAGATTCTTTAGTTGTCTGCACTATAGGGGTCATGGACTGGTGTTGCTGCGCTATCACCATCTCAGCTTTTACCTTCTCAAGGACTACTCTGAATTCAGTAAGCTCTGCTCCAGTCAACTCTTGTACCCTTGCATCAAAACGGTTCTCCAAATCTACAACCCGTGCAGGAAAAGTAGTAAAGGGATCAAGATCAGCCCTAATTCTTTTATCCGCAGTGGCAGCAAACTTCTTAGCAAAGGCCCGTAACTACGTATCACACTATCTATCCTGTTTGGCTACTTTTCTGATATCAATAGGATGGGCTGCAGCTTTAGCTAGTGTTGTAGGAACTGATGGACCTGGCTCATCGTTAGGAACTGAACCTATCTGTGCAGCCTCAGAAGCTGGCACCTCGGCTTCAGGTACTGAACTAGGTCCTGCAACTGATGGGTTCACCTCAACCCTCACCCCTCCGTAAAGTGTTAGCCTTGGCTAATTCTTCTCATAGCGAATAGGGTTGTGGGTCTTGGCTGCATACAGTGTATCATCAATCCCAGCAATATGTGGTACCCTTGCCTCTATACATAGCCTGGTAATCAAACAAGGGAATGGATAAGCAGTGTCAGACCTCGTTACCCAAATCTTGATTTCTTCAGCAATGATCTGCCCAAAATTTAGCTTAAGGTTGGCCACAAGACATGCGACCAATATGGCTCGATCATAACCCAGAATATTTTCTCCATCTGTAGGCATCAAATGGGTGCGTATAACACCCCACCAGAATTTTGCCTCTTGAGTCAAAGAAGCCTTGTTAATCTGCTCACTAGGTCGGGTCAGCCATAAAGGATCTCCCTCAGCTATAATTATAACTAACCAAGGATGTTGGTCCTCCTTACTCTTCATACGATGGTAGAATGCAGGATTGGTGACCTAAGGAGTGAAATTCGGTCCATGTAGAAATTTGTTGATAGTAGTATTAGAAATATCTACATTTAGCCCACGAACTAGAACTCTGGTCAGCAAAGGCTGATCTGTTGTGGTCTCTCCACCCTTGCACATGCTCTCTAATCTAGCATGGTAGTTTGCATAGAACTCTTTGACTACTATAGGAAAAAATGGCTTGCCTCCCTTAGCAGTCTATCCCAGGCCATAATCTCTGAATTTCTTCTCAACTATGGGATACCTAGGCAATCCTGTGATGATGACTCTATTCTCTGGGAACACCGGTCATCTGTCAGATCTTCTTTTTGTTCTAATCAATCCCTTGAGGAAGATGTCTTCTGCCTCAGTGAACTGCCATCTAGCACTCTCCCGAACCTCCGAATTCTTGCATTTTATCAAAGTTCCCCAAATTGAAGGTTCCTTTTCAGCTTGATTCTCAGTCGAGGAAGTCTCAGGAGATGGTTCCTCAGAATTAAATTTGTCAGATTCTGTATTTTTTGCCTCTGGTTCTTCAGATTCAGCCATCTCAGCCTTAGGTTGTTCAGATTCAGATTGCTTCAAACCCTCCTATTCAGAAGACTCACTCTCAGCTGGAGTGGTAGTCTCAGTATCATCACTATCCTCTACCGCAATGGGTTTAGGTGGGGAAGGTTCCTTTGGGCTAGGTTTCTTTGTTTTCTACCTGAGCAGTGGTTCTTCATCTTTGATATCAGAGTCTTCATCAATAAGCTTACGAACCACCTTGGGCTTGGCAGCTTTCTTTGGAGTTTGAGGATTCTTGTTCTTAGGTGCCATTGGAATATTCCTGAATCATAAGACAAACACAAGTCAAACATCAAGGTATGACAGTAAAACAAACTACTCAAGTTCACTTAACTATGTCATTATTGTATGGCGACATAGCTGATAAGGTGTCACCTTTGTGATAGCCTATCATCTATATCGTCAGCATTGAACAGAACTAACACCTTTTTATCAAACTTGTGATGACATTCCAAATAGGGCATCACAGTTATGATATCCTATCAGGGAGGTCGTCATCCTTAAACAGTGAATGCTTCTTTCTTTCACTTTTCTGACGACGTAGCTGATAAGGCGTCACAATTGTGATAGCCTATCAGCAACGTTGTCAGTTCAGAACTTTTCCCCCACTCAGTTTGCTTTCTTAATTTTGGGACCAAATTCTTTGTATCACCATATGGAATTCTTGTTTTTGTACTTAGGGTTTTAAATTTTTGCAATTCACGCACAAATTAACCCTAATTTTTCAATTTTCCATGCTAATGTAACTTGAACTCTAAGTTTTTTTCTTCAAAGCATCATGTTTTCAACAACGTTACCACTTCAATAAAAGGAGAAACTAAGTTATGAGCATACCTAATGAGTTGATCACTTGATTACACATGAAAAAAAGAAGAGACGATGAGAAATAGATTTTGATTTTTTTTCTTTGCAGTCCCACACCTATTAGGAAGATGGTTTCCTTGTATACTTGGGAGTGCTTTGAAAGGAAGGAAATATACTAACTTAAAAAGGAATTAAACCTATTCTAATTATGGAAGGAAATAAATTAAAAGAAAGAAACTAACCAAAATCGGGTAACTGAAGGGTTTAGTACCTGGGCCGGATCAGATTATTTGGGCCCAGATTTTTCAAAATAGCACAATGGATGACGCTACCTCATGATAAGCCATCACAACTGTGATAGCTTATCATGGAGGTCGTCAGCCTTAACAAAGAAGGTCTCACACTCTGATCTTTCTAACAACGTTGGTGATAAGCCGTCATAGTTGTGATAGCCTATCACGAATGTCGTCAAGACCAATTGATTTGCATTCTTTAATTTTTACCTTGACCTTTTTGTACCCCTTCAGTTCCTTCCTATTACTA
The DNA here is from genome assembly GCA_030864225.1 of Capsicum baccatum var. pendulum. Classification (NCBI taxonomy): domain Eukaryota; kingdom Viridiplantae; phylum Streptophyta; class Magnoliopsida; order Solanales; family Solanaceae; genus Capsicum; species Capsicum baccatum. The sequence continues at coordinate 59,508,340 of CM061555.1, forward strand.
CCTAAATAAATAAAAACAAAATGCATGAAAATAAAATTTTGGGTTGTCTCCCAATAGCACCTGGTTTAGTGTAGCGGCACGACTTGGTCATCTTGACTACTCAGACTTCGTCAAGATGCCGTATCACTATTTCATCACAACACTCATGGACTACATCCACAACCAAGAAGATGTTCATATCTTCCAACTACTTTGTAGGAGGTTGCAGTTTAAATCTGGCCTCCTTTTTTTCATATCTAAACTTGAGCTCATTGAGCTTTACATCAACTAGTACTCTCCTAGTAGCTAATAATGGTCTACCTAAAATGATGGGTACCTCAAAATCAACATCACAATCCAATATCTCAAAGTCTGCAGGTAAAATAAAGTTGTCCATTTTTACCGGCACATCATGTAATACACCGACTGGTAGCTTCACCGATCTATCTGCCATCACAAGACGCATCGTTGTGGAGGATCCCCCAATCCCAACTTCTTGTAGATCTCAAGAGGCATCAGATTAATACTTGCTCCTAAGTCGCATAAAGCTTTCGTAAACTTTGTGGACCCAACTGTGGACGGTATTGTGAATACTCCAGGATCAGGCTTTTTCTGCACTAAGGATTGTGAAGAGACTGCACTAAAGTGGTGGATGTTGTCCACCAGCTCATTGCTTACCTTCCGCTTCTTTGTTAGCAAGTCATTTATAAATTTAGCATAGTTCAGCATTTGCTTAAGTGCCTTCATCAATGGCACCATCACTGTCAGTTATTTCATTACGGCCATAAACTTGATAAATTTTTCATTATCTTCTTTCTTCTTCAACCACTGAGGAAATGAAGGTGGTGGTCTTGGGATTTATTTCAATACCACTTCCTCTTTATTGTCATTTTCTTTCTCCGATATGTCAACAAAGCCATCCATCTTCTCAGACTCCACTGGATTTCTTCCTTCTGATTCATTAGCACTTACCTCCTTCTCCACAGCTTTGCCCATAGAAGGGTCAGATAATAGGTTACCACTCCGAGTGATAATTGCCAAACAAGAGCTATCAGTTCGCGGGTTCTGAACCATATCACTAGGTAAAGTGCCCACTTTTCTCTGGTTCAGAGTAGCCGACAGTTGACTTATCTGTTGCTCCAACTGTTTAATAGAAGCTGAGTGTGATCTAACTAACTGACTGAGGGTAGAAAACTTACTTTTCATATTAGTTACCCCCGAGTTAGTAGCTTCGACTTCCTTCAATAGTTTTTCAATTATTTCCTCCATGGATATCTTGCTAGAACTAGTAGATGCAGCATCCCGACTTCCAGAAGGAACATACAAACCAATCCTGTCATTATTGTTTCTCCAATGTCCCTGCTTCCTATCTTTATAATCAGGCTTATCATAGAAAGTCCGACCTTGGTTCCCTTGACTATTGCCTCAGAAACACCCCTGATTACTCACATAGTTAGCCTCTGCATCAGCACCTACAGATACGGTACCCTGAGCATCCACAGCCTTAATCATTTCAGTTTTTTCGAATAGCAAGTGCTTATCCAGGAAGTCCATCTGCGTCTTCAAATGGGCCATATCCTGATCTCGCTCTTCATCCCTTCTATGTTGTTCTGCAGTGATACCACCAACAATAGTAGGTCTAGCCACTACATAATCCCTAGTGTGCCAAGCCCGACTTTGCTTGGTCATTCTATATAGCATACTAGAAGCATCCAGAAAAGAGAGGTCAATGAACGAACCACCTGCAGCGTTGTCGACTATTGGCTTTATCACAGAGTTGAAAGCTCTGTACAAGGTCTCCATCAAATGCAAGTCCATCATATTGCGGTTCATATATTGTGCAAGTTTCATCTTAAATCTTTCCCAAGTCTCGTGTAGTGCTTCAGTCGGAAGCTGTCTGAAGTTGCTAATCTCGTCCCTCAACTGTACCCTTCTGGAGGGTGGAAAGAACCATTCTGGAGGGTGTAACCTCTACCTTCTGATCTCTGACTAACTCTTTTAACTTGACTATGTTGGGATCTCTATCCTATTTTTCTTTCACCTTTAGAGATGATTTTGAACTATTCTGAACCCATATACTACCTTCTGCTGAATCGACATGGCGGACACCCAGTTGGGCAAGCTAATGAACTTCCTAAGCTAACGTTTTCTTACTGTCCTCAACATAAGCGACACTACCTATAGACAGTCTACTGATAGCGTCGGCCACTACATTGGCCTTGCCCGAATGATAAAAGATACTCATATTGTAATATTTCATGAGTTCTAAACACCTTCTCTGATTGAGGTTTAAATATTTCTGAGATAATACATACTAAAGGCACTTGTGATCTGTGAACACATCTACATATACCCCATATAAGTAGTGCCTCCAAATCTTTAAGGCAAAAACTACGGCTGCTAACTCAAGATCATAAGTTGGATAATTCTTCTCTTGGGGCTTAAGCTGCCTGGAGGCATAGGCTATAACCTTACCATTTTGTATGAGGACAAAACCCAAACCTACTCTGGATGCATCACAGTACACGACAAACCCATCTAAACCATATGGAAGAGTCAAAACTAAGGCTGAGGTGAGTCGAGTCTTCAACTTTTGAAAACTTTTCTTGCATGAATCTGACCACTGAAACTAAACCTTCTTCTGAATCAATCTGTACATAGGGGATGCAATAGACAAAAATCCTCCAACAAACCGAATGTAATAGCCATCCAGACCCAAGAAACTCTTGATATCTGATGGAGAGACAGGTGGTTTCTTACTGCTGTGGTCTTTTTAGGATCAACTCTAATTCCATCACCAAAAATGATATGACCAAGGAGTGCTACTGACCTTAGCCAAAATTTACACTTACTAAATTTGGTGAATAACTAATAATTTTTTAGAGTCTGCAATACTATTCTGAGATAATCTACATGATCATGCTCACTGCGAAAATAGACAAGAATGTCATCTATGAAGACTAAGACGAACATGTCTAAGTACTGCTTGAACACATGGTTCATCAAGTCCATGAAAGCTATGGGGCATTGGTAAGAGCAAAGGACACGACTAAGAATTTGGAATGACCATATCGAGTCCTGAAAGTTGTCTTTGAGATGTCAATTTTTCTAACTCTAAGTTGATGATAGACTGATCTGAGGTCTATCTTAGAGAAATATCTAGCACCTTTAAGTTGGTCAAACAAGTCATCGATACTAGGAAGTAGATATTTGTTCACAGTCAAGAACAACTATTTTGCACATTCTAAGATAACTATTTTTTTTGCACGAATAGAACTGCTCCACCCTACGGGGAAATACTGGGTCTGATGAATCCCTTATCTAAGAGATCATTAAACTGATCTTCCAATTCTCTGAGTTCTGTTAGTGCCATTCTGTATGGCAGAATAGATATTGGTTCGTGTCTGGAAGAAGGTCAATACCGAAGTCTATTTTCCTTTCAGGAGAAATTCCTGGAAGATCTTTGGGAAAGACATCTGAATATTTATTCACCACTAGGACTGATTCAAGACTGGAGTTTTAGAACTAGAGTCCTTATCTCAAATAAGATGATAGATACATCCCTTAGATATCATTTTCCTAGTCCATAGATTGGAAACAAGCTGACCTCTGAACACTGAAATACGACCCCCCCATTCTAGGATAGGTTCATTCGAAAACTGAAACTGGAAAATTTATTTCTATAGTCGACTGTGGCATAGCAGGAATGAAGCTAATCCATGCCGAGAATGAAATCAAAATCAGTCATCTCTAATTCGACTAAGTTTGCTGAAGTAACTTTCTAAGATACCATAACCGGATAGTTCCTGTATACCAAAATAGACTGCTATATAAGGAGTAACAAAAGATAAAGAAGCTCCAGGATCTAGAAAAGTGTCAATATGCAAGTGAAATATCTATAACGTACCAGTGACCACATCAGGAGAATTTTCCTGGTCCTTTCAAGGCTGAAGAGCATAAAGTTTGTTTGGGTGTTGCCTTCTAGTAGCACTGGAGTGGCACCCTGCTGATTCGGGTGAAAGGACTGAGCTGGAGGTCGATTACGCTGACCTTAGGGACCTGGCTGGGGACAATCTCTAGCTCTGTGGCCTGTCTTGCCACGTCCGAAGCAAATATCACTGCAATCTATGCAAGTACCCTGATAGTTTTTGCCACAAGTCTGACAAAAGGGATAGGTTCAGGCACTACTAACACTGCCCTGCAACTTAGAGCCTGGAGCCCCATCTCTTTTGCCATCTTTAAATTTCAGCACTGGAGCACAGGCACAGAAAAAAGCTGGAACGGATGACTTTGGATGGAACTGAGATCGATTACCACCATCTGATTTAGGCTGACCAAAGTTAAAACTACCTATCCTTGCTCTCTTATTCAGCTTCTCTCTCACCTTAATCTTCTGGTCTTCTATCTATTGAGCATGGATCATAATCCTGGCTATGTCCCTATCACTAAGAAGCATTGCATACCTGCACTCATTGACTATACTATTATTCATTCCAGAAACAAATTTACTTATCTTAGCCCTGTTGTCTGCCACCACATGAGGAGAGTATTTAGCTAATTGAGTAAACTTAAGAGAATACTATTTCACTATCATGTTACCCTGCCTGAGGTTGATAAACTCTAACACCATAGCTTCTCTCAGCTCTAGGGTAAAGAATTTATTAAGAAAAGAAATGGCAAACTCCTTCCACTCTATAGGACCTCCATCTCTTGCCCTCTCTGCTTTCCACTGTTTGAACCATTTGTGAGGCACATCCTGCAACTGATATTGTAATATCCCGCACTTCTACCTAGCTTAAAATCATCCCAAAAATATTAAAGACTTGCTTTGAAGATGAACACACTTTTGAATAGTAATTTTCAAGATTTTGACTTTTTATTGTGTAGGAAATTGAATAAGCTTTCCATCGATACCAAATTCGCCTAAATTAGATAACTGGGTAAGACGTTATGGCTATTTTAAGTACTAGTCATAAAACAGCGTCATTTTAGTCAGTGGTGCACCGCGCCACACACCAAAATGGCAATCGTCAAAATCTAGTGAACCTCCGCGATAATGGCGCATTGCGCCAAGTATCAAATTTAGAGTTATCAAATTCTAGTGTACCAACGCAATTCCACCGCGTTGCGGTGCACTTCCAGTTCACAAACAAAGTGGCAACGCAATTCAATCGCGTCGCACCATCAACCCAGCCTGCCAAATCGGGAAATTTTGATGAAAATCAAATATTTTTTCCAAGGATAAATTAGTTTTTTCCCAAGGTTTTAACACGCCCACGTGCGGGATGTAATCCCTAAAAACGTTTTAAATCATCAATTACTCACTTTTTCCTCAAAATCACGAATATTCTCTCCCAATAAACAAAACCCTAGCTCTCATGAATCAAGGTCAAGCTTTAGAATTTCTCCAAGAATCTTTAAGGAATTACGTTCTAAGGTATGTTAAGTGTTGATTGATGGGTCCTTTTACCCATGAATCTTAAGAATCCCTTTTGAAATTCTAAGATTGTATAGTTATGAATGTTTATGATTTATTTGAATTGGAATTCATGTTCAAGTTGTTGTTGGGTTTTGATCCATGTTATAGACTATAAATTTCAAGAATTGATCCTAGTATGTCATGATTCACGTGGAATTCTTGATAAACCCTTCAATTTGCAAGTTGAATTATGTAGCCATGATAATTTAATGTATTGATTATTGTATAACCAAAGCATGTTTCTCATGTGTTTGAGAAAATGTCTATGTGAAGAAAATAGTGCCTTCATAGCATGTTATTATGAAATCCCCATTCATGTACAAGTTAATTCATGTAAATTGTTTGATGAAATGTCTTAGTCAATGAATTATGGATATATATCAATTGTTGTGCTTTCAAGTGCCATGATTTACTTTTATGCTATCGAGTCCTGGGGGTATTAAATACCCAAAAATTTAGATGTGTGCCTAGAGCCAGTGTCATGTTTTCAAGATACTCTCAGTCAAGCCATGTTCAGTAGAATTCAGTTAGTCTCATAACTCAGGAAAACTCAATAAACTCAGTAATCCCAGTAAATCTTAGTAATCTCATTAATTGAGTAATCTCAGTCCAGTCCTACTCAGTAATATCGACAATCGCAATCGGTTGTCAGACATCAGTAGTATTCCGTCAGTCAACGAAATTTAGTGAACCCAGTCCAGTTCAGTTTAGTTAATAATGCTAAGTGTCTATTCATATGGGAGTATAAATTAGCACCGAGTGAACCCAAAGATGGGAATCCACACACTACAACATTTTTGGCCTAAGACTACCCTTGTTAAGTGTGGCCTAAACTAGCAAAAAGTGTAGCCTTTGATCAAAGACTACACTTTCTGACTTTAGGCAACACTTTTTCAGGGGTGGTCTAAAAAGGTGTAACCTTTGACTTTAAGCCATGCTTTTGAAGTGTTGTCATATCAGCTACACTTAAAAAGCGTGGCCATTGAGGTTTAAGGGCCACGCTTTGCAGTAACTCATATGGCAACGCTTTTGATGACCTTTAACTACACTTTGTAAGTGTGGCCTTTGTTATCTTAGGCCACACTTTCAAAGTGTAGCCGATGCTACCTCCTCTAAACCAACATATGTGAAGTGTTGCCTTTGCTAGTGTACAGCCACACATTGACATCCATATGAGCACACTTTTAACGCATGGCATTACTGTATAGAATATTAAATATTATTTAAATGCAAGAATTTTATTTGGCAATATCCACTAATTACAATTAGACATTATTGTACCATTTAAATTATATCAAACACTAAACTAGCTAATAAATAACTCAAAATAATGATTCAAACGTACAGATTTTCAATATCCTTAAGAGTATGTCTTGTACCACACATACTAATAAAGTAATATTTAAAGATGTGTACTTGAAATGAATTCAACAAAATAAAATTTAAAAACATCACAATTGTTCGAAACTCAATGTTACATCTTTGACGCTGATGCTACTTTATAGGCAGTTGGACTTGTCTTTGACGTGTATACTTTCATATAATGGCTCATAGATGTTGTAGGGCTACAGAGTGTGGAAGCGTGATAAATTCAACCAAAGATTACGAGAAATTAATAAAAACAGTAAAATTGACACCAAGGTTTTAGGTGGAAAAACCCTCTTTAAATAGAGGTAAAAAACCACCGGCGAGAGAGCCAAAGATTCCACTAATATTGACGAGAGTACAAAATATTTTCTCGGGACTAACAAGACAAAATAGCCCCTTACAAATTCTCTACGAGTATAGAAATACTCAACCAAGAAGTAGAGAAAGAAGAAAATATAAAGGAGAGATTGGCTATTGAAATGTTGTGTGGGTGTCTTTGCAAATGAAGTAGCATTGGCTTTTATAGCCAAATCTAGACCTCAAAAGTCTTTCCTTCATGTATGAATGCAGCCACTAATGTTGAAAACACAAAGTCACAAATGTCTTCATCATCCACAATTGTTGAAATATGAGCAACAATTGTTGACAAAAGGAGAGCAACAATTGTTGACCAACAAATCTCCACCTTGATCTCCTTTTGACTGGAAATACTCTCTCGCCATGAAAACCTGTTAACAATGAATAATACCAGCTAAGTCCAAGTAATGATCGAACTTAGCGGCTGGAAGTGGTTTGGTTAACATATCTGCAGGATTTTCAGTTGTATGGATTTTTTCCACAGTAATTTCTCCTGCATCAACAATATCTCGGATAAAGTGGTGTTTAATATCAATATGCTTGGTCTTTGAGTGATGCTTGCTATTCCTGGCCAAGTGGACAGCACTCTGACTGTCGCAGAACATAACAAGAATGTGTTGTTGTAAACCAAGTTCAACAACCAAACCTCGGAGCCAGATAGCCTCTTTCACTCCTTCAGTAGCAGCAATATATTCTGCTTCAGTGGTGGACAAAGCCGCAATGGCTTAAAGTGATGAATACCAACTGATAGCAGAGCCGCAGAGTGTAAAGATATAGGCTGAAAGTGATCTTCTCTGATCTAAATCACCATCGTAGTCGGCGTCAACATAACCAACTATGCCTCCTAGATCAGACTTTTGTCTATCAAATACCAAACCAATATCAGGAGAACCCTTCAAGTAACGAAGGATCCATTTGCAACTAATGACTCGCTTGCCTTTCGGTAACATCACCAAATCCCATGTTTTATTTTTTAGAAGACTCTCGACTTCTTCTTGCATAGCAGCAGTCCACTTTGCTGAGTCATCACCAGAGATAGCTTCAGAATAATTCTTGGGTTCACCATCTTCACCCATCTCTTGTGCAACAGTCAATGCATAAGCAATGTTGGCAGATTCTGTGATCAGTCTTTGAGTCGGTTTTCGTGGCCTTTGTTGTGGAAGTTCTTGAGCCATAGACCATGGTTGTGGTAAACCTCGACGTTGAGGTGGATGTTGTCGTGGACTCATTTGATCAGCAGTGACTTCATCTTTTTGAGTGGTGGAAGAATTAGGGATATTTGTTTCCAGAGTGGGAGCTTCAGTCTCAAACTCCACCTTCTCTCGAACATCCTCCTGATCACCTGTATCAGTGGAGGGAACAACAGTATCTTTTCCAGAAGATAGCATACCATTTTCATTAAAGGTTACATTCCGACTATGAAATATTTTGCGAGATTCAGGGTCATACAAACGATAGCCTTTAACCCCTAGGCCATAACCTAAGAAAATACATTTCTTAGCACGAGGTTCCAATTTTCCCTCGTTCACATGAGAATAAGCAGGGCAACCAAATATTCTAAAATTAGAATAATCAGCAGGGTTACCTGACCAAACTTCTTCTGGAATTTTGCAGTCGAGTGATCGATTTGGTGAGCGGTTTATCAAGTAGCATGATGTTGAAGCTACTTCTGCCCAAAATTCTTTCCCCAGAGTAGAATGGGAGAGCATACAACGAACTTTCTCCAAGATAATTCTGTTCATCCTTTCAGCAACTCCGTTTTGTTGTGGAGTTCTTGGAACGGTGAAATGTCTGGCAATACCTTCTTTCTTGCAGAAATCATTAAACTCATTAGAACAAAATTCGAGGCCATTGTCTGTCCTTAGCCTCTTGATCTTCTTGCCAGTCTGGTTCTCAATTAATAATTTCCACTCTTTAAAGGTGGAAAAAACTTCATTCTTTTGCTTGAGAAAATATACCCAGAGTTTACGTGAAAAATCATCAATAAATGTCAACATATAATGACATTTACCTCTGGAGGGAACTCTCGATGGACCCCAAAGATCTGAATGGATGTAGTCCAAAGTACCTTTGGTCCTGTGAATGGCTTTTGAAAAGCTAACCTTTCTCTGCTTACTAAAAATGCAATGCTCGTAGAAATCGACCTTACCGGTACAATGGTTGCCAAGATAGCCTTTCTTTTTGAGAATTTGGATTCCCTTCTCACTCATGTGGCCCAACCTCAAATGCCACAACTTCGTGTTGTCTTTGTTGAATGAGGCGACGGTTGCAGAACCTATAACAGTTGAACCCTAAAGCAAATACAAACTACCAGATCGAATTGCCTTTAGTAACACAAGAGCTCCTTTGGACACTTTTAAAACTCCACCTTCAGCTGAGTATCTACACCCTTGAGATTCAAGAGTGCCTAGGGAAATGAGATTCCGTTTCAAATCAGGGACATGTCTGACACTGGTCAAAGTTCTAACGACTCCATCATGTGTCTTGATTTTGATTGTGCCTTTGCCGACAACTTTGCATTGAGCATCGTTGCCCATTAAGACAAGACCACCATTAAAAGATTCATAGGTGGTAAACCAGTCTCTATTAGGAGACATATGAAATGTATAACCAGAATCAAGAACCCACTCATTTTTTGACCTTTGTTCAGTGCCAGAAGCAATAAAACACTCTCCATCAGATTCGATTTCTACAAAACTAGCTTCGGCAGATTTTTCGGGTTGCTTACCTTTATCTTCTCTGTTTTGCTTATTTTTCAATTTGTAGCACTCAGAGATTTCATGATTTCTTTTCTTGCAATAACGGCAATACTTAGAGTTTTTACCTTTGGATTTGGATTGGTTTTTACCGCTAGCACCTACTTCGTGGTTTCTCCCTCTAACTACTTGTCCCTCACCCGAACTTTCAGAATGAATTTGGGTATCAAATTTTTCTTTGGACAGTAGGTTAGACTTGACATCATCAAAGCTCAAGGTAACATTATTACCATATAGCATAATTTCTTTGAAATGTCTCTATGAGGGTGGCAAAGAAACAATAAGTAGTACGGCTTTATCCTCATCATCAATTTCGACATCCAGATTTTCCAAATCAATTATGATGGAATTAAATTCACCAAGATGAGATTGGATGGGTGTACCTTCAGACATACGGAGTGTGAAAAGTCGCTCCTTTAACCGGAGTTTATTTGCAAGACTTTTGGTCATGTACAGAGACTCTAATTTACTCCATATGCCGGCTGCAGTTTTCTCATTGATGACTTCGCGTAGCACCTCACGGGACAAGCATAATTGGATTGTGGATAACGCCTTTTCATCCGTCTCTTCCCACTGCTCCTCCGTTGTAGTGGCTGGCTTTGCCGATTTGCCGGACAGAACCTTCTTTAGGCCATTCTGGGTAAGAACAGCCAGCATCTGGACTCGCCAGATAGCAAAACTAATTTTACCATCAAATTTCTCAATATCGAACTTCGTCGACATTTTTAATAAAAAAATCCCGGTTGAATTATCGTAGCTTTGATACCAATTTGTAGGGCTACAGAGTGTGGAAGCGTGATAAATTCAACCAAAGATTACGAGAAATTAATAAAAACAGTAAAATTGACACCAAGGTTTTAGGTGGAAAAACCCTCTTTAAATAGAGGTAAAAAACCACCGGCGAGAGAGCCAAAGATTCCACTAATATTGACGAGAGTACAAAATATTTTCTCGGGACTAACAAGACAAAATAGTCCCTTACAAATTCTCTACGAGTATAGAAATACTCAACCAAGAAGTAGAGAAAGAAGAAAATATAAAGGAGAGATTGGCTATTGAAATGTTGTGTGGGTGTCTTTGCAAATGAAGTAGCATTGGCTTTTATAGCCAAATCTAGACCTCAAAAGTCTTGCCTTCATGTATGAATGCAACTACTAATGTTGAAAACACAAAGTCACAAATGTCTTCATCATCCACAATTGTTGAAATATGAGCAACAATTGTTGACAAAAGGAGAGCAACAATTGTTGACCAACAGATGCCTTGTGAATTTGGGCAATTTAGATCCAAAATTATTTTATTTTGTCATGATAGTCTCCAATGCATTACCAGCCCCTTGAACAATGGTGCTGGAATTTCAATTTTGTGACCGGCAGCTAGAATATGCCACGGTATTTTTCTTTTATATATGTCTCTTTCATCAAACAGTGTGTTTCAGGAGGAAATTTAAGTTGCTTAAGAACCTGTGAATCAATTCATGAAAACATCGCCTGAGCGCAGAAAGAACAACAACACGGTGTTCTACAAAAAACACTAACATGAATGTATATTCTTTATTTTAGTCAGTGACTAGTAACAAGTTATTATGAAAGTAATCATGAAAGAACCAAGGTACTTATCTAATGGGAAACAATTTTCTGCCAAGAAACCTTTCCCATTGTTATCTTTCAAGAAAAGAACAAAGAAATATTTCCCCTCAGTTTTGTCATCTCAATGACACGCATTACAATTCAAGGTGGTAGGCATATTATTTTGTTTATTCAAAAGAAAGAGACGCAGTAATTTTCATCAATCAACCAGACATGAAGTCAAGTAGCCAATAACAGTAACAGAAAAGCATGAAATAGCATAACAAACCAATGTCATCTAATGTATGAATTAGAGTTACAGGTGAAACAAACACAATGAATTAAGCTGCCAAATGACCCTTAACAATAATAGGGCCCCATTTATAGTCATGCACTAAAACACACGTATTGGCAGGTATGCCTTTTTCCTAGAAGTAAAAGATTTAATGTGTAAAAATATACCCACTCACCCCCACTCCCAATGCAAAGAACCTACACAATATGGTTCTCTACACATGACTCGAAACTCTCAACATTAACTGAAAAAACCATAGCATACTTGTCCGGTCGCCTTTCGCAGGAAACTTTACCTTGCCCTATTCCTCTTTATTCATGTTATTGAAAATTACAGCATTGTTCAGACGGGGTAGGAAGCAGATTATATTTAACCAGAACAGAACTTTATGGAACATAGCAACGAAATCAAAGATGGGGAGAGTTTTCATCTAATTGTCGGAACAGTACAGAAAAATTGGAAGACAAAATGCCACATATTTAAATCACCAGAAAAGCTTATTATTACGGACTTAACAAATTCAATTTGAATCATTTACTTTTTATCATCATCTCTTATGAATAATGGAACTCCTAATATGTTACCTGAATGAAAACAACAGTAACAACAACATATCCAGTGAAATTCCACAGGTGGGATCACAGGAGGGTAGGATGTATGCAGCCTTACCCCTACCTCGTAGAGATAGAAAGGTTATTTCGGAAAGACCCACAGCTTAAAAAAATGCCTAGCAAAATAGTATCAAAATGAACATAAAAAGGTAAAGAAGACAAATAACAAACATTATATAACCTTCAGAAAAGAGGAATAGACAACAATTATATAATGCAGAAACTAAAACACAAGAAAAAACAGGTAGAGAAAACATGAAGGACTTCACTAAAAATGTAGTAGCATCATACCTCTGCTAAATCTCCATAACCAAGTTCTCTGGCAGTTGGAACTCCTAAGACTGTAAAACTTCCAGTATTTCCAATAGGAGGAAGTGAAGATATTGCAGTTGAAAGAGGGGTTGATGCCCAAGATGGTTGCCCAACCATCTTAAAAAAAGACTGATAACTCAGAGGTGGGGATCCCCCATTCATTGCAGACATTCAAATATAAATTATTCCATATATAGAATAAAGATTTAATTACATGAAAATACACTTATTGCAAAATATAGAAGACTCGTCTATTATTCTTAAACATTTTTTCTTATTGGAAAAGAAACAAACTTGTCCAGTGAGATTTTCAAACGTAGTTTTCAACTCATATGATAATGCACTTATGTTTTGGATTATATCGCCAGGATTGTAAAGGGTATGACTTATAAGAGAGAAAATCTCTATACCAGTTACAAAAGCATGGCTCTATGGAGCAAATATGTCCTTTAGACAAGCACTAAATCATTCAAAATGTGAACAAAAAGACATCTTAATATAAAAGTAGCACGACTTACATCTTTTGCAAGTTTATCATTGTCATATCTCCAGTTGCATTCATCCATCCTGTATCCAGATATCGGTGAACCCCTTTTCTATCTAAAACCGCAACCATATGAACAAAATTAAACTTTTATTTAGGAATTATACAAATAAAGCAAGTACACTACTTACCAGATGACTGGGCAGCAAGACCTGGCTTGTGGAATGAGGATGGTCTGAAAAGAGACTTATTGTTTTAGGGATTGATAGGTAAAGAGAAATAACTAAATAAATAAACAAATACAAAAAAGATGACTTATTGTTTTGGGGATTCATAAGTAAAGAGTTTACCTAAAAGATGGTTCATACATTGTGATTAGAAGACTAAAACCAAAAAGAAATAATAACAACAACATACCCCAGTGTAGTCCCATAGGTAGAGTCTATAGAGATAGGATGTACACAGACCTTAGTTCCACCTTTGTGGGATAGAGAGGCAGTCTCTGCTAGAACCTCAGCTTAAAACCAAAACCTCTTCAGAAATTGGATGTTGATTACTGTTCAGGAAAAACACTTCTATTTAAGAACTACAACTATGTAATATGTAGAAATGGTCCATAACCAACCACTTAGGTCAATAACTGAGTTTCGTTGAAACGACTATCTAACCAAGTAAAAACATCTCAAGAGTGGTAGTGGCAAAATGCTCGTCATAGTAGCCGTTGTTTTGTGGTTCGCCACAGTCAAAGATACTCACTGCTCAGAATCTATAGCAGATTTGACTAGGCTCAAGGAAACTCACACTGGTTTATGCAATATAACCAGTTAGAGGCTTGTTTTGGAAATACTGAATGCTTAGACCACTCTCCAGTCCTTATTAATACTGACTACTGACTAGGGGTGGGCATAAATACCAAAAACCGAAAAACTGAACCAAACCGAATTAATTCAGTTTTTCAATTTTGGTTTTTTGGTATCACGGTTCGATATTCGATTTATTTTTTATACAATTTGGTATTCAGTTCGAGTTTTGATTATTAAGTATATATAATTTGGTATTTGGTTTAATCGAATTATTATACAATGATTAATTTTGGTTGCTGCAGTTTATTGGTTATGAAATTAGAAGTATGTTATCTCGCTGTTTATACCATCTTGTGATCATCTATGCTTCACCTAATTGGTAGATTTCTGTACAGCTATCTGAAGATCATCTATGTTTACCATGGAGCAACTTAATAGTGAAAGAACCTGCAAATTTAATTGCACTCCATGGGATAAAGCAGCAATTGCCACCAAACTTGCATCTTTAATCCTCCTGCATCCATCAAGATTCAGATATTCTAAGATCTCACCATAAATCCTAGATAGTGACAACACCACTTCATCGGTCAAGTTCAGGGAGTCGGTAAGATTAACCATGAAGTACTGCCTTGGAGCTCTCCAAAAGTGGGAGAAGACCAGCATCCATTATTCCAGTAAGACCACTGAGATTCAATTGACATAGCTGGGGACACAGTTTCCCCACAATAGCTAAGCTAGTGCTACCGAATCCTGGACAGATTCGGATGGACACGGTCGAAGAGATTCACAAGGAAAAAATAAGGAAACTTGTGGAGGTAAATCCTTAAATCCCATACACTTCAGCGGGGAAAGAGACTTTAATTTTTAGCAGATTGAAACTGCATTTGGGTTGTCCATTGTCCAGTGATGTTGAACTGTCAAATAGCGATGGCCCCTTTGTTTTGGCTGATGCAAGGTTGGTTATCAGGATTACAGAATTCTTCTACTAGGATATGTCTAACAATGAAACTACTGCATCGGGAAATGAAGCTTGTAGTATAATTTTGGTTGATTTCTTGTGAAAAGATTCTATCAAATGTGTAACGATCCAATGTCTTTGCAGATGCAAAGTTTAATTTGCTTTCGTTAGATTTCTTAGTCATGTACTGATTCTGATTGCTCCCATGTTTGTTGGCCTTTCCAAATGATATTGTCCTATTGTGGATGCCAATTATCAGTTTCATAACATTACATAAACCGAACCGAACCGAAATAAGTCGGTTTAGTTTTCAGTATACCTTAACTGAGAATCGAAAACCAAAAAAAAAAACGAACTGAATTCCCGAACGCCCACCCCTAATACTGACATTAGTATACAACCTTGCAAGAAACCATTCAAACTTTTGAATTTTCTACTTAAACGACAATAATTTCAGGAAATGGTTCAACACGTTTAGAGTTAGAATATATAGGGACATGCCATGTGCTCTGTCTGGAAGAAACTTCATCTAATCAACAGTTTAGCTAAATATACACATAAGGAGTTATCCTCAATAGACCTTAAGCTGATAATGCTTAGAGCTCAGCTGCAACGGGTGCAGGAAGAATTGTTAGTGCAACTATATGATCATGGTTTAATTAAAGTTGAGAGAGATTTACTCCTACAGATACATAAACAGAATGGCATACATGATAAGATTCTGAGACAAAAATCATGAGCTACTTGGATAGCTTATGTTACAGCAATACAAAGTTTTTCCATGCTCTCCTTAGACCTAGACATGCTAGAAATAGGATTAGTTCTATCTATAATAACCAAGGTGCTAGATTAACCAGTCTTACTAAAATTCATCAGGAGTTTACTATTTTTAAATCTATTCCCGGGGACAACAACTAATGAATTACCTGTGTAAACCCCCAAATAACTAAAGATGGATCCTGTCTCTCCATTGAGCAACAAAGGCAATTACTGAGTCCGGTAACTCAATTCAAATTCCTTCTAAGTTAGTACTCCTCCTTCCTCCAAGAAGCACATTTGGGAAACTTCTCGCATATGGCTTTCAAAATGTTTTACCCTTTCAATGAGTAACTACGGGGAATCTATTCAACGTGATGAATGTTTGAGGTCATCACGCTGAATTTTACTTTGTTAGACTCTATCGCAAGAAATGAATTAATAAAGTTCTCCCGACTGACACTACAAATGACATTCTTCTATGAACTACGAAAACCGTATGTACAGCTAAAGAGTTCCTAGTTCCTTCAACCTAAAATCTCTATTGTACTCTACTTATCAGATCAAGTATCTATATTGAACTCAGGAAATGTCAAAAAGATGTGAATAAAGAGTAGAACAATATACCAGTAATCAAAACTCAGGAATAAAAGATTTATGGCACAACAATATCAAAACTAAATCTTTATTATAGCACTGCCAAAATTCATCGAGAACATCAATGTTCAACTCATACAAAAAACCCACTGTCACTATTTTCTAGTTTGATATGCTAACTGAGTTGAGTTGATTAAGAAATTTGATGATTTAGGGCAAATATCTTCGATTGATCGATGGATTTGAGGGATTTGCGAAGTTATTTGGGCAAAGAGATAAGAGGATTTTGTTAGTCTGAGATATGTGAGATATTTGGAAAAAAGAGAGCAATATATTGGTTAAATATTTATGGTTCTTATTTATTTTTGGTCAATTGTAAATACGTGGGAGACTGAAATATTTTGGAGGGAGTATGAAAAAGAACAAAGAAAATTTAGGCCACATTTTTAGAATGTGGTATTTTGAATTATAATAATACCACACTTATAATAATACCACTCTTATTTGTGATTTTGCAATTTTGCAACACTTATAAAGTTTGACCTATATCATTAAAGATCACGCTTTTTAAGTGTTGCCAAAAGTAATGTGGCCAGAAGTTAAAAACTTAAATTGCACTTTAAAAGCGTGGTCTTAAATGATATAGGACACACACATTTAAGGCCTTTAACCGAGAATAATTTCGAAGTCTTAAGCAACTTTTATCATTTTTGATTTGTTTATGTCTGATTTTGCAGTTTAAGCTGATGGGATAGAGAACCAACAAGAAAGGAAGCACAGAAGTTGAAATCTGGAGGAATCTAAAGAGAAGTGTGGCTGACAACATATGTGATAAGTCATCAGCCCTGTGATAGGCTATCACAGTTGTTATCAGACTTAACAAGAGGTTTGGCGTGAGTTGAAGCCTGTGACGATATCTGGTGATAGGACATCAAAAAGCGTGATACACCATCATGAATGTCGTCATCATTAACCAGAGAATGGGAGTTAAAGAGAAGTTCTGATGACATTTTGTGATAAGGCATCTGGATGGTGATAAGGCGTTAGGAGCATCGCCAGACTTAGGCAGAACTTGGAAGCTAAGATGAAGTTTTGACGACATTGGTGACAAGCCGTCAAACTCTTGATACGTCATCATCGTCGTCGTCATCCTTAGACAGCAGATGCCAAAAGTGCAGAGGAGATGACGACATGCGTGATAAGCCGTCAGACTCCTGATAAGCTATCATGGATGTCGTCGTCTATTCTGAGGAAAAGCTGAAACTTTTATTTTATTTCCTTATTTAGGTTGAACTATTTAAAGCTTTGTTTTAGGGTTTTCTATGGGGCATCGATTATTCATCATCATCATTATTGAGAAGAGAGTCGATACTTTGAGTTCTGGGATAACATTTTTGATATTTTTCTCTCTAACATTTTGGATTCGAACAATACTACTATTTTGGGAATTTTCCTTTGTGATCTAATCTACGATTCACTAATTATTATTCATCTCTATAAGTTAATCTTCTCAATTATGAATTCGATTATGTGTTTCGTTCTTTGTATCATGAGTGGCTAAACTCCATTAACCTGAATTATGGGTTCTAGGGTTAGGTCGTGATGAGGTTCTAAATACTCAAGATTCAATAGGTGTTAGGATTTCTTGATAATTCTGAAGTTTTAATTAATGTTTGTTGGTTGCAAACAGTAGACACACCTGCTTTGATTTGCTTGAGAAAGAAATCAAGTATAGTAGGAAGTGAATTATCAACAGGGACTCGGAAATACTTCGTTTAATAATCAACATTGTAACAAGGTTGGTTAACCTGAGGTAAAATCTAGGCAGTAAATAGAAATTCCCTAAGTCCAAGAGGATTAAGAAATTAGACGCTTAAATAGGTCGAGAGACATTTGAGCATATCATCGATAAAGATAGCTTATTATCCTTACCACCTAAGAATCTTGAGTCACCTTTAGAATCTGTCATGTACTGTAAGCCCTAGTGAACATAATTCTGGTTATTTCATAAAATCTTGGTTACAAATATCAAAATTAAATTTACAAACAATTATTTGTGAATCTTGAGTAACATTTCAGACTTTCAGCAGATAGACTAGTTGTGATTCCTCATCATTCGAGGATGTTTTATCATTTCAGCATTTTCAGTACTTAGTATAGTATAGTAAATGGAGTTTGTTGGGGAAATGTCCCATCAACTTCTTATTCAGACAGTTCGATCAGTTAGAGGCTTCCAGACTAGTATGTTCAGACAGTTATTTCAGTTTGTTTTGGGTATTTTATACCCCATCCAGATGTTATATTTTATCAATTATGTTACAGTTTTAAAACTTACGGCCTTACAGCTTTTATTCTGCATTTATACAGTATATTATGCAGTGCTAAGGTACAGATATCAGCCATAGGTTAGCTTGTGATCCTTCGGGGTCATGAGTGCCATGTAGTATTTCGGGTACCAGATTTGGGGCGTTACAGATATGCAGCTAACTCAACACTCTCACTAGCAGTAACCCCCATGATATCTTTAACCTTCTGAACCTGATCAAGAAATTTTTGAGGGTCCTCATCTGACTTAGACCCTAAAAAGGCTAGAAGATTCATTCGGGTGAAGTCCCGAATCCTGGTTGCTACAGTGTTGGCCACTGATTTGGCTGGAATGACAGTTGGACGTCCATTCTGAGCAGCAAATAAATTAGCAAGAGTAGTGAATGCAACTCTGAACTCTATATGAGAAACATGTTCGTCCAAGGGATCTGCTTGGACAGGCTGAGGGGATGATTGATTTTTGTTTCTTCTCTTGGAAGGCATGTTTTGTAAATGAAAAGGAAAAAATAGATTAGACTGAGAGTTAAATTTGAGCTAATGCTCACTGGTACGATATGAATACTGAAAGAAGGAAAATTGTTCCTAAAAATATCTTATAGCCTCTTATACTTAAGTGTGGTGCGCAACACACACATGCACAAGACTTTATTAGATGCAGCTTTTCAGACTTTCTAGGACACTGTTGAACCTTAGGCTCTGATACCAAGTTTGTAACGCCCCAAGCCTGGTGCCCCGGACGATACACGGTGCTAGCAATCCCGAAGAACCACTAGCAAACCCTTGACTGGTACCTGCTGCAATAACTGTAACATAATATTGTATAATGCAGAAGATGGGATGAAATTTGCCATAAGGATCAACATTGCTTCATAATAAAATAAACAATGCCTGAAAGAGATATAGAAATACCAAAATTGAATAAACTGTCTGAATATACGATAGTTTGAATAAAGCCTCTAAAAAGTGTCTGATTAAGGAATTGATAGGACATGTCCCCAACTAACTCCAAACTACTGAAATAAGAAAATAACGAACTAATGAAATAATCACATCACCGAACTATGAGGACTCACCACTGACTCTATCTGCTGAAAGTTAAACTGCTAAGGATGCTCTGAAGCGCTTACATCTAAACCTATGGTATAAAATACCATTGAATAAAAGGAAAGTATGCGTCAATATGTGAAAATATACTGGTATGCAAAGTGAGGGAGGTTGTATGCAAGGGTTCATATGCATGAAATATAACTGACTAATAACATGAACATGGCTGTGTGAGAATACATGCATGAGAACATATGATTGTAACTGAAAGCATAAGAATTTTGAATACTGATATCATGGACTTTTAATAACTGATAACTGAGTGAATATGTCTGACAGTCCTGATTCTAATGGAACTAGCTGAGTTCCATACTGAACTGAGTAACTGTACCTGACAGTCGCAATATATGAAGAACTATCTGAGTTCTATTACTGAGACTGAGTGATTGTATCTGACAGTCTTGATTCTATGACTGGAACTGTGGGAGAATTCATCTAACCGACATGCCCCACAATAAGATAAAATAGCTGAGTTGGGGTCCAATTTGTAACTCCAATTGGAAGGGTGTCAATACCGCACCACTGGTAAGGACAAGCTGTGAGTGATCCCTCATCTAATAGGTACACTATAGAGAACGGCGGGACCCTCATATAATAGGTTAAGCCACTTCATCAACCCTCATCTAGTAGGTTAGATGTCTCAACCTATGCTGGCTACGTAGTTCTGGAACACAAGGATTGCTTCTAAGAATCACACCCTGTACTAGTAGGTGAATTCCCATCCTTGGGCTCACTCAGTGCCGAATCCTACTCCCATCTGATTAGACGCTGAACTGATTATACTGAGTTGATCTGGACTGAGTTCACTAAGTTTCGTTGACTAACGGAATACTCTGAGATCTGACAACTGACTGATTTTACTGAGATTACTGAACTGATACTGAATTTACGAAGTTTTCCTGAGTCATGTGACTGACTGAATTCTACTGATCAAGGATTGACAGAGAGTATCATGAAAACTAACACTAGCTCTAGGCACACAGCTAAATTATCGAGTACAAGTACCCTCAGGACTCTATAGCATGAAACTGGCAAGACATAACACTTCTTGAACATATAACCATAGTTGACAATTCATAATATAATTATTGAGGGATTTCATGAATCATTTGCATTTCATAAGCTTACATATAAATGGAAACGCATATAAACATATCATTCTATCATGAACCTAACCTCATGGGCTATTCATCAAACAATTTCAATTCATAACAATAGCATGGGAGTCATTTTGAACATAAGGTTACAACATGAATTCATCAATTAGGTTCTATTGAGTCATAAAGAATAATTCCTATTTCTCCTAGGCATTTTATCAAACACCTTGCATGCATAACCTTAGACTTAGGCATGTACACTAATCCATACATCATGGTTACTTTAATAAACTCAATTCCATAGTTTCTAACCCACACACTAGCATAATTTCATGAAAAATACTGAAAGATTCCTAGTTGGGATTCATACAACCACATCAACATGACTAAAATCAACTCACAACATGGAATCACAATTCATGGGTTTTAAAGTTAGATTCTTGTGCTCCAAGGACGAAAGGGGTCCATGGATGGATACTTTACATACCTTGGATGGAAGTTTCCTGAAAATTACCGGCGGATTCTCTTGGATTAGGACCTTCAATTGAAAATCCTAGACTTGTTCTTGAGAGAAATTGAAAAAAATCAAGTATATTTTGCTTTTAAATTGCTGAATCTCGTGTTTGTGGGTATATATATGGGTGGAAAATGACCTTTTTACCCTTTAAAGTTCGGGGATGGAGTGTAGATTTTGGCCCAAGAAGAATAGCCAAGGCACCGCCCTGCTAAGTCTGCCGGACTAGGCAAGGCGCCGCCCTTCTAAGTTCGCCGGACTAGCCAAGGCGCCGCCTTACCTGGGTCAACGCAAGACCCAGGGCACTGCAGGCTTATCGCCCCGAGCTACTAGTTTGGGGACCCAAACATGCCCTTATGCTATTTCAAAGATTTTAAAACTCACCCGAGATGTACTATTGACTTTCCCCATCGTGAATCAACTTGAAAATCAAAAACAAAGGTTGGGAAGGTCATGAAATAATTCCTCGCAGTTTGGATACTTAAACTGGGACTAAGTGTTGAACATTTAGCTAAAATTTTCTAAGTGTTGGGATCCCTTATGAGCCTTAAAAACCGAATTTAGACTTACAATTTTGCGGGATCTTACATTACCACACCAAGTTTAAGGAGGAGTGTTAAGTAATGAACTGATCGCATGCTCTTAATCTCATTAATAGCTTAAGTCTCTAATTCTTTAAGTTAGTTATAAGTCACAAAGTTAGTTATCACCTAGCTGTTAGATCATATAGTTGTTAGGAGTTAGTTACTACTACAATCAGTATTATATATATATATAACTTGTACATTGCAAAAAAAGACCAAGTAATGATAATCATTCAATCCTACTCTACATTCTCTTCTCTCTACTCTTAACTCTGCTTACTGCTTCTCTTCTTCTCTGGACAATCAAGTATTCCTAAGGATTAATCAAGATCATTATATTGATCTTGTGATGATCAACAATCTTGAATACGGAAGCATTTAATCACCCACAACGAATTTAAAATGTCTTCAAAGTTGGAAGGATCATCAAAAGAGCTTTTAAAGTTCATAACATGCTCAAATATTAGAGGATCATCAAAAGAGCTTTTAAAGTTCACAACATGCTCAAATATTGGATCTATAAGAAAAGTGGTGACAACCAAGAAGATCATTAAGGATTCTCTCTTAGCCCTTGACAGCAAGAAAAAGAGGTATTGCATGTCAAATACAAAAATGATGATCGATCAACCACTTTAAACTTCGGGTGGTATAATATATGTGTTAACACTAAAACATATGTTTATGTTTACATTATTATATATTAAAATATGAAGGATCTTTGAAAAATGAGTTTGAACTTTTTACACTTCACTAGAAATCTCCGCAATAGACAAAATCATTTAATTTTAAATAATCAAATATACACGTGCAAGGCACATGAAATTAAACTAGTAAATAATAATAAATAGTTTCCTTGTTTCATTTTATGTGTAACAGTTTTCTTTTTGATCCGTCTAGAAAAATGTCATATTTTCTTATTTAATAATTATTTAAAAACATAATTTCACTTTTACCTTTATTGATTTCACTTATAAAGTCTCACTTAATTAAAGATAGTAATAATATATTTTTTTAATAAAGGATAATTTGATAAATATCACCAATTCTTTTTTTATTTCTTAAACTTCATATTCGGTCAAATTATACCACATAAAATATGATGGAGGGAGTAACAACAAAAACAACAATAATAATAAGCAATAAAAATAAAAATAATATAATATAATATAGTATAATATAATATAATATAGTATAGTATAATATAATATAGTATAGTATAATATAGTATAATATAGTATAATATAGTATAATATAATATAATATAACATAACATAACATAACATAACATAACATAACATAACATAACATAACATAATATAATATAATAATTATCCTTATTATTATTTAAACCACTTACTCTGAGAGGATTACCAGAAACATTTTTAGCTGCACTACGTGATGCTAGAAATTTAAATTTTAGGCAATCTCTAATGGGAACGATTGAGTCAACTCTTGCATATGATCCTGTATATTTTAACGTTCAGCCAAATTTATAATTATCTTTGACTGATAGAAATATTCTTAAGGGTTTGACCTTAAATATAAAAATCCATGGTTATAATTATGTCCCTGGATCTGAGCTAATAGTAGTATCATAGCGCATTTATTATCGTCTTATGACAACTATGACTCTTAAATGTAGATTAACTGAAGATCCGTCCGACTATACAATTCTTATAGAGACCAATTTTCTAAAATCCAAGGTTAGCACCAGAAGACCTACAAGAAGGGAAGAAATTAACTTCCCTGATACCTGGGTTTCAAATTCGGTCATTTCTCCAACACAACTTGCAAAAAAAGTGATCAATTCAGAGTTAACTCATGTAACTCAAAACTCAGATGGAAAAAATTATCTTCAATTTGATGACAATTCTACCATCTCTTATTGAAATTCCTTTGCTATGCCTCGAGTATGCCTGCTAGACAATATATTTCTCCTATTGAAACACCTGTTTATGGCCCATCTAGGAATCGTGCTGTATCATTGCATACTTTAAGCTCTGCAGATTTACAAAACTCATTTAGAAATGTTGAAAAGGTTAAAATCAATCCTAGGACTCATATAGTTCAAGATAATGATAATATTTCTGAAAAAGACAATCCAACTCCTTCGGAGATGGAATTTGATGTCAACAGTGTTTAAATGATCCCACATCAAATAGATTTTAGTCCTGATTCACAGGCAAGAAATTATATTAAAAAAGAATACTTTTGTGAAAAATGAAAAAGGTTTAGGACATGGTTTTTTGAGACTTATAGTCCGAATGAAATGAAGAATATTTCTGAAGAATTCTATGAAATGTGTACATTGCATAATCAAATTATTTAGTTTGCACCATGGTTCATGTCTGCATATTTGCCTTTATACATTAAGGTGATAGAAAGATCTTACCACGATGCTAATGGTAATATTATTGAATGTGTTTATCCTCCCCAATCACCTTTTATACTTCCTAATAATACATGTATTACTTATTCTGCATTTCAAAAATTTATTGATAATGATGTTGGAAAAATCACTATTGCGGAAATAAATAAGTTTATTTCTTAAACTAATTATCTAAGTCTTTATGTTAAAGTTTTAGGAGAACATATTTCTTCTCTAGATAAAAAAACTTGATGAATTAATTATAATAGTAAAAAGGTTTGGTGATAGCCCAAAATGTTCAGATATTGCTTCCACTTCTGGAAGTAAAAGTGAAGATTTGACAACTAGACCTTGTTTTCAAAGACCTCCTGATATTGAAGGATTTACAAAATTCTCTCATATGGAAAAACTAGAAAAATTGCTTGACGAAAAATTTTCTAAATTAAACATCAATCCAATGGATTTTTCTAACGAACTTGAAAATGATTTCATAAATGAATCATTTCCTGTTATGGACGTCAATTCATCATAGTTTAATAAGCTCAGAGGCATGATTAAGAAACAACCTAAGAAATATGCGGATCTTCCCCATATGTCTGCTACGTATTATCCATGACAAACTCCTCAAAATGTTTTGATAGAGAAAAGAGAGTGGAACTTAAGTAATACATCATATTGCGGAGAATTGATTTATGAATGGAATATAGATGGATGAAGTGAAAAACATATCTCTATTCAAGTTCAACGCATGCTTATGTATTCTACAATAGCAAAAAATACAGCATCTGCTGAAAATAGAGATAAACGCACTGATTTTGCAGTCTGTAAAATGGTTTTTGCGGGTTTTACTAGTCAACTTCATGGATGGTGAGACAATTATTTAACAGAATAAGCTAGATTAAAAATCTTTACCTCTAAAATTGACAAACCTGAAAAAGACAACCTAGGAAGAGAATTACCGGCGGGACGAGAAGACGCTGTCTAAACACTCATGTTAACTATTATGGAATATTTTGGAGGTAGGTTTATCAACCAATATGAAAATACTCGTACTCTTCTTAATGGTCTTCGATGTAGATATTTAGGCAAATTTAGGTAGTATAAAGACATCTTTCTAAGTCGAGTTATGGACCTACCAGAAACTAATTTAGAATATTGGAAGGCTAAGTTCGTTGATGGACTCCCTCCTTTATTTGGTGAAAGGGTTAGAAAAAAACTTAGGAGATCATCGGTTGATATACCCTGGAAAGATTACACTTATGTCCAGCTTATAGCAACTACCACTGATGAAGGATTAGCTTTATGCAATAAACTGAAATTGAATAAACAAATTAAGATGGATAAGTTTAGAGAAAATTCTCAATTAGGAAACTTCTATGACCAATTTGGTATGAACCAACAGGCTTCCACCTCTTAATAGAAAACTCATAGGCATTCTAAGTCTTCTAAACCATATAGGAAAAAGAACTACCATCGTAGGCCTAAAGAAGAAAGGAAAACTAGAAAACCCATCGCAAGTCCACTAGATTCACCAAAAATAGGTCTAAGAGAGATTTAGAAAAAATCAAGTGTTATAACTGTAAACACTTTGGGCATATTGCTTCAAATTGTAAGCTCCAAAAAATCAAGACTCTGGGTCTTACTGATGAAATTCATGATCAAATTTATGAATTGCTATATACTTCTGGTTCTGAGTCTGATTATCACTATGAATCCAAATCTGAAAATGATATTGAATTGTCTGAATCTTCTGATAGTAATCATGATAATGAAAATGCTTGCCCAAAGTGTCCTGGTGATAATTGTACTTGTGATGATATGTTTTACAAATTGCAATCTCAGTTTGAAGATCTTGATTTAAATGTGCAAACTTTAACTGTTGAAAATGTTCTTAAATTATTAAAAGAAATTTCTGACGATAAATTTCATGAAAAAATTATTAATCTTGCCACGAAAAAATCTTCTAATAGCATTTCTACTAGTTCTAAAGCACTTACTAAAACTTATGATTATTATATGCTTTATTCTTTAGCCGAGGTATATCGACGCCTTGCTTTAAGCAAAACACCTGGAAGAGATACTTCTTTTGATGATTTGAAGATTGAGGTTGAGAATCTGAAAAAATAAATTATTTCCTTAAAACAAAATCAAATGATTTGTGATCACAAGATTTTAAAAATCGAAAAAAATACTTCTCATCATATTTCTCCTCATGATATTCCTTCTACTTCTAAAGGTAAAGAAATTGCTGAACGTGGTAATGATAATAATATTCAAACTCTTGATATAAAAAATAATTTGTTTTTAGGAGTGATGCAGATTGTTACCGCTCATAAATGACATATTAATAGCTCTATATTAATTAATAATGATATATCTATAAATAATATTGCTATGATTGATAGTGGTGCTTATGTTAGTTGCATTCAAGAAGGATTAATTCCTACTAGATATTTTCAAAAACTACTCATATTATTAGATCTGCATCTGGACATACACTTGCCATTAATTATAAATTGCCTAATGCACATGTCTGTAAGAATAAGACTTGCATTCTTCATTTTTTCTTTCTAGTAAAAAATCAATTATATCCCCTTATTATTTTAGGAACACCTTTTATAAATGTTATTTATCCTTTTACACATCTGGATGCAAAAGGTTTTGAAGATACTTATAAAAATAATAAAATCTCCTATTCTTTCATTACAGATTCGGTAACAAGAGATATCAATGCTTTGGCTGATATAAAGTAAACGCAATTAAATTTCTTACAATCAGAAATTATGAGCATAAACGTCCAAAATACATTGGGTTCTGTGAAATTACAAGAAAAAATAAAAATGATTTCTAGCCAATTAATTACTGATATTTGTGCAGACCATCCAAATGCTTTTTGGAAAAGAAAAGAACATGTTGTTTCTCTTTCTTATGAAACTGATTTCAGCGAAGCCAATATTTTAACAAAATTCTGACCCTGTCAAATGAATGCAGAATTAGTAGAATTCTATAAAAAGGAGATTGATAATCTTCAAGAAAAGGGCCTTATTAAACCTTCTAAATCCCCGTGGTCATGCACTGTATTTTATGTTAATAATGCTGTCAAAAAAGAATACGGTATGCCTAGACTTGTTATTAATTATAAACCTTTAAATAAAGTGTTGAAATGGACTAGATATCCAATTCCTAATTAAAAAAAAGTTGTTATCTAGACTATATGATGCAAATATATTTTCAAAATTCGATTTAAAATCTGGTTATTGGCAAATTCGTATTGCAGATGAACATACTTATAGGACTGCTTTCAATGTGCCTTTTGATCAATATGAATGGAATGTTATGCCTTTTGGTTTAAAAAATGCTCTTTCTGAATTTTAAAAAATCATGAATGACATATTCAATCCCTACATGAATTTTATAATTGTTTATATAGATGATATTCTTGTTTTTTCTAAAACCATAGAATTGCATTTTAAACACCTGAATATTTTTAAACAAATTGTGATGCAAAATGGTTTAGTTATTTCCAAGCCCAAAATGTCATTATTTCAAACTAAAATTCGATTCCTTGGACATAATATTTCTCAAGGTCAAATTGAACCGATACAAAGATCTTTGGATTTTTCAAAAAAATTCCCGGATATTATTACTGATAAAACTCAATTACAAAGATTTTTAGGAAGTCTTAATTATATTTTCCCTGTCTCCCAGAACTTATCTCGCGATTTTAAACCTTTGTATGATAGATTAAAAAAGAATCACAAAGAACCCTAGACTACCACTCATACTAAGCTAGTACAAATGATTAAAAGACATGTTGAGTCTTTACCTTGTGTAACCCTTGCAAATCTTGCATGGTTAAAAATTGTAGAAACCGATGCTTCTAATAGAGGTTATGGTGGAATTCTAAAACAAGTGAATCCCAATACTAATACTGAAAGTCTGATTAGATTTTATTCAGGAAAATGGTCTGAAAGTCAGAAAAAATACGCCAAGGTAGCCCATAAAATGTTAACTATTGTTAAATGTGTTAAAATTCCAAGATGATCTTTATAACAAAAAAATTATAGTTCGAATAGATGCTCAATCTGTTAAGTACATGTTTGACAACGATTTAAACATGATGCCTCTAAATTGATATTTTCAAGGTGGCAAGCCCAACTAGCCCCTTTTGATTTCGAAATTCAATACAAGAAAGGTAGGGAAAATTCTTTGCCTAATTTCCTTTCTAGGTAATACTAAAATAATTATATGAATTGTTACACATACTTGTTTTCTGAAAAAACAATAATTACTATTATGAAATGCATTCCTTTACATAAAGATATTCATTTTGTTATATTAGAAAAACTCATCCATAATATAATAGAAGAAGATTTATTTCTTCCTAATTTTGAAGATACACAAGATGAAATCGATTGGTCTAATATTGATTCATTATTTGATAAATTCTAAATCTATGTAGCATGGGTACAGATCCACCCTAGCAAATTAACGGTGGGCGAGGAAAAGGCGGCAGAAGCAACACGGGAGGTTCTCCTCCCCTAGAGAAAGAAACTCCGCTTCTTCATCATCCATCTATGCTTCTTCATCTCTAATTTCCTAGTATTACAATAGGGAAATAGAAGTCTGATAAATGTAAGAATTCTGCAAATTGCAGATTCATTCTAAGAAACACCGCATATAAGCAACCCGATCCATCTAGATGAAATTTTAATGGATCATTCATTATTTAAGCAAATATAATCATATATGGCTGCTAAACAAGCCGATTCATTTGCTTCAGTTGCCAAATAAAATACTGCAGATAGACCAAACTATGAAAAACTTGAAAATGGAGAATTGATACTTCTCGTTGAAAACTCTTAGATATGCAAACAGAATGATCCATGGAAACTTATCCAAAAATACTTAATGACTAACCATTAATTTGCAGGAGAATCTTATAAGACGAGAGCTTATTATGAATCTATTCTAGTGTCCACTAGAAGCATCGAGATAGAACATCATCAAATGAGCGAAATGACAGAACATGTTTATGGATATTCCAAGATGGTGATTAAAAAACTCCTATCAATAGAAGACTGGGGAACAACATCAATGACCGAAAAAATCATGACTATGAAAAGTTCAAAAATTTCCATTAACTATTGGGACTATATCAAAGCTTTTATCCAGACTTTATACAACAATAATATTAAGCACAAACATACATGGTTTATAAAGGTCTGTACTAAAGTTTTTGAAGACCCAATCCCCAATTGGTTCATTCAGTGGTGGTCATTCCATGGCCGAACAATTAAAATTCTGCTAGACAAATATCTGCATCTATATAAATAATGGATTAAAGTCTCACCTTTTCTGAAAGAATTATATTATTCTGATCATGTATGTAATTTAGATAAGATTGATCAGATGTATTTCTTTATTGGATTCTCTATTCCATGGATATATAAATGGAATATTGAATTTGAATATACGAAAGAACAAATAGCAAGACTATATAGTGTATTCAATACTAATTTTTGGGACAAGTTAACAAGAAAAGACCCTCTAACAAAAATTCCACATGGGAAAGAATTACTTGATTATATTAATAGTAAAATTGTCAAATATACTATTGCTCCACAGAAAAAACTTGTGGAAGATAAAAATTTGAGTTATATTTCTAGGAGACTCTTTGTGCATGACAGAGACAAAATGGTGATGATCGAAAATTATTTGGCAGAAGTCCAAAAAAATCTACTAAAAACTGTAGAATAATGTTCGGACACTTCCGTGAAAAGCCTTACAAGCGAAGAAACAGTTGAATCTGAAGATATTCAGGAATCTCAACCACTTTTACCAGAAAATATTCTCAACGATGAAGAGATAGAAAACATAGAGGGATTCCTCTACTCATCAAAAGGAAAAGACAAGATGTGACGAGAGGGACCTACCTACTAGGACCTATGTAATAGTAAAAACACTGTGCACAAAGCCCACAAGTACTATGCAAGACGTTTTTTTTCTATATATAGATGCCTGATTCTGCTAAGAGAGGCAGAAGTTTTTCTTTTCTCTTTTTATACTTCTCTTTAGCTTGGCTCTCCCTTCTCTCCTTTTGTATATTGTTCTAAAGTTTAATAAGAAGGCACTAGCCACCTTTATCTACTATTCCGTCCTTGCAATCCGGCCGCTTCAAGGTACTTATTCTTTATTATTCTGCTGTACTTTGAATGCTACTTCTTACCGTCCAACCGTGATCATGTCTGGCTAAGAAAATTCTCATGTCTATGTTAAAAATCTAACTTCGATTATTAGATAATTATGAAGAATCCAGACTCTATCTCAATATGAGCAAATATTTCTATAGCTTTTAACTTGATTCCAAAATAGTGGTACGGTCGAGTTTAATATGTCTTAGGTTGGCTTTGTCTCTGTGACTCCATCTTATAAGTTGTGCCTCTTTAGCCCATTAATTTGATGATAAAAAATGACGAATTTTTGCATAATGAGAACTTCTAGACACATGGGTTCAACCTAAGCATATTAAGTCTCTGACAGACCCCTTATTTGGGTAAAAGATTTTCATACAGTTGTTAAGCTATTTAACATTTGTTTATATTTCGATTGGTGCTTCTAGCTAGAGATTTTTGACTAAAATTTAAGCCGATATTTTATAAGTAAGTCTGAACGTAGTATGGCTTACCACTGCTTACGGATCCTGCTTTAATATAATATAATATAATATAATATAATATAATATAATATAATATAATATAATATAATATAATATAATATAATATAATATAATATAATATAATATAATATAATATAATATAATATAATATAATATAATATAATATAATATAATATAATATAATATAATATAATATAATATAATATAATATAATATAATATAATATAATATAATATAATATAATATAATATAATATAATATAATATAATATAATATAATATAATATAATATAATACCCAAAAGCAATAATGAAGCTCTTCGTTCATTTCTTCTCTCATAAATTTTTAATCACTTTTATAAAAGCAACTCCTCTGAATGCTGACATGTACATGCTTATTCTACGAAAAGTCATTACTAGTCTTACTACAAAAGATACACTTTATGAAGACTTATCTGAATATTTAGCTTGGTATGTTGATCAGTGGGAAGACTTTAACAAACTCTAATTTCATTTGCAGTATGGATTATCCCTGGCAGATAGCCAGAGGACGAGGAAGGGGTGGTCAAAATCAAAACTCTTCATATTACGGAGGACGAACAAACCCTACTTATTTTGGTAGTAGAAATAATTCTGCATATAGCTCTGCAAGTTCTAATTTTCTAGTATTGAACTTTGGTCAATTCAAAAATTCTCCAAGAAAGATCATCATCTTCAAAAACTCAAAATATTGATTCCTCAATCTATCTGAAAGATATTCCAGAAGATTATCCTTTGTACAAACAACTTCAAGCTTATTTATCCAATCATAAAAAAATTGCAGATTCATTTGCATCAATAGTCCAAGAAAATTCTGAAAATAAACCTACATATGAGAAATTGGATGCTAGAGAACTTATACTTCTTATTGAAAATCCGCATATTCCTAGACATGAAAATTCTGAAGAAGCTTGGCTATTACTCTAAAAATACTTAATTACTAATGTTTATTTCACAAGAGAATCATCTAAAACATGAACTTTTTATGAAAATATTCTGGTTCAGACATTCAGTGCGGATTTTGAACACAGCCCAATGAGAAACACTAACCCAGGTGTACATGGATACTCCAAGATGGTTGTCAAAAGGTTTATTTCTATTGAAGAATGGGAAATTTCATCTATGACTCAAAAATCAATGCATATGGGACCAATGGGACAATCTCAGATAAATTTTACATATTGGGATTATATTAAGGCATTTTCTCAAGTTTTATATTATAATAATATTAAACACAAGCATACATGGTTTATAAAAATTTGTGCCAAGGTTTTTGATAAGCCCATCCAAATTGGTTTGTGCAATGGCGGGCCTATCACGGACCTACAGTCAAAATATTACCTCTAGAATATTCTTCTCTTTATCATTCATGAAAAAAATCCTCACCTTTCTTGACTGAATTATACCTTTCTGAACATATTTGCAAAATAAACACTATTGACCAAATGTATTTCTATATAGAATTTTCTATCCCTTGGATTTATAGATGGTCAAGAGAATTGTTGAATATGAACAGACCCCTCAAAAATCAATTTTAGTTGAAGATAAAAGTCTCAATTATATTTTCAGAAGAAAACCAGCCCACGATAAAAATAAAATGGAGATGATCGAGAAATACTTAGCAGAAGTACGAAATAAATTACTCCAAATGGTTGAACAAAATTTAGATACATCAATGAAAAGTGATGAAGTAAACACTGAAGATATTACAGAATCCCAACCTCCAGAAGTTATGGGTGAAACAGATGGAGTTATTGAAAAAGCGAAAAAATTTATCAGAAAATGGAAAGTCAAAGACAAACTAGGTCAGACGGGACCCAACAACTAAATTATTAAAAACTTTTACTATGCTTGTTTTTTATGCTTTCACTATTTGTAATAGTAAAAACACTATGCACAGGGACCCACTTAGCACTGTGCAAGATGTTTTTCTTTTCCTATTTAAAGTTGCCTCATTCAGTTGTAAGAGGCAGAAGTTTTTCTTTTTTCTCTTTCATTTTCTCTCTCTAAGCTCTCCCTTCTCTCTAGATTCTCCCTTTTGTAAAATATATCCCGAAGATAAATAAGAAAGCACTAACCACTGTTTGTTAATATTTTGAGGCCTTGCTTTCGGCCATTAAGGTACATATTATATTCTTTTTTTTGTGCACTTTTAATACAACTTCTTCCCTTCCAGCCATGACTATGTCCGGCTAAAAACACTTCTTATACCTATGTAAAGAATCTAACTCTATTTACGTAGTAACTATGAAAGATTCAGACTTTATCAAAATATGAAGGAATTTTTCTATAGTTTCTTGACTTGGTTCCAAAATGGTGGTACAGTTGAGTTTAATAAACTTATGTTAGCCTTGTCTCAGTGACTTCGTCTAGTAAGTTGTGTCTCTTTAGCCCGTTATACTGATAAGAAAAGGGCGACTTTTGCACAATTAGAACTTCTAGACACATGGGTTTGATATAAGTTTATTAAATCTCTGACAGGCCCCTTGTTGGGGTAAAAGGTTCCATGCAGTCATTAAACTATTTAAAATTCTTTCATATTTTGGTTGGTGCTTTGGTTCGATTTTCCGACTACAGCTTAATCTGATATTGCTATATAGGTCTGGCAGCCTGAGTGGCATACCTCAGCCTAGTTGATCCTGTATAGCACTGTACAGGATCAACTATATAGGATCAACTAGGCTGGGGTATGCCACTCAGTCTGCCAGACCTATATAATAATATCGGATTAAGCCATAGTCGGAAAACCGAACCAAAGCTCCAACCGAAATATGAAAGAATTTTAAATATTTTAATGATTGCATGGAACCTTTGTATAGTTTGTATTAGATCCTAGGAACTTTCATAGTAATTATGTGAGTGTGGTGAAGTATTCAGCATGGGTATAAGATTTTTTATAATCATGGATATGGGAGAAGTCAGTACTAAAAGTACACAACTCGAAGAGGTAGATTTACCTCAAGATATGAATTTACTAAATAAATGGACTATTCCAAAAGTTCAATTCAAAACCATTTATGAATATGAATTTTTTGATAAAATAAAACATAAACAAATAATTAAAACCACTAAGCAATCTCTTGCTTTAAATGTTGAAGAACAGACTATTCAACTTCTCAATAAATGTGATAATGATATTTGTAAATAACATTATAATTATATGCATATTGGTCTGGTATAAATTCCCTTTAAACCTTTAATGTTAAAAGGATTCCCTGAAATATTTTTAACTACTTTGCGTGATGCTAGAAATTTAAATTTTAGAAAATCTTTAATGGGATCTATTGAATCTACCCTTACTTCTTGTATATTTTTATACTCGGCCAAATTTGCAATTATCTCTGACTGATGTGAATATTCTTTATGCTTTAACCTTAAATGTGAAAACTCATGGTTATGATTATGCGCCTGGATCTGAACTTATAGGATTATCTTATTGCATATATTATCTTTTGTTATCAACTTTAAATCCTCGATGTAAATTAATTGATGATACTTCTGATTGCACTATGATTATTGAAACCAACTTTATAAAATCCAGGATCACTACCCAACGACCTATTCGATGGGATGAAATTGATTTCCAAAAAACATGGTTTTTAAAATCAATCACTTCTCCAAAATAATTGGCGGAGGATGTGACTAATTCAGGGTTAACTCATGTAACTCAAAACTCTGATGGATGAATTTGTCTACAATTTGATAATAATTGTTCAGTCTATAGAAATTCTTTTTCTATGCCAAAAAGACTACCTTCTATACATCATATTTCTCCTATAGAACCAGAATGTGGTCCAGCTAGAAATCGTGTTGCATCTTTGCATACTATTAATTCTACAGATTTGCATGCTACACCTAAAAGTGTAGAAAATATTAAAATCAATTCTAAAACTAATATAGTTCAAGATTTTTGATAATGAAAATCCTACCCCATCTGAAATGGATTTTGATATTAATTCTGTTTAATTATGATGACACAACTTATTGATTTTAGTCCTGGTTATTGGGCAAGAAAATATATTCAAAAAGAATTTTTTGTGAAAACCTTTAGTACATGGTTTTTTGAAACTTATAGTCCTGATGAGCTACGAAATATCTCTAAAGAATTCTAGGAACTATATGCCTTACATAATAAAATTATCTTTTTTGTACCATGGTTTATGTCTGCATATTTGCCTTCATATGTAAAAATTATTGAAAAATCTTATCAGAATTCTGATGGAACAATTATTCAAGCCATGTATCCCCCTCAATCTTCCTTTGTATTACCTAATAATACTGGAATGACTTTTTCTGCTTTTCAAAAGTTTCTTGATAATGATGTTGAAAAAATCACTGTTTCTGAAATAAATAATCTTATTGCTCAAAATAATTATTTGAGTCTTTATGTTAAAGTTTTAGGAGAAGATATTTCTTCTCTTGATAAAAAATTGGATGAATTAATTGAGTTAATAAAAAAACTTAGTGATAAAATGGATTCTTCCAATATTCCTTCTACTTTTGCAACAAAGGAAGATGATTCGATATTGTCTAAACCTTGTATTCAAAGACCTAATGATATCCAAGGATTTGGAAAAAATTTTCATATGGAACAATTGGAAAAATTATTAGATAAAAAATTTTCCCATTTGAATATCAAACCTCTTGATTTATCTGATGATTTTGTGAATAACTTAGAATCTACTTTTGCTGATAATCTAGACTCTACCCAGAACATAGACGATACACTCTCCTCAGAGCTTAACAAGCTTAGGGGTATGGTTAGGAAACAACTGGGGAAAAAATATGCTGATATTCCCCGTATGACTAATGCATATTATCCCCGTCCAACTCCTCAAGATGTTCTGATTGAGGAAAGGGACTGGAATCAAACAAATACTTCTTATAGTGGTATTGCTATTTATGAATGGAATATTAATGGATTATCTGATAGACAAATTTCTATTCTTGTCCATAGAATGGTAATGTATTCTACTATTGCCACGGCTACTGCATCAGTAGAAAATCGTACCCGTTATACTGACCCAACAATTTATAAAATAATTGTCGCATGCTTTACTGGGCAACTGCGTGGCTGGTGGGATAATTTTTTAGATGATGACAAATGCGAGGCTATTTTTTCTGCCACCAATAATACTCCTGGTAAAGATAACTTAGGGAGAAC
This sequence comes from Capsicum baccatum var. pendulum, assembly GCA_030864225.1. Lineage (NCBI taxonomy): Eukaryota > Viridiplantae > Streptophyta > Magnoliopsida > Solanales > Solanaceae > Capsicum > Capsicum baccatum. The sequence continues at coordinate 59,544,535 of CM061555.1, forward strand.
CCTAGAAGTAGGAAGGCCAGATGCAGTATATACTCTTATGCTTACTATTATTGAACATTTTGGAAGAAGATTTATCAATCAATATGAAAACATTAGAACTCTTCTTAATGGCCTTAAATGTAGGACTTTAGGAGAATTTAGATGGTATAAGAACACCTTTTTTAGTAGGGTTATGAATTTACCCGAAAGTAAGTATGAGCATTGGAAAACAAAATTCATTGATGGTCTTCCCTCTCTATTTGTTGAAAGAGTTAGAAAAACACTTAGAGGATAGAAAAACACTTAGAGGATCTTATGGTGAGATTAAATATTCTGAAAACACGTATGATCAGCTTATTGTAGCTTGTACTCAAGAAGGTTTAACCCTTTGTAACAAGCTGAAATTAGCTAGACAAATTAAGCTTGACAAACTTAGAGAAAAATCCCAATTAGGAGATTTCTGTGAATAATTTGGTATGGATAAACCAGTCTCAGGAAAAACCTAAATATATTCTAAGTCTGATAAACTGTATAGAAAAAAACGCTCTAGACATAGAACTAATGAAGAGCGTAAAACGAGAAAAAACTATCGTAAGTCTATCAGATTTACGAAAAATAGATCCAAAAGAGATTTTGCAAAAATCAAGTGCTATAGGTGCAACCAATATGATCATATAGCTCCAAACTGTAAGTTACAAAAAATCAAGTCTTTAGGACTTTCTGATGAAGTTCATGACCAAGTCTATGGTTTATTATATACTTCTGGTTCTGAATCTGATTATAATTGCGATTCTGCATTTGAAAATGATATTGAATTACCTTGTTCTGATAGCGAACAAGATTATATTAATAAATGCAATGACTGTAATAATGATAATTGCAACTGTGATAAAACAATGTATAAGTTACAATCACAGATTGAAGATTTAGATTTGAATATTCAAACCCTTACTACTGATAATGTCTTAGAATTACTAAAAGAAGTTTCGGATGAAAAACTTCGTGAAAAAATCATTAATTTCGCTACTTAAAAATCTGTTAATGATACTGCTAGTACTTCTAAAATCACCCCAATGATCATTATTATATGCCTTATTCTTTATCTGAGGTCAACAGACGTCTTGCATTAAGTCAAACCCCAGGAAGAGATACAACTTTTGATGATTTAAAAGCAGAGGTTGAAAAATTAAAAATAAAAATTATCTCTTTAAAGAAAATCAAATGATCTCTGATCAAAGGATTTTGATTATTGAAAAAGATATTTCTAACATTTCTGAAAATACTATTTCTTCTAATTCTAAAGGGAAAGAAAAAGATTTTGAAAATACAAACAATTCTGATAATGATAATATTATTCAAAAAATTGATTTAAAAAATGACTATTTTTTGGGTATGATGCAATTAGTTACTACTCATAAATGGTATATACAATGTACTATTTTAATTAATAAAGAATTTTCCATCACTAATATAGCTATGATTGATAGTGATGTTGATGTTAGCTGCATTCAAGAAGGTTTAATTTCGATCAGATATTTTGAAAAAAATACCCACATAATTAAGTCTGCATCCGCTCATAAACTCGATATTAACTATAAATTGCCTAGTACTCATATTTGTCGAAATAAAATTTGCATTCTGCATTTCTCTTTTTTAGGTAAAAATAATAATTATATCCTCCTATTATTTTAGGAATGCCTTTTATCAATGTTATCTATCCTTATACGCATATCGATGCAAATGGTTTTAAGGATACTTATAAAAATAAAGAAATTTCTTATTCTTTTGTAACTGATCCGGTAACCAGAGATATAAATACTCTACTTAGTATGAAACAACGACAGGTAAATTTCTTACAATTAGAAATGATGAGTATAAATATTCATGATACAATGAAGTCTGTTAAGGTTCAAGAAAAAATAAAAATAATTTCTGATCAATTGATCATTGATATTTGTGCTGATCACCCTAATGCCTTTTGGGATCGCAAAAAACATATTGTTTCTTTTCCTTATGAAGATGGTTTCAGTGAAGCCAAAAGTCCCACAAAATCTAAACCTTACCAAATAATACAGAGTTAGTAGAATTCTGTAAAAAGGAGATTGACAGTCTCTTACAAAAGGGTCTTATAAAATCCTCAAAATCCACTTGGTCTTATACTGCTTTCTATGTGAATAATGTTGCTGAAAAAGAACAAGGTATGCCAAGACTTGTAATCAATTATAAACCTTTGAATAAAGTTTTAAAATGAATTAGGTACCCAATACCTAATAAAAAAAGACATGCTTTCTAGATTATATGACGCTAATATATTTTCTAAATTTGATTTAAAGTCTGGTTATTGGCAAATTCAGATTGATCAAGATCACATTTATAGAACTGCTTTTAAGGTCTCTTTTGGACAATATGAATGGAATGTTATGCCATTTGGTTTAAAAAATACTCCTTTTGAATTTCAAAAAATTATGAATGACATATTTAATCCTTATATGTATTTTATAATTGTTTATATTGATGATATTCTAGTATTCTCAAAAACCCTTGAATCACATTTTAAACATCTAAATATGTTTAAACAAATTGTTTTACAAAATGATTTGGTTATTTCTAAATAAAAAATGAGTTTGTTCCAGACGAATATTAGATTTTTAGGTCATAATATTCGTCAAGGTACAATTGAACCTATACAAAGAGTTTTAGATTTTGCTGACAAATTTCCTGATATTATTACTGACAAAACCCAGCTGGAAAGATTAATCACTTAAGTCAATATCAAACCAATAAATATTATCGTCATGGAATTCGTTGAGACTAGAGATAAATTCTTCTTCAATTATTTTATGGATGAGAGTTTCTAATATCATATAATGAATGCCTTCATTTAAAGGAATACCTTTAATAATAATAATAACAGTTTTTTCAAAGAGATAGTAAGTATAAAAATTCATTGGTCTTTCAAATATTCTCTGGAGAGAAAATCGGGCAAAAAATTTTCACTTCCCTTTTTATATTTTATTTCAAAATCCAAAGCGGCTAGCTGAGCCTGCCACCTGGCAAAAATTAATTTAGAAGCGTCCTAATTAAAGTCTTTGTCAAACATGTGTTTAACAGATTGGGCATCAATTCTAACTATAAACTTTTGATCATACAAATCATCTTGAAATTTTAAAACACATTTAACAATGGTTAACATTTCATAAGCTATAGTAGCATATTTTTTCTGACTTTGATATTATTTGCCAGAATGAAATCTAACTAAACATTTATGAGGATTAACTTGTTTAAGTATTCCTCGACAACCAATATTTGAAGGTCAGTTTCAATTATTTTCAACCAATTAGGATTTGCAAGAGTTACACATGGTAGAGTTTGAATTCGTTTTTTAATCAATTTTATCAAATCACTGTGGACTTGGGGCAAGGCATTTTATAACCCTTTTTTAATGCTACATCTAATTTTCATAATATAATTTAATATAATATAATATATAATAGATCGGATAATGATTAGGTTTAAACTGTGGAGTGTTTGTGCAGATCTAAATTCTGTTTACGTGGTGCTGTTCAGGTATGTTTCTGTCCACTCTGAAATTCAGTAGCTATTTCTAGATATCTTGTATGTCTTTTGGGTGACTTTGACATCAATAGTTGTTGTGACCCAACTTCTTCTCTTAATATTTTCTCCAAATTGTGTTGTTTTTCCTTACTTCACCTAAAATACTAAATGGATGTTGGGGTGCGCCATTGCTTTACAAGATAAGGATGAGATATTGATTTAACCTTTCTCATGGTGATGTAGCAATTTAGGTTTAAGATCAATAAAGAGGCAGGTTTTCTGTTTTGGGATAAATTGGGATTACAAAATAGATATGGGGATGAAGATTCCAACTTCTAAGCTATTAGTTATGAGAACAAGAGCTTTTGCTTTAGAATAAAATAGAGGAAAAGAAGAATGGTCTCATTTGTGTTTTGGCTGCTGTTCTGCTTTAGAATATTTCATAAAAAAAAAAGGATGCACCTTTACCAGGAAGGCTGCTTTAGAAAAAAACTTAATGAAGAAAGAGCCCACTCCGCTAGGATTTGAACCAGAGACATCATAGTACTCACCCACTTCATTGACCAAATTACATAGATATATTTTTAAAATTATACAAATAATATACTGTGTTTAGTGGGAAGACCACGGGTTCACATGACCCTTTTTTATGTATAAATTTGCCGCTGGCTGCTATCTGTTTGAAGGTCAACAATTAGATTCGAAGGTTAGTAACTAGTTGAGTGTTGTCGTATTTCTAATTATATGATTTGTATTAACATCTATTGCTTCACTTGTTTTGTACATTCTATTTTGTTATCTCGTATTATTTCCTACTTTCCTGTATCAGTTACATTCTTATTTTGAGCCGAGGGTCTAGGGTTGTGCAAATTTTGGTTAAAACTGATAACCCAAACCGATAGTTATTTTATATGGTTAACGGATCGGTTTTTTTAATATCGGATCAGGTATCGGTTTAACAATTTCCATTTTCCACTAATGGGTTATCAGTTCGAGCCTCGAGTTTCTTTATTTTTTATCGGGCCACCCGATAACTCAATAAAAAAAGCATACTATGTCCAATACTGGTACTCTGGTAGCATACCCGTACACTCACCACTGACCCAAAACTCTAAAGGACCAAAATCCAAATGCCCAATTCCCAAACGGACCTACTTAGAGACTTAGTCACTTAGGCAGTTAGGCTTAGGGTTTCATATCATTTCATCTTCTTTTAATTTTAAATTTTCATGCGATCTGTCTGAACTCTGCATATCAAATGCAACCTCTATCTTTATTTTAGTCCAGGGAGCAGCTACAATCTAACTAATAAATAATATGGTAGAAAGGAATAGATGAATCTTTCTACCATACTATCCAAGCTCATCGGCTCAAAGACCGCATCAGCCTCTCTGTAATGATAAAGAAGAAGGGAGAAAACATGTTGAGAAATTTGGGAATTTTGAATACTATAATTGGGAAAGCAGTAGATGAGATGGTGGATGGAATAGGAAAGAGTAGTGGAATCCACGTGGTAGAATTTCAGTGGCAGGCCAGCACATAAGGGGCACGTGACAATTGACTCTCATCCGATTGGATTAAATAACAGCTGGCACGGATCCGACGGTGCTAATGAGACTAGCGGTTATAATTATTGTATATCAACTACGGGGGAGGGGGGAAATCATCAATGACCCGGTGATTGTCTAAATTTCTCTCATAAATTCTCTCTACCTCTTCTCTCCTTCTTCTACTACTTCTCTTTCTTCCTTCTCTTTAATCACTCAATTCTACCATTGTTATAGGTTCTTACACCATTGGAGAATCACTAAGTTACTGCCATTGTTGTAGCTTAGTTAAGTGAATGTAGTAGTGAAGTGATTGTAATTGTTGTTCCACTATTAATAAAATTCCCAATTTCCTTCGATCAATTCGTGTTTCGATTACAACTATTACAAGTGGTATCAAAGCAACTCCTGGCCATAATGACTATTACAGAAACTTGTTCCAAATTCATGGAGGAATTCTTGAAGAAATTGGATTCACAGCTCCAAGGTCACATAGAAGAATCAAGAAAAAAAATGGAGTCCCACGACTCGAAGCTGGATGACTTGGGAAAAAAACTGGATGTGCTAATGGAGAAACTTATTGCCCCACAAGATGGTATACTGGGTAGTGCTCCACGACCTGGGCCACCACTGGATACTTCTAGGAGCAGGCCGCGCATGGAGGAGCAAGGTGATAATTGTTGGGGAAGAAACTTAGGTAACCACCACTATCCTAGGGTGGAATTTCCTTTTTTTGAAGGTGTTGACCCTTGCTCATGGCTGCATAAAGGAGAAAGGTACTTCCAGTACCATCATATCCTTGACCCGACCCAAAAATTAGAGATTGCAGTCCTGCATCTTCAAGAAAAAGTTGAATCCTGGTATCTTTTCTATCACATCAGTAGAGGTACAGTTAGATGGGAAACTTTTACTGAAGAAATTTGCAAAAGATTTGAAGGTAGTGATAATAGTAACTTCAACTTGATTGGTGAATTCAAAAAAATTGAGCAAAAGGGCACGGTTGACGAGTATCTCGAGAAATTTGTAGAATTAAAAACATGGGTTTTAATTAGAAATCCAACATTGTCTGAAGATTTTTTCATGGAATTTTTTATAGAAGGGTTAAAAGAAGAAATTAGGCACACTGTGAAGATGTTGAACCCTTATTCTGTGAGCCATGCAGTAGACAAAGCTAAACATCAAGAACGTTTGTTAAATATTCAGCATAAGAAGGAAAAGAGTCAACTGTCAAGAGGGTCATATGGTGGAGGGAGTTCAGGTGGTTATGGAGCTTCTTGAGGTGTTTCCAACTCCTCTGGAAATCCATCCAACATACTCTTTGAACAAAGGAGGGCTTAGGGCTTATGCTATAAGTGTGGTGACAAGTACTACGTCGGGCACCAATGTAAACAGAAGCACCTCAATGCCATGACTGCTTTAGAAAACCCTAAGGAATTAGAAGGTGAAGCACATCGAGGAACAGGGGATGAGGACCTTACATTGGTCTTGGAGGAAGAAAGGATACAGGAAGCCATCAGTCTTAATTCTTTATGTGGAACTGAAGTACCCAATACTATAAGGCTTCAGGGGGAGGCTAAAAAGAATAAGGTGACTGTGTTGTTGGATTCAGGAAGAACTCATAGATTCTTGGACATTGAAACTGCTAAAAAGATTGGTTGTACTGTGTGTGAAGCTACTTCAATGAGAGTGACTGTAGCAAATGGCAATCATATCATGAGTAGACATTATTGCCCCAATTTCAGGTGGAAAATTCAAGCGGTAGAGTTTATTGACTCCATCAGAATGGTGAAGTTGGGGGGAAATGATATGATACTGGGTGGTGATTGGATGAAAAGTCATAATCCAGTACTTTTGGACTTTGTGGAATACAAGGTAGAGGTGACACATCAGGGGAAGCGAGTGGAATTGAGAGGGTTGTATCATCAAGCAGAATTGAAAAGCATGACTGAAGGTGGGTTTAAGCAATTACTCAAGAAAGGGCAAGCCATATGGGCACATCTTTTCACTATCACTGCTACTGGTAATGAGGAAAAGGAGACATACCTGAAGAATTGCAAGTGATTTTGCAGGAATTTTCAGATGTGTTCGCTGAACCTAAGACTCTACCACCAAGCAGGAGCCTTGATCATTACATTCCCCTGAAATATGATGCTTCTCCGGTCAATATTAGACCCTACAGGTACAACTATTTCCAAAAGAATGAAATTGAAAAGCAAGTATCTGAAATGCTGAAAAATGGTATTATACAACCTAGTCATTCTCCTTTTTCTTCTCCTGTGCTTTTGGTTAAGAAAAAGGATGGAAGTTGGAGGTTTTGCATTGATTAAAGGGAACTAAATAAAATGACAATTAAAGATAAGTTCCCTATTCCATTGGTGGAGGACTTCGATACAAGACAACCCAAGAACACAAGAAAACAAACACCAAAACAGTCCACTAGTTCAAGGAACTATGGACCTCTTTTGGTGACCCTCTCGGATTCAAGAACACAACAAGAACACCATGTAATGAGGTGTTTAACACCTAATTTCCAGCATCAAACCAAACTATATTATGATAATAAAAATGAAGAACAACAATGTTACAACAACAATAACCAAATGGCTTGAAAAACAACAACACAAACTACAAGATTAGGACAAGAAACAAAGATAGATAATTAGACAGATGTTGATGTAGTCTTAACAACCCAAGAGTATATTTCACTCTTGGACATTTAACACTTCATAAAACAAACACCTAACTCTTACAATGACACAAGAGGGTCATCCACCTCTCAAAGCACCAAAGTCTCAAGCTTTGCAACACACAAGAGAATCCACCCTTATGTTATGCTCTAATTTCAGTTTTGAGAACTCCCTCTCACAAGAGTAGTGTCTTCAATATCAAGCATAAACTAAGAAAATAAACCCTACAAGGTTCTATTTATACAAAATTACAAATAATAGAGAAATGACAAAAGAGCTCTTTTAGTGACTAATCTTCAAAAATACTCAAAAGTATCATGATCATACTTGTATCATCCTCTCCATCTTGAGCGGAATTTGACCACAAATTCACGGGCTCACCCCTTTTACAAAGGCACTTCACAATCTCCTTCTTCCGGCCACACATCTTCTCCATACTCTTCATTTTATAAGTCGTCTTCTTTTTGCTCTTCATCTTGCGATTTGTCATCATTCTTAACCGATTCAATGCCCATCTATTCTCCAAGATAGTACAATATACCCTCCCTCCCCGTAGGATTATATTCCTCCGGTTTGGGCACACGCTAGCCTTGTGCCCCCACCCTTGACACTTGAAGCATTGAAACCCCTTGGGATTGGAAGTAAAATTCAATTTACCTTCATACCGTGGAGGATGTTTTTGGAAACCCTTGGTGGCCTCGGGTTGGGTAGCCATGAATGAGTTCTCTTTGATCCCCCTCTCAACCTCTAAAGTCACGTGGAAGATGCCATCTACGGTGTCGAATTTGTGAAGAGTCATGCTAGTGGAGATGTCCTTGTTTAACCCAACCTTGAAGCACACAATGTCATCACTTACTTGCTCGCCTCGGTGGTCAAGTTTCAACATCAATTGTTGAAATTCATCGTAGTAAGCCATGACACTCTTGCTCCCTTGCCTCAAATTATACAATTTGGCAAGAAGCTCATGCCTATAAGTCTCGGACAAGTACCGCTGCCACATAAGGTTCTTCAACCGAAACAAAGGAGGAGGTTTTCCCTCAATCATCTCATTCTCAAACCGTTTAATATACTCCCACCATGTATTAGCATACCCTTTGAAGTGAGCTATAGCGTAGCAACTTTTCTTTTCTTCGGTGAGATCATTAAGTTGGAAGATCTTGTCACAAGACGACTCCCATGCAAGGTAGGCTTCAATATCACTCTCACCTTTGAAAATGGGAAGGCTCACTTTGATGGAATTGAGACCTACATCTCAGTTTGGATGGCCATATCTCACCTCTCGGTCTAACTCCCCATGTCTACCCCTCATTCTTTCTTCCCTTAAGTAAACATCATCATACGACCCATAACCACCATGTTGTTCTCCCCTACCATAGACCTCAACATGGATGGGTCTATTTGGGTTAAGTGGAGCTTGTAGTGGCGGGATTGGATTTGGATAGTGAGGTCTTTGGTCAAGTGGAGTTTGGATGAGAGGGTTCGGGTTTGGTGGTGGTATTTGGGTTCCAATCCCTTCTTGTTGGAATTGGTGGAGTGGAGGATGGTTTGGTCTATCTTGTTCTAGGCTTCGGGAGTAGATATTGGTTGGATTTGTGGCAATTGGTGGATATAGCATTTGGTGCATGGTCCTGGGAGTATTAGTTGGGCAATTGTTTTGAGGTGTGGAAGGTCGACTCCTTTGGCTTTCCACACGTTATAATCTCCCACTTATTGATGCCACATCCATATCTAATTTCTCTAGACCCACATTCAACCTAGCCATATCTCGGGACATAGTTTCAAGGCGAGCCAAAATGAGATTGATGGCATTATTATTCATTGTTTGAGTATTTGAAGCCTCGGGTTCCATTGTGGTTATACCAAAAACAACCCTTGAAGTTATGGTCCAACAAGACACCCAATCAATCCACAATGCCACACACAACAATACAATACAAATCCTACAAAACAAAACACACGTTAGTTCAAAACAACCTCCCACAGTGAAATCTGACCTTCAGGTTTCTTCAAACTCAAGCTTAATAATGGTGGATGGCTCAAATAACCTCCAATTTAGCTCAAATTCTAAACCTATACTCCGGTAGTGTCAGAGAACACAAATCTAACACTAAAAACACAAGAAAAACACAAAATCAATAACTCAAAATTTGACCTAGGGTCAAAAACGGGTTTAGTTTTTGTTTTTGGGGATTTTTGATTTTGACACTTTATTTTTTTTGGATTTTTAATTTCTAGACTCTAATAGTGTTAGGGAACAAGGATCTAAAACTAGAAACAAACAAAACACATAAAAATCAAGTTTTTTTGAAAGACCCTAAAAACGTGAACAGTAACTTTTTTCTTTTTCTTCCTTTTCACTTTTTTTTTATTTTCAAGATAACAACCCCAAGATTGATTTTGTTCCAACAAAATAAAACCTTGATTTGATACTAAATGATACAATACATCCCAAGAACACAAGAAAACAAATACCAAAACAGTCCACTAGTTCAAGGATCTATGGACCTCTTTTGGTGACCCCTCTCGGATTCAAGAACACAACAAGAACACCATGTAATGAAGTGTTTAACACCTAATTTCCAGCAGCAAACCAAACTATATTATGACAATAAAAATGAAGTACAACAATAACCAAACGGCTTGAACAACAACACCACAAACTACAAGATTAGGACAAGAAACAAAGATACATAATTACACAGATGTTGATGTAGTCTTAACAACCCAAGGGCATATTTCACTCTTGGACCTTTAACACTTCATACAACAAACACCTAACTCTTACAATGACACAAGAGGGTCATCCACTTCTCAAAGCACCAAAGTCTCAAGCTTTGCAACATACAAGAGAATCCACCCTTATGCTATGCCCTAATTTTAGTTTTGAGAACTCCTTCTCACAAGAGTAGTGTCTTCAATATCAAGCATAAACTAAGAAAATAAACCCTACAGGGTTCTATTTATACAACATTGCAAATAATAAAGAAATGACAAAAGAGCCCTTTAGTGACTAATCTTAAAAAATACTCAGAAGTGTCATGATCATGATCATACTTGTATTAGACTTGATGGATGAACTGCATGGGTCCATTATTTTTTCCAAAATTGATCTGAGAGCTGGATATCACCAGATCAGAATGGGATAAATAGACATCCACAAGACTAGATTTGTTACACACCTAGGGCACTACGAATTCAAGGTTATGCCCTTTGGCTTAACCAATGCCCCAGCCATATTTCAGGGCCTTATGAACCATGTGTTCAGAAACCAAATCAGAAAATTTGTGCTTATATTCTTTGATGGTATTTTAGTATACAGTTCTTCCTCGGAGGAACATATTATTCACCCGAGAGAAGTGCTTTTGCTATTAAGGAAGGAGCAGCTTTTTGCTAAGTTGTCCAAATGCTCTTTTGGATAGTCTCAAGTAGAATATCTTGGGCATATCATCACAGGTTCTGGTGTAACTACAGACCTTAAGAAAGTGGAGACAATGTATAATTGGCCTAAACCCACAACTCTGAAGGCATTGAGGGGTTTCTTAGGGCAGACTGGGTACTACAGGAGGTTTGTGCAGTCTTATGGGGTTATCAGCAAACCACTGACTAATATGCTCAAGAAGAATGCCTTCTACTGGAATGAAGAGGCTGAAGTTGCTTTCAACAGACTCAAAGAGGTTATGACTACAGCTCCAGTGCTAGCTTTGGCTAATTTTCACAAGCCCTTCGTTGTAGAAACTAATGCATGTTCAAAAGGAATTGGAGTTGTCCTAATGCAAGAAGGCAGACCCCTAGCCTTCTTCAGTAAGGCTTTAGGTACCATGAATTTGGGCTTTTCTAATTATGAAAAAGAATATTTAGCTGTACTATCAGCTGTGGATAGGTGGAAACATTACTTACGAAGTAGTCATTTCATCATTAGAGCGGATCATCAAAGTCTGAAATTCCTACTGAAACAAAGATTAACAACAGCTCTACAACAAAAAGGTCTAACAAAGCTTATGGGAATGGACTATGAGGTCCAATACAAAAAGGGGACTGAAAACAGAGTGGCAAATGCCCTTTCTAGGAGGCAGGAAGAAGAAGAGTCCGAGTTGAAAGCTATATCAGGGGTTGAGCCTACGTGGATGTTGGAAGTTAGTGCTAGTTATGAGCATGACCCTTTTGCTCAACAACTGATCATGGAGCTCATCACTAAGCCTGCTGGAAAAGCTGATTACACACTCACTCAAGGCATATTCAGATACAAGTTGAAGCTATTTGTTGGGAAAAGTTCTAATCTGAGGTTGAAAATCTTTGAAGCTATGCACCAATCTCCCCTTGGGGGTCATTCAGGCCAGCAAAGTTCATACAAAAGAGTTAAAATGGTATTTTATTGGCCCACTATGTGACTTAATATCCTAAAATGGGTTTCAAAATGTGACTTATGTCAAAGAATCAAGGTGGAGAATGTGCCCTACCCAGGGTTATTGCAACCCTTACCCATTCCCCAAGCACCCTGGCAAGATATTGCCATGGACTTCATAGAAGGGCTTCCTTCTTCAGGTCAGAAAAATACCATCTTAGTAGTGGTCGATCGGTTCACTAAATATGGGCATTTATCAGGACTCAAACACCCTTACAATGCCCAGGATGTAGCTGATGTATTCCTAAAAGAGATCTACAAGTTGCATGGCCTACCAAAGACCATTGTATCGGAAAGAGACCCCATCTTCACCGGTGAATTCTGGCAGTAATTGTTCAAATCCATGAGCATCAAACTGAATTTATCCACTTCATACCATCCTCAAACGGATGGATAGACGGAGCGATTAAATCGTTGTTTGGAAACCTACTTAAGGGCTATGGTGTTTGCTAATCCTAAGTAGTGGTTGAAATGGCTTCCTTTAGCCGAGTCGTGGTATAATACCAACCACCATAGTGCCCTTAAGATATTCTCTTTCGAGGCTTTGTATGGATTTCCTCCACCTCAAGTACCTCTTGGGTCCTTACCCCACCCCACCCACTCTCCAGTTGGTCAGTATTTAGCCCAACGTCAGCATATGCTTGAAACTCTCAAGAAAAACTTGCATCAAGATCAAACTTGTATGAAGTTCTTTGCAGACAAATATTGTACAGATAGGGAGTTGGCTGTTGGGGATCTAGTCTACCTGAAGCTACAGCCTTACTGTCAAGCTTCAGTGGTGGTTCGACGAAATTTGAAGCTCAGTGCCAAGTTCTACGGGCCTTATAAAATTCTAAAGAAAATTTATACAATAGCTTACCAGCTTGCACTACCTCCGGGGTCGAGCATCCACCCCGTCTTTCATATTTCTCAGCTAAAGAAATATGTAGGCCCAACGATTACACCGCAGCAGCAGCCACCAACATGTGATGTTGATGGTTTTATCCTAGCTCAACCAGTTGCAATCCTCCAACGTCGCATAGAAAGAGTCAACAACACAGCAGCCGTTAAAATTTTGGTGTAGTGGTCCAACCTTGGTCCTGATGAAGCTACATGGGAGGATTAGGGTTCCATCAAGAGTCAATTCCCTGACTTTATCACCCGACACTGACCTTGAGGTCAAGGTCAATTTGAACGGAGGGGTAGTGTAATGATAAAGAAGAAGGGATAAAATATGTTCAGAAATTTGGGAATTTTGAATAATAGAATTGGGAAAGCAGTAGATGAGACGGTGGATGGAATAGGAAAGAGTAGTGGAATCCACGTGGTAGAATTTCAGTGGCAGGCCAACACATAAGGAGCACGTGACAACTGAATCTCATCCAATTGGATTAAATAACAGCTGGCAAGGATCCGACGGTCCTAATGAGACTAGCGGTTATAATTGTTGTATATCAACTACGGGGTAGGGGGGAAATCATCAATGACCCGGTGATTGTCTAAACTTCCTCTCATAAATTCTCTACCTCTTCTCTCCTTGTTCTACTGCTTCTCTTTCTTCCTTCTCTTTACTCACTCAATTCTACCATTGTTATAGGTTCTTACACCATTGGAGAATGACCAAGTTACTGCCATTGTTGTAGCTTAGTTAAGTGAATGTAGTAGTGAAGTGATTGTAATTGTTGTTCCACTATTAATAAAATTCCCAATTTCCTTCGATCAATTCGTGTTTCGATTACAACTATTACACTCTCTCAGGCTCAGCCTCTCTCAGTAATCAAAGATCAGTATTCAAGCTCGATTTTGCTAAAAACTGAAGGGACCCAAGCCAATTTTTGCTTTTGCTCTCAATAGTCAACAGGTAAGAATTTTTGTTTTTGCTCGATTTCATTCTTAGAAGTCTTCTGATGGGGTAGGTTTTTTATTGGAACTGCTTGAATTCAATTGTGTTTTGCGTGATATTTGGTTCAAAGATGGTGAAAAGAAGTTCAGAAAGTTGGGTTCTTTTGGATGTGTTTTTGAGATGATTTGTTCATTTGGTAAAATTATGTCACAAAGATGGGTTTCTAGTCATACCCATTTGAAAAGTTCTTGATTCAACATAGAAAAGATGGTGTCTTTACATGTCCCCCTCCCCCATTTGGTGAAATTTCAGATTTTCATGAAGAACTAAACACATCTTCTTCATCCCCATCTGGGAACTAAATTTTATATTAGTCTAGCTGTTCTTTTCATTATGGTTATATTAGCTGTCCTATTTTTCATATCTGGTCTACTCCTCCATTTGCTAGTTAGGTTCCTTATTAAACACCCTCCTTCTTCAGAATCATCTCAGTCTAATGGATAGTGGATACCCTGAAGTTTCTAGTTCAGATGTATTGCAAGGACAGTTACAGCAGTTGTTTCATTTACATGATCCTGTTTTGGAATTATTGGTATAAATCTAACTGCTTGGAATCATCTGGGAACATGATTATTCTACTGCTAATTGGCTAATCCTATTAATTTTCAACTTATGTGAGCCTGTGACTTTTACTTCGGATTTTTCTATTTTGTTTGTGCTAACAGTTTTAAATTAATTTGTGACTTGAGTTTTAATGTTTTGTATTCTATTTGTGGCTTTGTGCTAGGGACTTTGTGCATAGAAACAAGAAAAAGCACTAAGCAGTTGGTCGTAGCGATGTAGTCGTAGGCAGTAGCTTACTACTTACTAGCTTTGGATTTCAAATTAGATATGTTTAATGTTAACGGTTCACCTAATAACCGAACCGATAACAATGAAAAAGCGATAAACCGATAACCGATTAACTGATATCTTAACGGATTAGCATATATACAAACCGATAATGAATAAGTAAAACCGATAATTTTCAAAACCGAACCGAACCGACCGATATGCAGCCCTACGAGGGTCTATTGGAAACAACTTCTCTACCTTCACAAGGTAGGGATAAGGATGCATACACACCTCCCTCCCCACTCCCCACTTGTGGAATTACATTGGGCATGTTGTTGTTTTGCGTTAGACAATAGGACTTAGCTAGTTTTAATTTATTCCTGAACTGTTTGATAACAATATTTCACTTATGTAGGTAATGAATCAGTTATAACTTTTGTGACCTTTCTTGTTGGTTTTGCTTAGTATGGAGGTGGATGATATGCTTAGCCAGTTGCCGGAAGAAGTCCTTATCTCAATTATTTCTAAGTTGACAATGGAAGAAGTAGTGGCCACAAGTTTCCTTTCAAGTCGATGGAGGTACCTCTGGAAGCATGTCCCATGTCTCAGCTTTAATCGCCCAGAGCTTTCAAACATGGGGTTGAATCGTATGAAGATCTGCACAAGCAAAATAATGCGACATATAAGTTGGATTAATCATATGTTGGATTATCATAAGTGTCCTGTTTTAGAAGAATTTAGCATTTCTTTTCCTTTCCTTGAGAGTGTTAGTGATGCTGCTGAAGGTGAAGTTTTTAAGTGGCTCAACTTTGTATCATCAAGGAAGATCCAAAGCCTTAATTTAGATTTCTCAGTCAATGGCAGGTGGGCAGAGAATATAGAACTCTCTGAATATTCCTTCCCCACTGAACTTGTAAGCTCTTCACTCAAAGGTCTCAAAAAGCTGACTCTAAATGAAGTTCTTGTGGACTCTCAGTCAGTTGAAAGTTTACTCTTGAGCTGCCCCCTTCTTGAACTATTATCTATCACACGGTCTTATCTATTAGTACATTTGAAAGTTGTTGGTCCTTCCCTCAAGTTGAAGCATTTGGTGATGCGGTTTTGCCCTATGAGATACTTGGAGATCCGTGATGTTAATCTTGTCTCCTTTACATTTAGGGGATCAATGACAAACTTTGTTCTCGAGAATGTTTCTTCAGTTCGTAATATTGATATTAGTATTTCCACGTGTGGATTGCTATATAAACTTGCTCCCACGGTTACAGCAAATTTCACCCAATTGGTGATGCTCACACTTGAAGGTTGTCATGAAACAACAGTAAGCAATTTCCCCCCTCCATAGAGAACAACTTGTTTGGGCCTCAGACATCGTTGTCTTACAATAGTTCTGTTACCTTGATTTCGTTATTCTCTGTTAGTTTTTAAATTTTCAGCATCTTTATTTTTGTGCTTTTCCAATTCAAGAATCTCAAACTAATTTTTTTTTCCAGATCCGTCATTTTAATGGTTCTTTTCCAACATTCAACAATCTCAAACGGCTTATGTTAAGATTCGATTACGTGACTGGTTATTCTCTACTTGAAAGTATTGCACTTCTAGAGGCAGCTCCATACCTGCAAAAATTTACAATCGAGGTAAAAGTTTATTCTTTAACCATAGGGCTTCTACGAAAATGAAAAAAAGAACAAATTTCTCTTAAAACATATTTCTCTTATGTTGACCCTATCACTACAAAAAGCATGTAATTACGACAGTTAATTTAACGTGTTGCAGCGGTTTTGAACTGCCGCTTGAGACAGTTGCGGCGGGTTTCAAATCCTCCATAATAACGTGTCCGTTAAATAATTGTGCGGTTTTAGTAGAACCGCCACAAACTTTCATGTGATAAAACGGCAGTTTCTATCCCCTTATATATGATGTGCAAACTGGCGGTCAAAACCACCACAACGCTGAAAATGTATTTCTATATGCCATATTGTATACAATCTGGTTTTAAATTTTATTACTACCTCCGTTTAAAAAAGAATGACCTGGTTTGACTTGATACGGAGTTTAAGAAAATAAAGAAGACTTTTAAATCTTGTGGTCTTAAATAAAAGATACTTTAATCTTGTGGTCTTAAGCATGCCACGTGGAAAGTTAAAAGTAAAAAGTTGCTAAAAATGGAAAAAGGTCATTCTTTTTGAAACGGACTAAAAAGGAAAGTAGGTCATTTTTTTTAAACAGATGGAGTATTTATTATCTATCCAATCCTGTTTATCACACAAATGCATCTACTTGTCTAATTTTTTGGGATAACTTTGACGCACACAAAAAAAGAATCAGTAAGTTATGTAATAAAATTTTACTAAAGAAGTATAAGAACTTCAACATTACATCATTAAATGAAAATAAATTCCAAAAAAGAATCATAGCAGTCCTTAGAAACATTTATGAATGAGCACTATACGTGATCTGCTTTGAGCTTGCCTTCTCAACATTGGTACCACAATATCTTTGAGAATATCTTTTTCCATTAGTCATTTCGCTGCAGCTTTAATTTCCTGTTCCCTGCATAAAAAGATTGCATCACATGAAGACAGTTAGAAGTTCCAGAAGTCATTTCAGACATTTGTTGAACTTCTTTTGTCTTCTCTTGCCACATCTTTGTATAGCTTTTAGTCAATGAATTCATATAAGTTCTCTCCTGCTTGTACTGACTGGATGATATCCTCTTCTTCTATAGTATAGAAGCTGCAGAACAAGAACAAACACAAAGAGCGTGTATCCCCCATAGTTGTTTCCTTCTAGTAATAATTCCTCAAGGAAAAGAGAGAAAATGAACAGAAAATACCAGTCTAAAATGAAGTTTCCTAGCAAGCCTCTCAAGTAATGGTCGTGGAGGAAGCTATGCAGAGGATAAATATGAATAATTAACACGATACTGGTAATAAAAGCTCCCCACAACATGCAAAACCACATTATATTAAGGTGTTCAGACTTATAGGTGTTCAATCAGCCATAATATTGCGACTTTGCAAATTAGCTGAGTTCATTTGAGAACTTTTTCTAGGTGACCACAAATTGATCTAGGGGCAGAGCTATTGAGGGGTTTGCATTTGGCACAAAAATTCTCCAATTTAATCATGTCAACAAAATCTAGGTGACCAGAGCTACCAACACATTGATCAGCTTGAGAGAAAATATCTGCAAGTGCGCAATGACTGATTCTCGTCAGTTAGCTTTCAAACCTAAGTCAACCTGTTCAGTGGTTTCCTCTCTCCTTATACTTGACAAAACTCTTCTGCAAACTTAGGTTATCAAGCTTTTTCTGTTGTCATGGGATAGAATCAACCAAGTTTCAGCACTAAATGTTGCGATTTCAACAATAACACGATATCTCTGCAAAGGTCATATATCACCCTACTGGTACACTGATGTTTGTGTACATTTATTAAATGTTCAAATCGTTTACATAGATAACAACAACATACCCAGCATATTCCAACAGTGGGGTCTGGGGAGGGTTCACTTTAGATATGTCTTGCTAAAAACTCAAAGTGGATTACGTTAAAAGCTTTATCAAAATCAAAGAAAAAAAGAGTTTAAAAAGAAGAAACAAACATTTCCAATTAAACAAAAGAGGTGTTTTTTTGGAATAAAGGGTAACTTAAAGCAAAGAGGAGATTAAAAAGAAGAAACAATAAAGCAGGGGATAGAATATAAAGGAGAGAGGCCAATTTACAAAATTATACTAGAACTGTTCAAGTTGATAGTGAGAAGACTAGGACATATTAAACTTTCGGGAGAAGCGTTAGGAAGTAGCTCTAAAGTGCTAGAACTTTATGAACAGTTTCAACAACCTTAATCAATCACATTCTTGCTTAGTAATCTTTGAGACCTACAGTCTAAAATGGACGAAGAATCTTTGAAGCCTTCTACTTGTTTGCACACAAGTAATCAAATGTTCAAGAAACTTAATATGACTTATCCGATGATGAGTAAGCCATATCTATAGGTGTCTATATTGAAGTGCGCTTGATACATTCCAATATGGAAAATAATGTAATCAAATTCATATAGAAAAGATGGCTTACGACCAACACGGGGATCTAAATGAGCTTCTTCTGCAGATGCTGCAACACACGAAACTCTAGGGAAATAGAAATCCCCAGCATTGTTGGCTAGCTCGCATTTGCTAATATCAAAAAAACTAAAACGCCCGACAACCTTAACGTCTTTCCAACAATAAGTACCTTAAAGAATACACCTCATACAGCCACAAAATTAGCAAAGTATCACCTCCTCACTAATTCAATCAAAACCATAGATGAAAACACACAAGTTTAACCTGTAAATGAAATATATACCATGATTGATAAACACACTGAGGTTCAAGATTCTGAAGAGAGACCATATCGTAGGCCATAGACAATTCATCTAAGAGGGATTAGAAAATTTCTGAAACTAAAATAATTGAAATCGGCTGAATGGATAAAATCCCTTCATGCATGACTCTAGTAAGACAATTTTCTAGAAGAAATTAAAATCTGCAGTAAGAGGGATTAGAAAGTCTCCGAAACTAAAACAATTGAAACTGGCATTGCTTTGAATCGATACAAAGAAGAAGAGATGGATATTGAGAAAATGCATACCTTCAAATCGATATCGCAGCTCAAGTGTGTCAATTGATATGCAGAGAGAGAGAGAGATATGCAGGTTGGGTTCCATTTTGTGGAGGGAGATCCAATTTGTGGGAGGGAAATTCTAAATATTGTGAGGAAAAAGCTCTAGATATATATTTTTTTTTGATACAAAGGTAACTTTATATTAACAAAATCACTATCCAGAAAAGTAGATGAGGTGGTATCTTATAAGCCACAAAAAAATGTGGATCATCTTCCAGAACAAAATAAAAAGCTTTACAATTCTTCTATGAAGTATTGCCCCTACCTCCCCCACCAAATCTTGTTTACACCAGAAGTCCAAAAAAACTAAGGCATTTCATCTTAATCTCCTGAGTGTTACTGCATTTGCCTTCAAAACATCTATCATTTCTTTCCTTCCAAAGAGTCCATCAGATGCAAACTGGGATGCTCTGTCACCATTCTTCACTTTTCCCTCTTCTCCCAATTCCTTTTCAGTTGTTTATCATCTACCAAGTAGTTCTAGGCATTACCCAATCCACATCAAAATATTTAAAAACATGTTCCAAAGTTTTGCAGCAGTTTCGCAATGCACGAACAGATGGTTATTTTCTTCTGCATCCTCATTACACATACAGCACCTTGAGCAAATCTGTAGACCTCTTTTTCGTAGGACCTCGTGCATTAAGCAAGCTTTTCTGATCACCAGCCAGGCAAAACAAGAGTCTTTAAGGGGATTTCTAACATTTCAACTTAATTTCCAAGGCCAGTTTAGAACCTGTGACTGCCTGTTGTTCATCTTCCAGTAACATGATTTTACTGTAAAATTACCTTTGTTGTGCACTTCCAGATTAACCTGTCTGGATTCATTGAGCACCCCGCGAAAGAGCTCAACAACTGTAACAGACTTGCAATTCTATCCACTTTCCAACCTTGTTGACTCCAAACCTATGATACATGACATTCTTTTGCAGGCTAGGGTGTACAAATGAGGAAAAAGGATTCTCAGGTTAACCCCACAGTTCCATATTTCATTCCAAAAATTCGTTCCTAGTCCATCTCTCATTTTGATGGAAGTGTTGACATTGAACTGACTCCACAATCTTCTAATAGTCTTCCAGACGCTACACCCAAAGGTATCCCTAGCCTCCTCAATTATCCACTGGTTAGCTAAGCTGTATTTTTCAGTGATGAGTCTTCTCCAAATAGCATATCTTCTGCTCCAAACCTCCATAACCATTTCTGTAAAAAGCACTCATTTTTCTTTCTGAGATTCTTAATGCTCTCTGCGGAGTGTTGCAAAAAAAAGCCACCATATCCACAACCGCCAGTATATTAATATTTTTAATGGCGTTTCTCAAAGCGCCGTAATATATGTCATTTTGTGGCGGTTTTTAAAACCGCCTTGATATTAACGTTGCTATTTGTCCGCTAGTGCATCTATCATACGGCATTAACATCTTTCTTTCCTTTGTCTGAATGCACTGCATAGTGCTTCTTTCTTTTGTTTAGTAGTCATTTGTGATAACAATGACAAGTTTGTTCCAGTATTACCCTGATTTTTAAATTGACATTAGCGCAAGTGAATGAATAGGACCTTATACTTGGAATTCTAATAACAATTAGGTTCCTCAAGTTATTCAGAAAGTCAAACAAGTTTACTTTACAACTTGTCAAAAAGTCTCCCGTGGCAGGTGTCCTGTGGAATCAGTCTAGGTGTACGCAAGCTGCCCAGACACCACTGTTATCAGCAACAATAATATACCCAGTATATTTCCACCAAGTGGGGTCTGGAGAGGGTAAGTGTACGCAGTCCATACCACTAACTCAAATGAGGTAGAGAGGTTGTTTCCGATAGACTCCCGACTCAAAATAAAATAATCTAAGATAAGGACTAGTAATAGTAGGAATAGTAAAAGAACAAGATACAGTAGAAATCTATATTTCTCGGACTCTTCAAACATGCCGACGGGTGAGTGTCGGATGCTCCAAATATAGTGTATTTTTGAAGGATCCGACACGGGTGCGGCAATTTTTTGGAGAGTCCGAGTAACTTAGGTAGAAATCAGCATATTCAATAATACCATAAACAAGATACTCCAAGTAACACACAAAAAGATACTAAATCCTAAACTCAGACTAACCTCCTACCCTAATCCGCATCCTCCACAACTTTCTATTTAGGGTCATGTCCTAGGTAAGTTGGAGCTGCCCCATATCATGTCTAATCACCTCCCTCCAATAATTCTTCGATCTACCTCTACCTCGCTTGAAACCATCTCTATCCAACATCTCACACCTCTGTACAGGTGCATCCGTGCTCCTCCTCATCACATGACCAAACCATCTCAACCTTGCTTCCCTCATCTTGACTTTCACCGAAGCCACTCCCACCTTATCTCGAATATTAATCCTATCCTTCCTAGTACACCCACACATCCACCTAAGAATTCTCATCTCCGCCACCTTATTTTCTGGATGTGTGCCTTCTTAACAGGCCAACACTCCACTTCATATAACAATGCCGGTCTAACCACCAATCTGTAGAACTTGCCTTTAAGTTTGGGAGGTACATTTTTGTTGCACAAGATTCCAGAGGCGAGCCTTCGTTTCATCCACCCTACCCCAATTCAATGAGTGAGATCTTCGTCAATCTCTCCATTCTCCAGACACCACGGTTATCGAAAAAAAAATTGTCAAAAAGTTGAAAGAATTTTTAAAAACCTCAAAAAATTGTTGCCACAAAATTTGTTTATATAGAAACCTTTTGGATCTGAAAGAGAGTGCTTTTTGGCTGAACATATTAGCTCCTAACACTTTGTTTGGATGGTGGTTACCCATGGTAGTGTATGGTATCGCTTTTAGTATCATGTTTGTTTTGCTTGTTTCTTAAAATATATGATATAGTATGATTTGATTCCATGGTTAGGTAATCATGAAAAGCCCCACTTTATGTTATCACCGATTTGATGGTATCGCGTTGTTACCTTAATTTTTTTCTCATTTCACCTATATATATTATCTAATAATCCTATTTTATTCTTTATCCTACCTTTTTGTAAGTAGTCTTGCCCAATTTCCACTACTTTTTTAGTAGGTTTATCCTTTAAATTTTGATGTATGAGATTATGTAACAACATGAAACGATACAATTTATCCAACTGGTGTATTCTTTAATACAGTACAATACCATATAATACAACACAATATCGGAGAATATCATATACTATGAAACCATATAAAACAACCAGGCAAACAGAGTGTAAAGAACTATTTGTTTAATGAAGTTGTTCCTTTTGAATGGTATTATGCACTTGATTTGAAGGACCTTTTCGAAAGTAACAAGTTATGTATGGAAATGCAATTATGATTCTCTATTTTATTTTCAGCTTCATAGGTTTAATATCAAGTATGTGTATGCATTCAAAGGAGAGATTCGTAGGAAGACTCCGGAATCTCCACATCAACATCTCAGTGAAGTTCAATATAGAGGTTATTTTGGAGATGTAAATGATGTGGAACTTGCAATGTACTTTTTTGAAAATACATTAGCACTCGAGAAATTCATTGTTGATCCTTTCGTGGAGTTCCAACATAATTGTGAAGATCCTCAGAGAGCGAGAGATCGGGCTATGCTGCAACTTCAACCAAAAGTTCCTCAAGGAGTCAAGCTGCTCATTATTACCTTTTTTTTTTAACAACAAATGCCAATTCGGCCTACAGTTGTCTTCGCAGTGGTATGTTATATATATATATAACATCAAAGTGACACTACTTCAAGAAGCCCTAACTGTCAAGCGTTGCAAGATTTTTAGACGATGAATGATGGAAACTGTGGAAGATTCCAATATGGAACAGTTGTAATAATATTTAATATATGAAATGTCAACCATTTAAATTAGCTTCTAATTTAAATAGAGAACAATTGGGCATTTCTTTACTTTTTTAAATCTTTAGTATAATAATTATCTGTTAGGATTGGAATAGTTTTTGAATATTAAAGAATTGTGTCTCATTTAAGAGCTTGAAATTCCTAGGATTTGCAAATAAGGTTACTTTTTTGAAAATTTCAATAGATGTAAGTGTTTTTAATTCTCAATGAAGTGATGTTTTGATTAATTTCACCATTACATTTTTTAACTAGTGAACTTATCTTGTGCTTTGCGTCGTTTTTAACAAATTAATAAATTATGTATTTATAATTAATTTTATTTGTCATAAATCTAAATAAAGTTTAATATCTTGCTTAAATCGTCATATATATGAACAATAATTTTTAGCATTATAGTTTTGATAACAGAAAATGCTAAAATATCGTTCATCATTCTATCTTCTCTTTTATAATTCATCTAACAACCTACATAGAAATTTATCCTATATAAAATAATTCAGTTACACAATGAATTATTCAGATTCAAAAAAAATAAAAATTCAATATCCTAATTTCTGTCAATCCCAATTCAATCCAATATGATCCCATCCTAATTTCTCTTCTAACCCACCTTTCATGATGTCCAACTCCACAATCTCTCCTCCACCGTCCGCCATCAGGACGACTTCTTCAATTACGACGTAGCTTGATATGGTAACATCTAGTACCTACACAATATCTCCATTATTGGTACGGTGTCCTTTCTGCTCCTACTCTTTTTAGTTCATCTAAGCATTCAGACCGCAACTCATTGAACAAAGCTCAGCAAGAAAAAATCTCAACCAAAACTAAATTTGTAGACCAGAAAGGTAGCAGACACATATTAAGTATTTCCATTATATCCCTACATAGAAAGGACACAACATATGAAAATTCACTCTTTGTCCAGAAAGTTACTTTGGAAGTATCATCAGATACTAGCTAAAAATTCTTCCTTAGCAATTTATCCTCCTTTCAAATGAAACATAAGAAAATTTATCGTCTACTAACACAGTTGAAGTTTGAAATGTATCACCCGTTAACAGCATATGAATCTCCCAATAATTGATAAGTAGTGGGGTGGTTTTCTTGGTAGGCTGTTATGGGGATTTTCGGTGGTGAGTGGATCAGTTTTTAGTGGACCGGCACTGGTTCACAAGAACAGTGAGCTCCGGTGATGGGATGGCTGCTCCATTTTTGAATACAGTGTGAACAAAATGTGTCACCCATTAATAACATATGAATCACCTAATAATTGAAATAAATAACTGTATTTACCATATGAATCACTATAATACCATATGTATCACTCATTAATATCATATGAATCACCCAATAATTGAAATGAAGAACTCTATCTACCATATGAATCACCGTAATACCATATGTATCCCCCATTAATATCATATCACCCATTAAAATCATAGAAACTGTATCTATCGTATGAATCACCATAATACTCATATAATGATATCATATTTATCATTCATATGAATTACCATTTAAAAAATAAACATGTATCAATAACTAAATAAATTTATATATGTATCAATTGATTTTTTTAAAAAAAAATTGGGAGAGATTTTAAAAAATATAAAGGAATTATTATTTCTTGGAAAATAATGTCTACTATGAAACTAAAGTGAAACATATATACTTACGTAATTTATTATATACTTTTTTATTTTATTTTTTATTTTTTCTGGTCTCTGAATAGTTCTAGCATTTATGGAGATTTACTTCATTTGCAGGTGGGGAAAAAAACTTAACGTTTTATTTGCATTTATGATAAAAAGAAAAAGATATCCGAAAAAATTAGGAAGGAGGATGATTTAATAGATGATAATTAGGGAGTGATTTTAGGGAAGGTAATTTTTGAAAAAAAAAATCCTGCATGAGTTAATGGTGGAGTAAAAATAGGATGTGAGGTTTTGTTGATATGTAGTAAAATTGAAAACTGAGATTTAATGTAAATTTTAAAAAAAAGTAAGAGATATTGGTTAATATAATCTATTAAGTTTGAAATTTGTGTAATTTTTCTAATTTTTTAATTGTAAATCACAAATGAAAATTACATGAATATTGGTTCACGGACAAAAAGGCATAATTCAAAGAAGAAATTGTAAGAATGAAACAATGAAGAAAAAAAACAAATATCCGTTAGAAATGACCAATTTTTTTCCAGCTATCCATATTTTTACTTTTTGTCTACAAATTAACTGCTCTCTCTCTCTTTTCTCTCCCTCTCTCTCTCCTATAGAATTTTATATAAAAATATTGAAGAAAACTTTTTTAAAGGCCTAAAGTTTATGATTTTTCTTGTTAGTGCAAAAATGTTAAAATTAGAGAGAAAAAGAGGCATCAGAAGATTCTCATATGATTATGAGTGTAAAATTAAGATATTACACTGAGCATTTTAAAATTAAATTAGCAATATGAAAACTTCCTGAAGAAATCAGTATTTGCTCCTACAAAATATGAAATAACTACTCACAGTTTACATTTCATAATATAAATAAACTTAATATTTTGAGAAATGAATTGTATTTAATAATAAGGATAAACAAAAATAAAAAAATAAATTATTCATTTATTTTCAAACTGGATAAGTGTTATTGGACATTTATTTTTATTATATTGAAACAAAAAAAGATGTAACCATATAAGTATGTAATTAGTATTCATAATGACTGATTTGATAAATACCATTACTATATTGATTTTCATATTTTTCTCACAAAAATGTAAACGGATTTTAGGAGAATAAATAAATATTGTAGAAATAAAAAGGAATCAGACTAACAAACCACCATTAATTTGATGCAACAATTTTAATTTTTTAATTTTAATTCGTATTATAAGGAAAAATTCAAAAATCCGAAAAAAACAATTAAAAAGATAGAAGCTTTGCACACCTTTTTGCATGGAGTTTGTTCTAAGTTGTTTTTTTGCTAGCATAGAGTGCAAGCTTGCTTGTTAACATGTTTTTAGAACAAAAAGAATACCTTTTTGTTGGGATAGTTTTGGTGACAGACAAGACAAAAGAAACATGTTAGATGAAGCGATCTACTACACTGAAGTGCAGAGTCAAGTAACACGAGGTTGTTACTGGTAAATAAAGATCAGGACTTGATAAAATCATAATGATGAATCATTTGTGATAAAGAAGAAGTTGTAGTTGAATACAACACCTTATTGATAAGCCGAAGAGACAGAGTTTCACTTAAACAAGGAGATCAAGTTCAAGAAGGAGTCTTACTAATGTAAGAGTTTCACTTAAAGAAGAACTTTGACTCAACAACAAAATCTGTTGAGTTGAGTCCAAAGCGAAGTAAAAGACAAAAGACGGTGAAGGACTCTTTGGAGAGTCAATATATATCGAGGGAGTAACTCATTTCATTAATCATGCACTCATAAAGATAGCAACATATCGACAAATTATCTGAGAAGTTTCAAAGATTGAGGCAGTCAAAGTTGAACCTGTTCCTACTATGTAGAGTTAAAGAGTCTTAGACTTTATGTATTAGGTTGGTTCTCGAGTTGTACTATTGTCGAGTCTTAGTAAAGTATAAACTGAGTTAGAAGTTTTGTCTTCAAGTTAGGGAACTGAAAGACTTGGGATCACTCACCTTGAGAAGGTTTTTGTTTTACAGAAATAGGAGTTAGAGTTTAATTCCTAGTTTACAAGAGTCTTGTAATTTGTTGATTATTGAGGCTCAATTGTTTTAGTAGAGTTGGCATTAAATCCGGTATAGGTACAGATCGTATTTTTTACACCTCTTTGAGCCGAGTGTTTTCCATGTAAACACACTGTGTAATTTACTTACTGTTTGGTAGGATAGGAACATGTTAATTAACCCATTCCACTAATAGGCAACTGCTAGGCTAAAGTAAGTAATCAGTAGGGCACATACTCTAACAAGTGGTATCAGAGACACGTCTTTTAAATAAGGATAACACCTAAGAGAAGATCACTATGATGAATTCCGCACCAATTCCGCACCACCTACTGGTCACAGTGAATGTCAATCCACTACTAGGCCACCTCTCTTTGACGGATCTCATTTCATTTGTTGGAAAGTTAGGATGGAAATGTTCATTCAAGTGAAGACTATAAACTGTGGGATAGAATTACTTATGGTCCAACTATCCCAGTGAAGCTGGAAGATAGAGAACAAGTTAACAAAGTAAGAAGTGAATTTACTGCTGATGATTTGGTTGCACTAAGGAAAAATGCAAGGGCAAAGAACATCTTAGTGTGTGGACTAGGTCCAGCTGAGTACAACAGAGTCTCTACTTGTTCCACTGCTAAGCAAATTTGGGATGCCTTGGTGAATGCACATAACGACACCACTCAAGTAAAAAAATTCAGAATTGTTCACCTCTTCACTGAATATGAAGCTTTCAAGATGAAGGAAAATGAATCCCTCCATCAGATGATGTCAAGACTCACTGCCTTAACCAACGAATTAAATTCTTTGGGAAAGGTTATCACTATAGAGGAACAAGTTGAGAAAGTGTTGAGTCTTGCCTAAGTCAAAATGGGATGTTAAGGTTACTGCAATTAGGAAGGCAAATGATCTAGCTAGTATGATTTCGGATGAATTAGTAGATTACTTGAAGACTTATAAGATGCAAAATGATGAACCAAAGAAGGAAAATACAACTCCAGAGAAAACCTTGGCCCTAAAGGATCCAGACAGTGTGGGGAAATTGAACTGACTGAATATCTCAAATCGATAAAACCAAGAAGTAAAAGACAACTCTAGAGAAAACATTGGCCCTAAAGGCTTCAGACAGTGATGGGGAAATGGAATTGATTGAAGAACAAGCTGGCTTTTATAACAAAAAATTTCAACAAAGTTTTCAAAAAGAAGAATGGATTAGGTAGCAAAAGGCATTCTAATAACAATCCCACTGGGTGTTATAAGTATGGTAAAACTGATCATCAAGTCAGAGATTGTCCTTTTTGGGAAATTAAATGGAGAAAATAAATAGCTAAGAAAGTATTGAAAGAAAACTCGAAGAAAAATGAGAAGAACTAATTTGCTATGGTGATTGCATAAGGATTTGAATCTGAAGAATCAGATGAGGAAGAGGTAGATGAAACTGCTCTCATGGCAATTAGAGATTCAGACATGGAAGATGAATATAAAACAACTGAGGTAGGTGTTCCTAAACTTAAAAATAATTTACATTTTTTTTCCAAACAAAAACTTATTTCTCTGATGAATGCTTTAATAGATGATTTTCAAGAATTAACTTCTGATAGGGATGAACTATTCAACAGTCTTGCAAGTCTCAAGTTTGACCTTATTGATCTGGAAACTTGCAAAAACATTATTGAAAAGGAAAACAACACTCTCAAGGAACAAGTTAGTGAACTTGATTCTTCAAACTTAAACTTTCAATCTGAGATCTTAAAACTGACTCTTTCTGAAAAAGGTAAAAAGATAGAAAGTGATGAACAGAAAAAATTTGATCTTCAGTTAACCAAATCCAAACAACTAACAAGAATATAATAATGAAAAGGAAAAGGTAGATAGGTTAAGCTAAGAAAATTCTAGGCTGAAACTTGATCTTGAAAGGGTAAATAGATGGACAAACTCCTAAAAAATTATTCATCAATTGGGTGAAAGGACTCACAATAAAAAGGCTGAATTAGGATTTTACAAAAGTCACGCTGTCACTAATGATTTGTGCTATATTTATGGCAATGTTGTACATCCCACTACTGAATGTCCAATTACTGATAAAAGCAGATTCTGAAGTACCACCTTGGCAAAGAAATTAGATTGCATAAGATCTCAGAAACATAAAATAAATAAAAAAACATGTTAGAGAAATAGGTCACATAACCTATTGTCTCATTGGGCAAAAAAAAAATCTGATTCATCATTTTTCTCATAAGAAAGTACCCAAGCTTGTCCGGGCTCTTAAATTTAACCCCTAATTTGTTTTGCAGGAAAGAGTGAAAGGAGGAAAGCAAACTTGGTGCGGGGTTAGAGCTTGCTCAAGGCATAAGACTGGAAGAAAATAAAGTTCATTTATCTCTCCATATGTAAAGGGGGTGGATTCTATTTGGGGTAAGGTACAAAGATTGAGAAAACTAAAATAAACGTTTTTTCAAATTTGTAGTGTTTGTGTAAAAGGGAAGTAAGGGAGATACTCCTTCAAAACAAAATAATCAAATAAGTACTATATAATGCTTAGATCTGATTCATATGAATCTTTGTCGAATAATACAAGAAGCAGAAAAGGCAAAAGGGTGACAGTAAAACTGATGAGAATGCACAGAAACAGGTTGTACCACATGGTCCAACTATTATTCAGATTGAGGGTATATTGAGATGGGAAATAACAAAGCATAAAATTGATTCATCAATAACATGAAAGTAAGCTTCTTATAATTGTATTTATAAAATTGGTGTTATTAAAAGAATCTCGAAATACTTCATGGGAATTAATAGCTTGAGACTAGTGGTACCCTAAAGGGAGTAATTTTAAGTTGGTAGGTTACTCTGATATTGATTATGCAAGTTATTTAGTGGACAGAAAAAGCACTATAGGTATGTCACTTTTCCTTGGATCATTCTAATTACCTGGTCCACTAAGAAACAAAACTCAGTAGCCCTATCAACTACTGAAGCTGAGTATGCTGCTGGTGGTTCATACTGTATTTAATTGTTTTGGATCAAACAACAACTTAGGGATCTTGTTATGGATGTGAGATGTGTTCCTATATTTTGTAATAATACAAGTGTAATCAACATTGCAAAGAATCCTATGCAACATAAAAGAGCTAAACATATAGATATAAGACACTATTTTCTTAGAGATAATATTGAAAAGGATATTATATCCATTATGTTTTGTTCTACTGAGGACTAAATAATTGATTTTCCACTAAGGTACTGAGTAGAGAATACTTTGAGACAAATAAGTTAGAATTAGGGATGGTTAAGATTGCATAAAATACCCTCAATGATTGGCTAGAAAAATGAACCTATTCATGAAATCTTAGCTACTCTTTTCAGTCTTGCACATTTAGTTGTGTATACCAATTCCAGTATGTTAATAAATTTAATTAATCCATGTTTTTAGTCATATAGAATCAGAGAAATCTAAGGTGTTGGATCTCATGTAAATGGCAAGGTATGGTTTGTTTCAGTTACTTTTTAAGTGTTAAGGAACATCTAGGCGCTGTTGTTTCTTTCAAAATAGGGAGACTTGTAACCACCAAAATCAAACGTCTCTCTTCCCTGAAAAAGCTGTTGTCACCTCTGCCAAGGGTCATATCTCTCTTTCCCACTTAAATACACCTGACACACCTACTTATATCTATACTCTTAATCTTTTCTATTACCTTTTAAAATTTAATTAATTTTTTAAGCTATAAAACCCCATTCGTTCATTCTCCAAAATCATCTATCTCCTTCTAAAGCCACTACCCTTACCTGTTTCATCCTTGAAAAGCTCGGTATTTACAATAATGGCTTCTAAAAAATCCTCATCTCCTCCTAAAGATGACTCCACCACATCCTTCTCTTCTAGCACCACCCTCATTATTCACCCTGACTTTTCCCTACTTCCAAAAATTTCCTCCTCCATTTAATTAAGTTATCTGATTTTAGGTCCTAGTAAAACTTCAAATCCATGTTTAATCCTTTTGCCTAAGATTTATCTTGTGAAAGTTTTTACTCCTCAGACGTTATCCAAAATATTGATCCACTACAAATACTTCTACTCAAAATTGAACCTTTTTCCTCCACTGTTCCCCAATTTATTCCAAAAGCATCTCCTAAAAGGCATCGCTCTTATTTAGTCAAAGCATATGGGGATCGAATTCCCATTATTGATTATGAACAAGTTGAGGCTTTCTCTAATACTACCCTTATTCGCACTCCTCATATACAAAATTGTAAGAGGCGGGAAGAAGCTTCACTTGAAGCTGCTCTTCAAGCAAGTAAAAAGAAAAGAACTTCTTTGTCACACCCTGTGAATCCCCCCTTGATTTTGATCTCCTTATTTGAACCATTCGCAAAGGAAAGGCTTATAAATGCTACATCCCTAAGCCCTCAGCATATAACCCTCCCAAATCTACTTTTTCTTTTTTATCTCAAGACAACACACTCCCAAAAAGTATCCTCAGTCTACTTCCACTTCTAAAGCTGCTACAAAAACCAGATCCAAGAAACAGGTTGCACAATCTGTTCCTTCTTCTGATTCTGAAGCTACTGAGCATACCAAGCCTTCGTCTCTCTTCGTCTCCAGAGAGTGAAATTGATATTCCCTCTCATAGTGATATCCAATCCTATAAAACTGTGGATACTCATTTGGACCATATTTTGTATTTTTAGAAGCGATTATTCATTCATGGTCGGTTTATCAATGGTTATGGGGGTCCTAAAATAGGCATTCTCTTAAATAGACTTCAGTTTCAAGGGTGGTCCTCCTTATTCCTTCAAGAAGAGACACAATACAAGTTTGGCCACCTAGAAGTATATGGGTTCTATACAAATGGGTCTGCAAAAGAAAACCTCTTCTCCACAACTGTTCGTGGTATTTCTATGAATTTGGCTATTGAGAATATTACCTGTATTCTTGACATTCCTCTAGGGGGCTGGGATCATTACATGAAAGTTGGTTGGCCTCCTCTAGATAACTTAGTATCTGCTTTAGACATCACTAGAAAATTTTTAGAAAAACCTAATCTGTTCTAACACAGACGTGTTCTTAAGAAGGAGATGTCTCCTTTCCATTAGCTCTACTTTGATGTAATTGTAATGCCCTGAATATACCCAAAATACTACACGATGCTCATGACCTTGAAAGACCACAAGATAACCCATGACTGGTATCTGTACCTTAATATTGCATAATATACTGTATAATACAGAAATAAAGGTTGTAAGGCCGTAAGGTTCAAAGCTGATAAAAGAAAATATAACATCTGGATGGGGTATGAATACCCAAAACAACTAAAATAAACTATCTAAAACATGATAGTCTGAAAAACCTCTAACTGTCTGAATAAGGAGTTGATGGGACATGTCCCCAACTAACTTCAACTACTATAATAGACTAAGTAATGACAAAATAAAGTAATGGTAATGTCCTCGAAGGATGAGGGCTCACTGCTAACTCTGATTGCTGAAACTGGAATGCTACTGATGCTCTGGAGCTCGTGCTTCTAAACCTATGGTATAAAACACCATAGCGCAAATGTGTCAGTACGATTGAATGTACTGGTATGCAAGTGAGGTAGGCTGAATACAAGGGTTTCGTATACATGAAATACACTAACTGACTGGATAACATGAACGTGAGAATACATGCATGATTACATAATAACTGTAATTGAGTTCGTGATAACATGATTACTAAGCCTGAATATTGATAACATGAGATACTGGTGTCTGGTATAACTGAAATAACTGATACTGAGCGACTATATTTAACAGTCTAGGTTCTGATGGAACTAACTGAGTTCCATACTGTTCTGAGTTGACTGTATCTGACAGTCCTGAATTCTATAGAACTATCTGAGTTTTATTACTGAGAATGAGACTGTGGGAAGTATTCATCTAACCAACATGCCCCAAATAACACATTATAGATGAGTTGGGGTCCAATCTGTAACCCCAATTAGAAGTGTGTCAATACCGTACCACTGGTAAAGACAAGTTGTGAGTGATCCTCATCTGATAGTGTCCCCAAAAGAGAACGGTGGAACCCTCATCTAACAGTGTTTATCCACCTCATCAACCCTTATCTGTCAGTGTTGATGACTCAACCTATGCTGGCTACATAGTTTTGGAACGCAAGGATTGCTTCTAAGGATTACACCCTCAACTGTCAGTGTGTGTCCACATTCTTGGGTTCACTCGGTGATGAATCCTACTCCCATCTAAACAGACACTGAACATGATTTACTGAACTTAACTGGACTAGGTTCATGGAGTTTCATTGACTGATGGAATACTACTGATATTACTGAATTTCTGAGCTTTCCGAGATTTCTAGGTTTATTGAATTTTCCTGAGTCACATGACAGACTGAATTCTACTAAACATGGCTTGACTGAGGATATCGTGAAAACATGACACTAGCTTTAGGCACATAGCTAATTTATCGGATACAAGTACCCCCAGGACTCGATAGAAGAAAACTGACAAGGCATGACATTCTTGAATACATGACCAACATCAATAATCCATAATACAATAAGTTGGGGATTTAATGAAGAACATGGTTATCATAAGCTTGTACATGAATAGGATTGCATGTAAACATGGCACAATTTCATAAGGCTAATTCATGATCAATCCAACAATATTTACAAGGCATGTTAATAGCATGGAAGTCATTTGAACATAAAGGTAAAACATGAATCCATCAGTTAAGTCACAATTTAGCTATATTACATAAGTTCTAGTCCCTTAGGCATTTTATTAAACATATTACATGCACAACTTAGGGCATAGGTATAATCATCAATTAACACATCACGAACCACTATATTCATGGATTTCAACTCATATGCTAACGTAGTTTCATAAATACACATAAAAATTCCAAATGGGGAATCATCCAATAAGATAAACATGGTTACAAATAACCCACAACACAAGTATCATGATTTATAATTTGAAATAGGGTTCTTGAGCTTTATGGATGAAAGGAATCCATAAATCAACACTATGCATACTCGAATTAATGAGTTTGGAAGGATCGATAGAAAGTTCTTGTGATTTGGCCCTTGAATTTGAGAGCTAGGGTCCTTGTTCTTGAATAGAGTTGATTTTAATTTGAGAGACTGATGCAAAAGTAAGCAAATAGTGCACTTTTAGGGTTAAATCCCATGATTAGGCGGAATTGGAGTCATGGGAAAAAAACAAATGGCCCCTAGGATTTAATATCGTAAAAACTGGAAAATTCCCAATTTTCATCCTTGGCGTGACGTGCCAATCCACTAGAAATGGATAATTGGGAATCTGCATGGTGGTGCGACGCTGAGCTATCGTGTTGCCACTTTATTTGCGACCTGGAAGTTTGGCACGACGCGGAGATTCACTGAAAAAAGGACAATTATGAACTGGGCCTTTGGTGCGATGCGCCACTATTGCGGAGCAACACTGAAAATTAACAATTGCCATTTAAGCTGGCTCTGCGACGCGCTGATGGCTCAGGTGATACACTGTCTCACTAAAAAGGCTATAACTTTTGTCCAGGTGTCAGATTTGGGTGAATTTGGTATTGATGGAAAGATTATTCAATTTAACACATGATAAAAAGTAAAAATATTGAAAATACCATATTTATAAAAGTAGATTCATATTTAAAATAAGTTTTTGACATTTTTGGGATGAATTTAAGCTAGGTAGAAGTACGGGGTACTACAGTAGTTCACAAGATTATAATACCTCTAAAGGAGATGAGAACTAAGGCTAACTATCTTAGTTCATCATAAAGCACATGTAGAGAATTCTCCTAAAGAATGACAAGGCACATGCACTGGCTTATGGATTTTGGTTGGCGCACTTCTTTGAGTCTTTTGATGTGCCTGTTTAGCAAACTACAAAGGACATTCTTGGGAGACTGAACCATATTTCTCTACCTATTTCCATGAGATAGGCCGACACACTAATGCAATAATTGAGGAATGAGTTAGTTGATACTCTGGCTGAGTTAGAAGAAGTTAGGGCCCTGCTGAACAAGAAGGACTTCAAGCTCGGATCTAGGCACTGAAAGATGATCTTGCTAGGGAAAGGGCTGAGAATACAATGATCATTTTCAAACTCTTCAGTATTGTTCTCTAGAGCCCTAGGATTTTATCTATTATGTAGTTCTCTTGTCTCTAGTGCCTACATTTTTTTATGCTTTTTTTTGGGTGTTTGATTGTACATATTTTCATGCTATTCCAATGCAATCTTATTTTTCCTATGCTTAATATTTTAATGTCTTAACTACTACATTGATTTCTTATTTTATTCGTATTATTTTGGTGATAGCTCTAGTGGCCATGAATTAAGTAGCACTGCACTTATTGCTTTTAGAGTTGGTTGTTTTTCGATGATGACATAAAGGGGAAGTCTTAGGGTGGTGGTACAATTTTTATTACTCATATCTAACATGTTTCTATTAAAAATTTCATGACGTAGTGCCTGCAAAAAAAGTCAGCAGTTGCACATGGCAAAAATTTGTCATCACCAAAAAGATAGAATTTGTTGGGATGGTTTTGGTGATAGTCAAGACTAAAAAACATGTTAGATGAAGCAGTTCACTACACTAATGTGCAAAGTCAAGTAACACGAGGTTTTTACTGGAAAATGAAGATCAAGACTTGATAAAATCATAATGATGAACACATATGATAACGAAAAAGTTGTAGTTGAATACAACATGTTATTGATAAGCTGAAGAGAAAGAGTTTCACTTAAACAAGGAGATCAAGTTTAAGGAGTCTTACCAATGCAAGAGTTTCACTTGAAGAAGGACTTTGACTCAACAACAAACTCTATTGAGTTAAAGAGTCCAAAGTGAGATAAAAGACACAAGACGGTGAAGGACTCTTTGGAGAGTCAAAATATATCGAGGGAGTAATTTATTTCATTACTCATGCACTCACAAAGGTAGAAACATATCGACAAATTATCTGAGAAGTTTCAAAGCTTGAGGCAGTCAAAGTTGAACTTGTTCCTACTACGTAGAGTTAAGAAGTCTTAAGACTTTATGTATTAGGTTAGTTCTCGAGTTGTATTGTTGTCTAGTCTCAGTGAAGTATAAAATGAGTTAGGAGTTTTGTATTCAAGTTGGGGAACTCAAAGACTTGGGAACACTTACCTTGGGAAGGTTTGTGTTTTGCAAAAATAGGAGTTAGAGTTTAACTCCTAGTTTATTAGAGTCTTGTAATTTGTTGATTGTTAAGGCTCAATTATTTTAGTGGAGTTGGGGTTAAATCCTTTAGAGGTATAGGTCGTGGTTTTTTACACCTCTTTGATCTGGGTGTTTTCCACGTAAACATCACTGTGCAATTTACTTACTATTTGGTAGGATAGGAACAAGTTAGTTAACCTGTTCCACTAATAGGCAACTACTAGGCTAAAGAAAGTAATCAGTAGGGCACGTACTCTAACACTTTCTTTCAGTTCATTTATTATTTGATCATAAATAATATTTCATTTTGTAAGTAATAGATGCGTACTCTCTCTTTTAAATAAATACTCTATTTCATTTAGGGGAAAATATGGGCTAACTATTTTTAAAATGTATAAATAACATAAATTTTATTTTTTCTAAATTTATTTACCTTCTCTCTCACTTTTTTAATTTAAATTTCTCTCTCCCATTTCTTGTACATAACTAGCCGACTATATACATAACAAACGTATGTATATGAGCTAAATATGACGATGTTTTAAAATGAAATAATAGATATCCTCTTTATTAAGGAACACAATTAACGCCTCTTTCATTATTGTTGAACTACTGTATCCCTTAAATTCTGTAACAGCTATATTATTTCAAATTTTGTAAACACAGACACAAAAACAAAAATCAAGAAAAACATAATACACAACCACCAAAGTCTCTATTTTCAAATATCTCGCATATTTTAATTTTATTTTATTATTTTTTTAGTTAAAGATCATTAAGAGGATGGATATTGCAATTTTGTTAAGGCACTCTGGTAAATAATAATCTTAAACACAATATGTAGGATACAAAATTGAAGGGATTGTTGTTGCAAAAATAATTTCTTAATTGAGGTTGATTTTATTAGTTGCTTCTGAATTAGACATTAACGAATCATGTAAAAAAATTGATGCTCGTTATGTTTTCGATGGTAATGAATCATTGATTGTTATTTGGAATGATAATGATGTTAAGATATATGTTGGATTGAAGAGAACTATTTTGGGCTTCATAATGTATCTGTTATGCATAACAACTACAAATAAATGTGCAGAGGACATAGAATTTGATAGAGAAACTAGAGTTGTGGTTTGTGCAGAAGGTAGGGAAACAAGTGCTCTCGCTCTTTTCATTGTTGAGACATAAAATCAATATTCATTATACGTGATTGAGTTTGAGGTTGAAAACTTGATCTGTGAAAGCAAGAATATTGATGTAAAGGTAAATAAGTTGTATAGGGATAAGTCGACACTTGTATCAGTAATGGCTAAATATGTGTTATCACATGATTTTAATTTCAGAGCAAAATATTTGAACAAAAAGAGGTACTGTTGCTAGTACTTTTTATGTTTAAATATGCGTTATTGCATAGTTTTATGTTTGATTAAATTTTGAGGTGTTAATCGCTTTCATTAAATGTATACATTTGTGTAACACCCATAAATCTCATCCCAGAATGTCACACGGTGCTTAGGGATACAAGTAGCCCAAAGCTAACCCTTTCAGCCTGCTACTATCTCTATCACTTACTTTAGGATGTCAAACCAAGAAAAATGCTATATCATATCAAATCAGAACTCAAAAAACTGGAAAACGTATTCTGAATATCAAATACTGAAAGGTCTAAAACACAACTGATAGTCTAGTCTGACAAAGCCTCTACTACTCAAGAACTAGAGAGCCATTGGGACAGATCCCCAACTGACTCATACTCAAATGAAATGAAATAAAATAACTACTAATAATACTGAATGTCTGTAAAATAGGTCCTCGAACCATGAGGACTCACCACTATGGAAATGTAGACAAAGTACTCGGGATCACTGACGTTGCTGGGACTGAGCACCTAAACCTACATTATGAGACAATATAGCACACAGACATATATGTGGATCAGTACTTTGACGATATACTGAGTATATGGAGGTATATGCAACTAAATAATCAATATCATCAATCTTTATAGAAAACATGCATGCAATTATAGGTGACTCACATAGCTGGAATAAAACTAAAATCTGAATCTCATAAATCATGGATAAGGAAGCAGGTAATATAAAACTGGTGAGTCATTACACTTTATTCTAAATCTGTATCCTTTATTTATTCTCAAAACTTATAAACTGGATGAAATCTTGAAAACAACAACTTTCAGGACATATACTTTAATCTTATGAAAACAAGGAACTTCTTTGGAACTTAAAGATTATGACACTTGAGAACCTTAGAAAATCTTAGAACCATAGTTTTCGAAATACATATACTTTATCTTAAGGAGAGTAAGAGATTTTATTGGGAAACTGTGGGAAACTTGGGACTCAATGACTTGGGACCTTGGGACCTTGGGACCTTGGGAGTTTCTTCTAACCGACATAAACCATGCAAGCTACATGGAATCCAACATCTTGCCCATGTTGGGAAGAGCTGTTCTATCCTTGCCATCGGAGTAGAACCTTTACTTTAGTGATCACTAGCTTAACCCACTTGGGGTAAATCAAATCCTATGGTGGATCGTAGTTCTAGGGCATGAGGCCATGGAATCAAGCCCAACTCAGTGCTAAATACTACTCCCATGCTCGAGATAAGAACTTTTAGGAAAATCCACCTTAAACAATACCAAAGTATGTAATGGAAGCCAACTATTCTTCCCTTTAACTTAAATAAAAATGATGTGGACTCCTTTCTTAGCTTAGGACTTAGATATCATTACTTACTTAAAACCATCTTTTCTTGAATGCCAAGACTAAGACACATGGCTGAAAATCCATACTTAAAAATCATGTAAATCACAACATACTTCATACTTATAATAGTAGCATTAAAATACTTTATAAAAATCTAAAATTTCACTCTTGGATTCTCAATGTAATTACATGTTGACTCAAATGTTCATGGTTTCACAATAAGACTGAATCCTTAATACTAACTTGGGAACACTTGGAAATAGCCATTTCATGAAAGAACATGCATTTCATGGGATAAAATCACAGCTCAAACAATAATACATAGGTTTAATACACAATCCAAAAATTTAACAATTTATAATCTCATAAACTTGAAATATAGCTAATTAGGCATAAATTCAACTTGAAAATATGGAATTCTTTTAAGAAAAACCAAAACTTTAGGCACAAGAATGAAAGGAGTGTTCTTGTCCAAACCCCACATACCTTGAATTAGAAGCCTTGAATGAACTTTAGCTTTTGGGGTGTTAAATGTACAATTGATGGGTGCTTCTTGTAGCTCTTGCAATGGGGATTTCAATTCTTGAAAAATTATTGAAAAACTACAGTTGAATTTAGAGTTCTCTTGAATTTTGGGTTGAAACCCTAGGTTGAGTTCTTGGTGATTTTTGATGAAGGTGACTATAATTTGGGGTTATGGGGATTAAATCCTGTGTTAAAGCTGAAAGGGGGATGGGAAATACCAATTATACCCTTAATGAGTCAGAGTAAAAAGGCTAAAATTCCCAGGTGCATGCAGTAAAGCATGCGTCACATGCTATATCGCACGATGCTAGGGATGGAATGGACCGTGCGACGCGCGCTGATCGCACGATGCTACTGTTTTGGGCATTCAAACATACCCTAAACGAGGTCCAAAAATTTTGAAACTCCCCCAATATGTACTATCAGCTTGCCCCATCATGAATCAATAAAGAAATTAACAAACGGAGGTCGGGAAGGTCTTGAAATAATTCTTCAAAGTTTGTATGCTCAAAAATAAATTAAGTGTTGAACACTTAGCTAAAATTCAAGATGTGAGGCTTCTTTTGACTTGCTTTGAAGGCTTTAATGACGAGGAAACTGTACGAGTCTTACAGCATCTCTCCCTTGGGAATATTCATCCTTGAATGTATCTTGTTAGGCTAAGAGTACAGAGAAAACTAAGGATACATAGCTAAAACAAATTGCTAACCTGAATCTACATCATTCTAAACTCTTGAGCAATTTAGAGAACGGATGAACTTAATAAGAGTAGATACATAACTGAATCTTTGATTAGAAAAGGGGCTGAATTAAGGAAGAATAATACATTCTGCTTGATTTGAATTTACGGAGAAGAGGTGTGGGTATTTGGATCGCATGTCTGCTTCTGCTTCCCAAGTAGCGCCCTCAACTGTTTGATTCTGCCACAAAACTTTGACCAAGGGAACCTCTTTGTTCGTCAGTCTACGGATCTGCTAATCTAGAATCTCAACTGAAATCTCTTCATACAAAAGACTGTGCTGAATATCTGAGCTCTCTGAAGGATCTACTACAACGGAATCACTAATGTGCTTCTTATGCATAGAGATATGAAAGATGGGATGAAAAACTGATAAATCTGTAGGCAACTCAACTTCATATTCTAATTTCCCAACACCGCTCAAAACTCTAAAAGGGCCAACATAATGAGGACTAAGCTTCCCCTTCTTGCCAAATCTTTTCACCTCTTTCACGGGTGAAATCTTCAGATATACTAAGTCATCAACCTCGAATTCAACATCCTTTCTTCTCACATCTGCATATGACTTTTGTTGACTCTGGGCTATCTTCAACCTTTCTCTAATCAACTTTACCTTTTCCATAGCCTCAAACACTGCATTAGGTCCAATCACAACAGCTTCACCCACTTCGAATCAACCTATGGGTGATCTCCATATCCTACCATACAAATCCTAAAATGGTGTCATCTGGATGCTAGAGTGATAACTATTGTTATACGCAAACTCAATCAATAGGAAATGCTCATCCCAACTTCTTTTGAAATCAAGAGCACATGTTCTCAACATATCTTCCAAGGTTTGGATGGTCCTCTCAGCCTGACCATCTGTCTGCAAATAAAAAATAGAACTAAGATGCACTTGGGTGCCAAGAACCCTCTGAAATGCTCTTTAAAACTAGGAAGTGAATTGAGTACCCCTATCCGAGATGATAGACAAGGGAACTCCATGCAACCTGACAAACTCTTGGATATACAATCTAGCATAATCCTCAACTGTATAAGATGTATGCACTGGAAAGAAATACGCTGACTTAGTCAATCTATCTATAACAACCTAGATAGAATCATGATGACAACGTGAAAGAGGTAAACTAGTCACAAAATCCATATTCACCTCTTCCCACTTCTAAGTGAGGATATCAAACTCTTGCATTACATCACCAGGTCTTTGGTGTTTCGCCTTAACATGTTGACAAGTCGCACACTTCGCCACAAACTCTGCTATATTTTTTTTCATACCATTCTACCCCTAGATTTCCCTCAAATCACGATATATCTTGGTAGCACCGGGATAGATAAAAAACCATGCATTATGCGCCTCAGCCATAATACTCTACCTCAAATCATCAACAGAAGGAACACATTATCTATCCTACAACCTCAACACAGCATCTCCCCCCGGGAGAAGACCTCTACCTTCTGGTCCTTAACAGACTCTTTTATTTTGACCAAACTAGGATCCATATCTTGTTTCTCCTTCACTTTCGAAACTAAAGAGAATTCGAAAGTACTCTGAACCCAAATATTACATTCAGCCATATCAAGAAATCTAACACCCAATCTAGCCAAACGATGAACTTCACAAGCTAGTTCTTTCTTGCCCTTCTTCATATGGGCAACACTGCCTACAGAAAACTTGCTAAGGGCATCTACTACTATATTGGCCTTGCCCGGATGATATAACACACATATATCATAATTTTTTAGAAACTCCAACCACCTTCTCTGCCTAAGATTTAACTCCCTCTGAGTAAACATATACTACAGGATCTTGTGATTAGTAAACATATCAACATGAACACTATACAGATAGTGTCTCTAGATTTTCAAAGCAAAAACCACAACAATTAAATCAAGGTCATGGGTTGAGTAATTTTTTTCATGAGGCTTCAACTGTCTAGAGGCATAGGCTATAACCTTACCTCTCTGCATCAACACACAACCCAAACCAATTCTAGAGGCATCATAATACACCACAAAAGCATTCGTACCATCAGGAAAAGTCAACATAGGGGCTGAAGTGAGTCAAGTCTTCAACTCCTAAAAACTCTTCTCACAAGAATCTGACCAAAGGAACTTAACTTTTTTTTGGGTCAACCGGGTCATGGGATAACATAGAAGAGAAACCTTCTACAAAACGGCGGTAATAGTCAGCTAGACCCAAGAAACTCCTAATGTCTGACGGAAAGATAGGTCTAGGATAATTTCTTACAGCTTCTATCTTTTAGGGATCAACTTGAATGCCTTCGACTGAAATAATATGACCTAGAAATGCAACGGACCATAGCCAAAACTCACACTTACTAAATTTGGTGAATAATTGATGATCTCTAAGGGTTTGCAGGATAATTCTAAGATAATCTGCTTGGTCATTCTCACTACGGGAGTATACAAGGATATCATCTATGAACACTATGACAAATATATCAAGACACTGCTCGAACACTCGATTCATGAGGTCCATGAAAGCCGCTGGAGCATTGGTTAGCCCAAAACACATGACTAGAAACTCAAAGTGACCATAACAGGTTCGAAAGGCTATCTTTGGGATATCACACTCCCTTACTTTGAGTTGATAATAGCCGGATCTAAGGTCTATATTTGAGAAGCAACTTGCACCTTGCAATTGATCAAACAGGTTATTAATTCTAGGAAGAGGGTACTTGTTCTTGACTGTGACCTTATTAAGCTGACGATAGTCAATGTACATACCTAAAGAATCATTTTTGTTTTCCATAAATAAGACAGGTGCGCCCCAGAAGAGACACTAGGGCTTATAAAACCTTTGTCTAGAAGATCTTTGAGTTGCTCTTTCAACTCCTTAAGCTCTGAGGGTGCCATATAATATGGAGGAATAAAAATAGGCTATGTGTTGGGAAGAAGGTCAATCCCGAATTCTATCTCCCTATCGAGAGGTACCCTTGGGAGATAGTCTAGAAAAACATTAGGAAACTCATTATATATATTGACTGACTGAAGAGTCGGAGTCTCTGACTTAGTGTCTTTAAGTCTAACTAGGTGATAGATGCAACCTTTGGATATTATCTTTCTAGCTTTGAGATAGGACATAAAATGACTCTTGGGAGATACTGAGCTTCCGAACCACTCAAAAACTAGTTCATTAGGAAACTAAAACTTAACCACACGGGTACGATAGTCTATAGATTCATAACAAGAGTGAAGCCAGTCAATACCTAAAATAAGATCAAAATTGACCATATCCAACTCTATCAAATCAGCAAATATGACTCTACAAAAGACAGTAATAGGACACTTTTTATACACTTGCTTATAAACAACTGACTTAACTACTGGAGTAGAAACCAGGAAAGGATCAGGAATCTTTTTGGGACTCATTTCAAAATTTAAGCAACTAATGGGGTCACATAAGAGAAACTTGACCCAGGGTCCAACAACACATAAACATCAAAGAAAAAGACACGAAGCATACCAGTAACAATATCAGGAGAATCCTCCTACTCCTGATGGGACGGTAAGGCATAGAACCTATTCTGTTACTGACCGCCAGCAGTACTAGATAAATCACCCTAAGAAAGAGCTGGATGGGCTAAGGGAGCTGCTGCACTGGTATCCTACGTCTGAGGTCAGATATCTTTGTTACCCTGTTTAGCATGCGGACACTCTCTGAGTCTATGGCCCATCTTTCCACAACTAAAACAACCCCTCTTATCAACCAAACACTTATCGGGATGGGTCCTACCACACTTATCACAAAGAGGAAAATTGGGCCTATTGCTCACACTGACATAGAAGGCTTGTTCCCCTGCTCTTATGTAATACCCCAAGAATTTCAACCAAGTGTAGAACCTTGGTTCAAGCACTTTAGAAATAAATTTTAGTGATTTGGTAGTTTCATGATCTAGTGTGATGAGTATTAAGTCCTCAAAAGTGTCCTAGATATTAGACGAATCAAAACATTTCTTACCGATTGAATTCTTGAGAAGGATATTCATATAGTCAACTTCAAATGAGAATATCTCTAGTTATACTATGAATTTTTGAGGTCATGATCCACCAATAGATAAATAATTGAATTATATTTCCAACGATACCAATTTTGCCCAAATCCAATATCGGAGCAAAAAGTTATACCCATTTTACTCCAGCATGCCAGCTTGGAAACTAAGTGACGACATTATCTGACAACTTATCACATATCTGATGACTTATCAGATAATGTCGTCAGCCTTAGGCAGAAAGTCATAAATTCCAACATCAAGTGACGACATGAGCTGACGGCTTATCACATATGTGATGACATCAGTCCAATATCATCAGACGTAGAATTCAGTATTTTCCAAATGATTTAGAGGGATTTTTTGGTATTTTACCTTCACCCCATAGCTCCATAAACACTGAATTCAGCCTTTATTTCACCAAAATACACTCTTTTCTCTCAAATTCTCTCCAGAACCAAACATTAGGGCCTCAACTTAAGATTCAAGACCCCTCAAAATTTCACCGTTAAATTCCAAAATTGATTCAAGAATTAGAATCCCCAAACTAGGATCTTTAAGAATCATCCATCAAAAGCATAAATATAGTCCCAAAATCAAGTGTTAATTCAAAGTTCATAATCTAAAGGTATGTGGGGTTTGAACAAGGGTAACTCTTTCACCCTTGTGCCCAAAGGATTATTTTAATTACAAAATTTCTGCGATATATGAGGGTTT
Organism: Capsicum baccatum var. pendulum; assembly: GCA_030864225.1. NCBI lineage: Eukaryota > Viridiplantae > Streptophyta > Magnoliopsida > Solanales > Solanaceae > Capsicum > Capsicum baccatum. The sequence goes on from CM061555.1 coordinate 59,589,495, forward strand.
TCATGAAGTTCAAATTAGGGTTTATACCCATTGTCATTATTTGCAAGGTTTCGAGATTTCACATGAATTGAAAGTTTAATTGCATGATTTTGGTTATATTTCTACGCTTATTGATGAAATTTATAGATTTTAAACTAATTTATGAGTAATTGCATTACTAAGCATAAATTTTAAAACATTTGATATGAAACTAATGATTGGGTCAGTAGACCCCATTTAAAGATTGTTGTTCAAGATTGTTTGTGCTATAAGCACCCATGGCTAAGTTATTTTCAAACTTTAGATAAAGATTTGATCCTTTTAGGTCTAACCTAAGATAAGAATCCACATTACTAATGATTTGAAGTCAAGAGAAGTATATTTGGTATTTATTATAGACCCTTGTATTATTTTAAGGTGGATTTCCTAAAAGTTCTGAGCCTAAGTATGCGAGTAGTAATTAGCACTGAGTTGTGTATGATTTCAAGGTCTCATGCCCCAGAACTACGTGCCCCCATAGGTTTATTATTTACCCTAAGTGGGTTAAGGTAGTGATCACTAAAGTTAAGGTTCTATTCCGATGGCGAGGGTAGAACAGCTCTCCCCAATGTGGGCAAGACATTGGACTCTATGTATCTCACATGATTTATGTCGGTTAGAAAAAACTCCCAAGTTTCCTAGAGTCTTAAGTCTTAAAGTTTCTAAAGTACCAAGTTCTTGAATTTTAAAGAAGTTTTACCCTCCTAAGGCTAAAAGCATGAGTTTAAAAGTATAAGTATTTCGAAAGCTATGATCCTAAGATTTCTAAGATTCTCAAGTGTCATGATGATTAAGTTCCAAAGAAGTTCCTTGTTTCCATAAGATTAAAGCATATGTCTTGAAAGTTGATATTTTAAGATTTCATCTAGTTTACAGGTTTGAGAACCAAGAAAGAATACAGATTTAGAATAAAGTGTAATGACTCACGTGATTTTATATTCCATGCTTCCTTACTTGTGATTTATGAGATTCAGACTTTAGTTTTATTCATGCTATGTGAGTCATTTACAATTGCATGAATGTTTGCTATAATGATTTGTGACATTGATTATCTAATTACATACACCCCCACATGCTCAGCACATTCCTAAGGTACTGATCCACATACTTGTCTGTGTGCTACATTTCCTCATAATGTAGGTTCAGGTGCTCAGTCCCAGCCTCGTCAGTGATTCCTGAGTACCTTATATACATCTCCACAGTGGTGAGTCTTCATGGTTCGAGGACCTATCTTCAGACTAGGGGTGGCAAACGGGCGAATTGGATTGGATTTGGACGGGTTAAATATGGATCGAGCAAAAATAGTTTGGGTTGCAATCCACCATATAAATATGGGTAACTATGGATTTGGTCAAATATGGATTGGGTAAAAATGGTTCCAATCTACTTTAACTCCTAAAGACAAAAAATTAAAACTTCTATATCATATCTTGACTTTTTTTTCATTTGTTTTTCATTTTTTCTCTCTCCCACTTCTATATATAGCCTCTAGTTTTCTTTTTTCATTTTTTTCTCTCTTCTATCTCTACCCCCTGCTTCTCTTTCTTTTTTCTTTTCCTTTTTAGTTCCTTTTTTTTCTATTTTTTATTTTTTTGTTTTTACTTCTTTCTCATTTTTTTCTTTTTTGGTTGTATTTTATATTTTATATTTTTTTATTTTCGAAGAACATGATTAAGTCGAGTACAAATTATGGATGATGATTGAAATATCATAACCACTCAGTACATTTGTATTCACCATCATTTTTTTTACTTTTCTCCTTTTTCACTCTTTCTTTCTTTTTGTTTTTTTAGTATTTTTTTCTTCAATTATTTCTTTACTCTTTTTCTCTCTCTCTTCTATCTCTAATTTCTACCTCTCTTTCTTTTTATTCTATTTTTGTTTTTTTATGATAACGAAAATACCATAAGCGCATATTGATTTATATTTGCCCAACATTTATTAATTTGGTAAGTACACTTAAGTGGACTCCACTTAATGGACAGATATAGAGATGGTATCTAGAAAGACCTTGGGATTACATTCGTCTCAAGAAAATACAATTGATTCATATACTTATTTGTATATAAATACAAATTATAAATTGTATATATTTACAACTAAACTATTCAAATACAAATAATAAATTTATTTAAAATATATAGTATGGTACAAATAAATTTAAAGTAAAAAAATATATAAAATATAAAATGCAATGAAAAATGAGGAAAAGAATATAAAAAAGGATAAAAATGACAAAAATGATGAACCAAGAATGAAAAAGGGGGAAACAAAAATACAAAAAAAAAATGCAAAGAAGAAACAAATATATTTGAAAAATAAAAAAATTGATGAAAAAGAAAAAATTAAATTAAAGGAAAAAAAGAAAGAAAAAATAGTAAATTAAAGGAAAAAAGAAAGAAAAAACAAACAGGAAAAGAAAAAAAAGGAGAAATAAAAGATAGAAAAAAATAATAATAAAAGAGTGAGACTATGGATTATATTTAACTGATAAGAGATGCTATGAATTGTATAGGATAAATGGAATAATTAGAAGCATATATTTATTAAGCCATGTAGATCTCAAGCGAATACGAATGATGAAATAAGAATGAGAAAGGGAAAAACAAAAAAAAAAAGAATACAAAAAAAAAATAAAAAAATAAAATAAAAAATAAATGAAAGAATGAGAAAGAAAAAATAAATTATAATAAATGAGTACAAAGTGAAAAAAAATGAAAAAGAAAAAAAGTAAATTAAAGGAAAAAAGAAAGAAAAAAAAAGAAGAAAAGAAACTACAAAAAAAAAACTGAAGTTTTAAGCTTAGGTGGGTGATCTCTATGTTTTAATGAGTACTCATATTTTACCCATTTTGTCCATATTTGTATGAGCCTTTAAAAAGAGTTGAAGTCCATATTTACCAATTTGAAATATGAGTGATCCAATTCACTAAGTATGGATTAAATGGACTCTTTTCACAAATATGGGCAGAAATTGCCACCCCTACTTCAGACATTTCAGTATTTTTTTAGTAGATGTTTTATCGCTTTCAATTCAGTTCGATTCAGTTGGGGATCTTTCCCAATGTCTCTCTAGTTTACTTGAGTAGTAGAGGATTGTCAAACTAGTTTACCAGATTATTAGTATGTTGAGATTTCCAGTATGTGGTTGTTCGGACAAAGTATTTTCTTCGTGTTTCTTATGATTATGATATGATAGTACGAGTGATTTCTATAATCATGTTTAAGTAAGCTTTACATGTAACAGCAGGCTCAAAGGGTTAGCTTGGAGCTACTTGTAGCCCTAAGCACCGTGTGACGTCTCGGGACCCATTATTGGGGTGTTACATCCTGCCTATTTTTAGGCGTGGAAGCACTAGCTGATGAAGGTGTTGGCATATACGAATGGCTCTACCTAGTCTGACCATACTCATATTGCTTTGATCTAGCCCTCTTGTTTTCTCTTATTCCATCTCTCTCCCTTATCTTTTCCACCTCTATCTGCTGTGCGTGCATCATCAGTCTGGACAAATCCATATCCCTATTGAGCATAATAGTCCTACACTCTTTCAACACCAAACCAGACACACCGGTCACAAATTTACTCATACTAGTTCGGGTGTCAGCCATCAAATCGGGAGCATACTTGGCTAACTATTTGAACTTAAGCCAATACACCTTTACAGTCATAGAGCCTTGCCTTTAGATTTAAAAACTCCTCTATCTTTGCTTTCCTCATCTCAAGTGGGAAGAACTTGTCAAAGAATGCATCCTGCAACACCTCCCCTCTATTGTTCCTCTACGCCATAACCCAGTCATAATTAATATCTTTCAGATAATAAGATGCCAACTCTACACTCTCTTCCTCAGACACATGCATGACTTGGGTGATCTTCCTTACCTTCTCAAGATACAAATGTGGGTCGTCACCTGCTTTCAACCCATAAAACTCTGGTGGATTCATCTTTATGAAGTCATAGATCTTGGCAGTATCCAAATCACCTCCTTGCTGATGCAGAACTGCGGCCTGGTTATTAGCCTGAACATTCGCGGTGATTTCCTGGGCTAATGCCTGAAAGGCCGCCCAAAACTCAGCATGAGACACAGTCTCGTTCAAGGGATCAACAGGCTAAGGTTACTCGTTATTGTTTCTGCAGGCATTTGCTCTATGGAGAGGCATTTTCTATCATAAAAGAGCATTAATCAATAGCAGAGAAAGACAACTGTAAGCATGGCGGATTATGAAAGAAAGAGATGACTTTTTCCTAAAACGTCTTGTAGCCTCTTGCTCATAGAAGTGGCGCACTACACATCGATGATCAAGACTCTACGTAACGCGGCTTGTCAGACTCCCTAGGACTCCTTAAAACTTAGGCTCTGATACAAAGTTCGTAACGCCCTAAAATCTCATCCCAAAATGTCACACAGTGCTTACGGCTACAAGTAGCCCCAAGCTAACCCTTTGAGCCTGCTACTATCTCAATCACTTATTTTAGGATGTCAAACCAAGAAAAATTCTATATCATATCAAAACAAAACTGAGATAACTGGAAAAAGTATTTGGAATATCAAATACTGAAATGTCTAAAACATAACTGATAGTCTAGTCTGACAAAAACTCTACTACTTAAGAACTAGAGAGCCATTGGGGCAGATCCCCAACTGATTCACACTCAAATGAAATAAAATAAAACAACTACTAATAATACTGAATGTCTGGAAAATAGGTCCTCGAACCATGGGGACTCACCACTATATAAATGTAGACAAGGTACTCGGGATCACTGACGCTGCTGGGACTGAGCACCTGGACCTACATTATGAGACAATGTAGCACACAGACATATAGATGGATCATTACTTTGAGGATGTACTTAGTTTATGGGGGCGTATGCAATTAGATAATCAATATCATCAATCTTTATAGAAACATCCATGCAATTGTAGGTGACTCACATAGCTGTAATAAAACTGAAATATGAATCTCATAAATCATGGATAAGAAAGCAGGTAATATAAAACTAGTGAGTCATTACACTTTATTCTAAATCTGTACCCTTTCTTTATTCTCAACACTTATAAACTGGATGACATCTTGAAAACAACAACTTTCAGGACATATACTTTAATCTTATGAAAATAAGGAACTTCTTTGGAACTTAAAGATTATGACACTTGAGAACCTTAGAAAATCTTAGAACCATAGTTTTAGAAATACATGTACTTTATCTAAAGGAAAGTAAGAGATTTTATTGGGAAACTGTGGGAAACTTGGGACTCAATGACTTGGTACCTTGGGACCTTGGGAGTTTCTTCTAACCAACATAAACCATGTGAGCTATATGGAGTTCAACATCTTTCCCATGTTGGGAAGAGCTATTCTATCCTTACCATCAGAGTAAAACCTTTACTTTAGTGATCACTAGCTTAACCCACTTGGGGTAAATCAAATCCTATGGTGGCTTGTTGTTCTGGGGCATGAGACTTGGATTCTCAATGTAATTACATGTTGACTCAAATGTTCACGGTTTCACAATAAAACCGAATCCTTAATACTAACTTGGGAACACTTGGAAATAGCCATTTCATGGAGGAACATACATTTCATGGGATAAAATCACAACTCAAACAATAATACATCAAATTAATATTCAATCCAATAATTTAACTCATAAACTTGAAATATAGCTAATTAGGCATAAATTCAACTTGAAAATAGGAAATTCTTTTAAGAAAAAATAAAACTTTAGGCACATGAACGAAAGGAGTGTTCTTATTCAAACCCCACATACCTTGAATTAGAAGCCTTAAATGAACTTTATCTTTTGGAATATTAAATGTACAATTGTTGGGTGCTTCTTGTATCTCTCGCAATGGGGATTCCGATTCTTGAAAAATTATTGAAAAGCTACGGTTGAATTTAGAGTTCTCTTGAATTTTGGGTTGAAACCCTAGGTTGAGTTCTTGGTAATTTTTTATGAAAGTGACTATAATTTAGAGTTATGGGGATTAAATTTTGTGTTAGATCTGAAAGGGGGTTGGGAAATACCCATTATACCCTTAATAAGTCGGAGTAAAAAGGCTAAAATTCTCAGGTGCATCCAGTAGAGCGTGCGCCGCATGCTCTAGTCAGTCGGACTAGAGTGTGTGCCGCATGCTATATCGCATGGTGCCAGGGATGGAATAGACCGTGCGGCGCGCGCTGATCGCACTTTGATACTATTTTGGGCATCCAAACATGCCCTAAATGAGGTTCAAAAATTTTGAAACTCACCCAATATGTACTATCAGCTTGCCCCATCATGAATTAACTAACGGAGGTCAGGAAGTTCGTGAAGTAATTCTTCAAAATTTGTAGGCTCAAAAATAAACTAAAACACTTAGCTAAAATTTTAGATGTGAGGCTTCTTTTGACTTGCTTTGAAGTCTTTAACGACAAGAAAACTTTATGGGGTCTTACAATTTGACCATGTGTATGTGAATTTTATCTGTTAATTTTGTTTGATCATGTTTAACAAATTAATGTAGCATCGTTGTTGTGTATGTGGTATGAATATTGGTTCAATGTTGCTTATATGAGTTTTATCAGTTTTTTTTTAATTAGAGTTTAAGCAGGTCATTGTGATGATGTTTTTCCAATTGTTGATGTTTAAGAAATCATTTATAGTTTGTATATTAATAATCTATGGAGTATATGAACATACACATACATTGAACTATTTTTTTTTATTTTACTAACAAACGCATAATTTTTAATTATTCTGATGTTATTTTGTATATGAACTCCTTTTGATGTTAAAATAATTTAAATACATTTGATTGATATTTATCTTAAGAATAGATACATTAAAACATTATGTATATACAACTGCAATATTGCTATGAAAATCATCAATACGTCACATATTATGTATTTGATTTTCATATAATTATTTTAAAAATATGTAAAACATTATGAAATTCATCTCATATTTGAGATAGACTATTCATACTATAATTATATTTTTCAGATATGTCCTTAATTGTTAACAAAGATTTTAAATGGAGACTGAAAACATCTACTTTCAAAAAACTTATGTTTTTCATCATTTGGAGATTTAATGCGGAACATATGCCGGTGGAGTGATAAGGTACTGTGAAATGTGTTAGACACAATGACTTTTGTAAATGAACTCACAACCCCTACGTTAGTTAATCATAAGAGAAAACACATGCCAGGAGGCATCACTGAAGAAATAAAAATTGTTTATGGTACTAATATTAATTATATAAAGGCATGACATACAAAGGAGCATTCTATAGAGATGCTTAGAGGTGGACCAACTGATGAATATCGAAAAATATCGAGATACATTTATATGTTAAATACTACATATTCTAATTCATACATTAGAATGAACAAGTCAGTGGAGAATGAGTTCTTGTATTTTTCTTATAGTCTTGCATCCAATGAGAAGGGGTTTTGGGTTTTCCAGGCCGGTTATAGTTACTGACGATGCTTATTTAAGTGGATCATATAAAGAAAGTTTCCTTTCAGAAAGCACACTGGATGATGCAGGTATGTGTAATTTTTATTTGTTTTGAATATATATAATTAATTATAGAGTAAGAGAAAATGAAAAGGTAAATGGAGATTTGTATTTGAATTTTAAATATATGTCAAATTAATTTAGATATGTATGAGAATTTCACAAATTTTATACATGATATACATAACAGAGAAGGGTGTGTAATGGTCATTTAAATTGTCATTTCCATGAATATGGATAACATAACAACTTTTATATGTGTTTATTATACATAACAACTTAATTAACTTGTTGTGTTATTTAATTGCATATATATATTTATTATACAACATAAACACTTAATTTTTGAATATGTCAAATAATTTTTTTTGAAACCCCAGGATAACCTGCAGTTGCTAAAACCGTTGTCGCATCCTCTTCTCTTTTGGTGAGTACTCTGTGGTGAGTTCTTTGTGTGTACTGGGTAAACCCCCTACCGTGTAATACCCTACAAACCACAAAAGTAAATTAAACAGTACTCGGTAAACCCTGTGCGACAGGCCTAATACAGAAGGAATTAAGTGTAATACCCTGGAAAAATTTTCGTTGAAATTTTGTGCGTAAACATGTTGGGTTCTATATTCTAGAATAAATTATAAATTTTTTCGTGTGGAATGTCTTAGATTATGACCCACCATTATGTAAAGTATCAAATAATCTTTCCAAAGATATGTGTATCATCCAAAACAGACACCCGAGCAACGAATTATGAACATTTCGATCGAATCGTGAATAGTAGTGAATAGTAAAACGTGCAGGAAAAAGTACTGAGGCCTGGCGTATTTTTGCTTCAACTTAAATGATCATAACTCCTTGTAAATAATGATCTGGGTAATTTGCTATATATCAACGGAAAGATCTACGAGTCCTCTTTCCAATGAAATTGGTTTCATCCAATTTGTCTAGCGGAGCAAAACGTTATGGTCGATCTACTTCAGCCTATCAAAAGTGATTTTTTTGGTCAACTTCAAATGATCATAACTCCTCGTACACAATGATCTAGGTGATATACTATATATCAACGGAAAGATATGAGAGTCCTCTTTCTAATGAAATTGGTTTCTTCCAATTTGGATATCGTAGTAAAATGTTATGGTTGATCTACTTCAAACTATCAAAACAGCCCATCAAAGGACAGATTCTAGAATTATTTGATTTTAAGGGGAGTTTTGGTCATTCCCCTTCACCCCAAATCCGTCCAAACCCTATATTAAAACCTATTAGAAGCATTATATATTATATTTCATCAAATTCCCTCAAAAAGAAAACCCTAAGCTCCTACATCCAACTTCAATAACCTCCAAAGTTCACCATTAATTCTGCAAATTTATTCAAGATTCCAAGTTCCTAGTTCAAGAACTCCAAGAACCTCCAAAGTTCACCATTAATTCTGCAAATTTATTCAAGATTCCATGTTCCTAGTTCAAGAACTCTAAGAACCATCATTCAAAGGCACGATTAATATCTCAAAAATGAGTATCGATCTAAAGTTCATCATTAAGGGTATGTGGGGTTTTTCAACAAGAACTCTCTTTCGTTCTTGTGCCCAAAACTAATTTTCTTTACAAAGGCATGATTTTTATTTGATTTTTACGAATTTGAAGCATGAACTCATATCTTATGATGACTATTATGAAATCTTGATATTTATGATTTTATAAGATGAATTTACATGTGTGGAGATATAAAGCATGAATCTTGAATGATATTTATCATGATTTTGATATTTGGGTCGTGAATCCCCTTTGAAAATTGTGTTTTTTTGAGAAAGTATGTGTTATAAGCACGTTGATGTTGAATATTTGAGATATTTTGAATGATTTGACCTTTTGGTCTTAATAGAGTTGTTTTGAACTCGAGTGTGAAAGAAATTCACAATGTGGTTGATTTTGATAGATGGGAAGCATGATGGCTCCCGATGTATATTTATATATTACTGAAATTGTTTTGTTGTGGATTGTCTTTGAAATGATTTGAGCTAAGTCTGGGAGAAATCTTTAGTATCGAGTGGGAGGTATAAAGCGACCTTACTTTCCTAGAACTACGTGCCCCCGTAGGAGTGAGCCTGAGGCTGATTTATATAGTGATCACTAGTTTGTGTGGATTTGATATCGATAGTCCTACTTCGATGGCAAGGATAGGATGACTCTCCCCAATGTGGATTGTACGTTGGACTCCATGTAGCTCACATGGTTTATGTCGGTTATAGGATCTCCCAGTGTGTGTGTGTTTCCTTGTGTCTATGGTGAATGGTGAAGTGATTTGAAAGTGCAATTGTGAAAGTTATTCTTTCGAAAGATTTAAATGATATTTACATTATGAGAATTGATATTCTTGATGAACTTAAAATGATTGACAAATTATATGATGACTCACATGTGTTATTGTACTTATTTCATCCTCTCATAATTATGCTAATTTTCTTTGGGCTATGTGAGTCTTTCATACATTCTACATATTTCTTATAAATATTTATGATAATGATGTTTATAAAACTGCATACACCCCATATACTCGGTTCCTTTCCATGATACTGACCCACATATTCGGATGTGGGCTGCATTTTCTCAGAATATAGGTTCAGGTACTCAGTTCCAGGTTCGACAGTGATTCTTCAGGCATGCTGTTCTACATCCTCTGTTGTAGTGAGTCCTCATGTTCTGAGGACGTGATGTCTGATATTGGTTTCACGGAATTATTTACATTTGATAACTGAGTATGAGTTAGTTGGGGCATGTCTCAATGGCTCGCTGGTTTTATTGATTTTCTTAAAGGCTTTTTAGACTAGTATAGATGTTGGGAGTTGACTAATAAGTCATATTTTGTTATCTTTCTGAAATTCTTTTATTCTTGGATGATGATTACTCTATTGATATTTGAGGGTTATTTATGGAAACCCCATTGATTTGTGTTGAACTAAATGAGAATGGCTCAAAGGGTTAGCTTGGGGCTACTCGTAGCCTCAAGCATGGTGTGCTGCTTTGGGACCCATTTTTTGGGGCGTTACAAACTTGGTATCAGAGCCTAAGGTTTTAAGGTGTCCTAGGGAGCCTGACAAGCCACGTTAAGTAGAGTCTTGATCATCGGTGTGTAGCACGCCACATCTATAAGCAACAGGCTACAAGATGTTTTAGGAAAAAGTGTGATTCTTTTTTTTAGAAGTCTATCGTGCTTAAAGTGTCTCTCTCTACAGTTGACTCAAAGTTAGGGAGTGTGACATCCTTAAAACCACTTTTCGAACTCGTTATGGCCATTTTGAGTTTCTTGTTATGTGTTTCTGGTTAACTAATGCCCCAACAGCTTTCATGGACCTCATGAATTGAGTGTTCAGACCATATCTAGATATGTTTGTCATAGTTTTCATCGATGATATACTGGTGTACTCCCGTAGTGAGGATGAACATTCTGATCATCTATGAACTGTCTTGCGAACCCTTAGAGATCACAAGTTATTTGCCAAGTTCAGTAAGTGTGAGTTTTGGCTAAGGTTAGTTGCTTTTCTGGGTCATATCATTTCTTTCGAGGGTATTAGAGTTGATCCCCAAAAGACCAAAGCTGTTAGCAATTGGCCTAGACCTATTTCTCTGACTGATATCCGAAGTTTCTTGGATTTAGCTGGTTATTACCGTCATTTTGTTGAGGGTTTCTCCTCTATAGCATCTCCTATGACTCGGTTGACCCAAAAGAAAGTGAAGTTCTTGTGGTCCGAATCTTGTGAGAAGAGTTTTTAGGAGTTGAAAACTCGACTCACTTTAGACCCTATTTTGACTTTACCTAATGGTGTTGATGGTTTTGTGGTGTACTCTGATGTTTTAAGAGTTGGGTTGGGTTGCATATTGATGCAGAAGGGTAAGGTGATAGCTTATGTTTCTAGACAGTTGAAACCCCATGAGAAAAATTACCCCACCCATGACCTTGAGTTGGCTGCTGTTGTGTTTTCTTTGAAAATCTGGAGACACTATTTGTATGGTGTCCATATTGATGTTTTCACTGATCATAAGAGTCTGCAGTATGTGTTTACCCAGAGAGAATTGAATGTTAGGCAGAGATGATGGTTAGAATTGTTAAAGGACTATGATATGAGTATGTTGTACCATCCGGGCAAGGCTAATGTTGTAGAGGATGCCCTAAGTAGAGTGTCCATGGGTAGTGTTTCACATGTGGTAGAAGGTAAGAAAGAGTTGGCTCGTGATGTACATCGTTTGGCTAGATTGGGGGTTAGGTTGTTTGACTCTGCTGAAGGTAGTATATGGGTTTAAAGTAGTTCCAAATCCTCCTTGGTTTTGGAAGTGAAGGAAAATAAATACTTAGATGCTAGTTTGGTCAGACTGAAGGAGTCAGTCAAGGACCAAAAATTAGAGGTTTTCTCCCAAGGGGGAGATGGTGTTTTGAGATTGCAGGGTAGATTGTGTGTCTCGAATGTTGATGATCTGAGACAGAGGATTATGGCTGAAGCACACGGGGTGCGATATTCTATTCACCCTAGTGCCACCAAGATGTACCAAGACTTGCGGGAAATCTATTGGTGGAGTGGCATGAAGAAAGATATAGCAGCATTTATAGCTAAGTGTGCAACATGCCAACAAGTTAAGGTTGAACACAAGGACCTGGTGGTATGATGCAAGAGTTTAGTATTCCTACCTGGAAGTGGGAAGAGATAAATATGGACTTCGTGATTGGTTAACTCCTTCCCGATGCCATCATGATTCCATTTGGGTTGTGTTTGATAGGTTGACTAAGTCTGTTTATTTCTTGCCTGTTCATACTTCATATACTGCTAAGGATTACGCTAGATTGTATATCCGAGAGCTAGTCAGACTACATGGAGTTCCCTTATCTATCATTTCAAATAGGGGTACTCAGTTCACTTCACAATTTTGGAAAGCTTTTCAGAAGGGTCTTGGTACCCAAGTGCTTTTGAGTTCTGTTTTTCATTCCCAGACCGATGGTCAGGCTGATCGAACCATCCATACCTTAGAGGATATGTTGAGATCTTGTGTACTTGACTTTAAGGGAAGTTGGGATGATTACTTACCGTTGATAGAGTTTGCTTACAATAACAGTTTCCACTCTAGTATTGGCATGGCTCCGTTTGAAGCCTTATATGGGAGGAAGTGTAGATCACCCATAGGTTGGTTCGAGATGGGTGAAGTGGCTGTGAGTGGTCCTGATTCAGTATTTGAGGCTATGGAAAAAGTTAAGTTGATTAGGTAAAGGTTAAAAACTGCGCAGAGTCGTCAGAAGTCATATGTAGATGTTAGAAGGAGAGACCTTGAGTTTGAAGTTGGTGACCTAGTGTATCTAAAAATTTCACCCATGAGGGGGGTGAAGAGATTCGGAAAGAAGGGGAAGCTTAGTCCCCGTTATGTAGGTCCTTAAAAAATTCTTAGCCGTGTTGGTAAGGTAGCTTATGAGGTCGAGTTGCCTTCCGAGTTGTCCTCTGTTCATCCAATATTCCATGTCTCCATGCTTAGAAAGCATATTAGCGATGCTGTGGTAGTGAATTCCTCTGTGAGTGTTGACATTCAAGAAAATCTTTATTTTGATGAGATTCCTATTGAGATTCTTAATTTCAGTGTCTAAAGATTAAGGAACAAAGAAGTTCCCTTGGTCAAGGTATTGTGGCAAAACCAATCTGTTGAGGTTGCAACTTGGGAAGCTGAGGCGGATATGCGATCCAAGTACCCGCACCTATTTTCTGCGAACTCCGATCAATCCGGAGGTACCATTCTTTCCTAAATCATGCACTTTTGATAAAAGTTGCAGCGGTTCAGCTGTCATTTATTAAGTGTTCAGCTGTAGTTTCTTGAATTTATGAATTCTATGTTGCATTCGGAGTGAGAAACGATGTGGTGATGAGTCTAACGAATGGTTTCAGCTGTATGCTCTATTCTTTATCTAATCTTGGCACGTCTAGCATCATTTGAGGATGAATGTTTCCAAGGGGGGAATGATGTAATGCCCCGGGAAATTTTTCGTGGAAATTTTGTGCGTAAACGTGTTGGGTTCTATCTTCTAGAATGAATTATAAATTTTTCCGTGTGGAATGTATTATATTATTACCCACCATTGCTTAGAGTATCGAATAATATTTCTAACGATATGTGGATCATCCAAAACGGACACCCGAGCGACGACTTATGAACATTCCGATCGAACCGTGAATAGTAGTTAACAGTAAAACGTGCAGGAAAAAGTACTGAGGCCTGGCGTATTTTTGCTCCAATTTTAAATGATCATAACTCCTTGTACATAATGATCTGTGTGATCTACTATATATCAACGGAAAGCTCTGTGAGTCCTCTTTCCAATGAAATTAGTTTTATCCAATTTTTCTATCGGATCAAAAAGTTATGGTCAATCTATTTCAGCCTATCAAAAGCTAATTTTTGGGTCAACTTCAAACGATCATAACTCCTCGTACACATTGATTTGGGTGAGATACTATATATCAATGGAAAGATATGAGAGTTCTATTTCTAATGAAATTGGTTTTATCCAATTTGGATATCGAAATATAACTTTATGGTTGATCTACTTCAGACTATCAAAACAGTCCACCAAAGGACAGATTCGAGAATTATTTAATTTTTAGGGGCGTTTTGGACATTCCCCCTCACTCAAAATCCTTCCAAACCCTATATTAAAACCTATTAGAAGCATTATATGTTATATTTCATCAAATTTCCTCAAAAAGAAAACCCTAAGATCCTATATCCAACTTTAAGAACCTCCAAAGTTCACTATTAATTCTGCAAATTTATTCAAGAATCCAAGTTCCTAGTTCAAGAACTTCAAGAACCTCCAAAGTTCACCATTAATTCTATAAATTTATTCAATATTCCAAGTTCCTAGTTCAAGAACTCCAAGAACCATCATTCAAAGGAACGATTAACATCTCAAAAATGAGTATTGATCTAAAGTTCATCATTCAAGGTATGTGGGGGTTTTCAATAAGAACTCTCTTTCGTTCTTGTGCCCAAAAGTAATTTTCTTTATAAAGGCATGATTTTTATTTGATTTTTATGAATTTGAAGCATGAACTCATATCTTATGATGATTATTATGAAATCTTGATGTTTATAATTTTGAAAGATGGATTTACATGTGTGGAGATATAAAGCATGAATCTTGAACGATATTTATCATGATTTTGATATTTGGGTCGTGAATCCCCATTGGAAATTGTGTTTTTTTTAGAAAGTGTGTGTTATAAGTATGTTGATGTTGAATATTTGAGATATTTTGAATGATTTGACCTTTTGGTCTTAATGGAGTTGTTTTGAACCCGAGTGTGAAAGAAATCCACAACGTGATTGATTTTGATAGATGGAAGCATGATGGCTCCCGATGTATATTTATATATTACTGAAATTATTTTGTTGTTGATTGTCTTTGAAATGATCTGAGCTAAGTCTGGGAGAAATCTTTAGTATCGAGTGGGAGGTATAAAGCGACCTTACTTTCCTAGAACTACGTGCCCCCGTAGGAGTGAGCCTGAGGCTGATTTATATAGTGATCACTAGTTTGTGTGGATTTGATATCGATAGTCCTACTTCGATGGCAAGGATAGGATGACTCTCCCCAATGTGGATTGTACGTTGGACTCCATGTAGCTCACATGGTTTATGTCGGTTATAGGATCTCCCAGTGTGTGTGTGTTTCCTTGTGTCTATGGTGAATGGTGAAGTAATTTGAAAGTGGAATTGGGAAATTTATTCTTTCAAAAGATTTAAATGATATTTACAATATGAGAATTGATATTCTTGATGAACTGAAAGTGATTGACAAATTATATGATGACTCACATGTGTTATTGTACTTATTTCATCCTCTCATGATTATGATGATTTTCTTCGGGATATGTGAGTCTTTCATATATCCTGCATATTTCTTATAAATATTTATGATGATGATGTTTATAAAACTGCATACACCCCCATATACTCGGTTCCTTTCCATGGTACTGACCCACATCTTCGGATGTGGGCTGCATTTTCTCAGAATGTAGGTTCAGGTGCTCAGTTCCAGGTTCGACAGTGATTCTTTGGGCACGCTGTTCTACATCCTCTGTTGTGGTGATCCCTCATATTCCAAGGATATGATGTCTGATGTTGGTTTCACGGAATTGTTTACATTTGATAACTGAGTATGAGTCAGTTGGGGCATGTCTCAATGGCTCACTGGTTTTATTAATTGTCTTAGAGGCTTGTTAGACTATTATAGATGTTGGGAGTTGACTAATAAGTCGTATTTTGTTATCTTTCTGAAATTCTTTTATTCTTGGATGATGATTACTCTGTTGATATTTGAGGGTTACTTATGGAAACCCCATTGATTTGTGTTGAACTGAATGAAAATGGCTCAAAGGGTTAACTTGGGGCTATTCATAGCCTCAAGCACCGTGTGACACTCCAGGACCCGTTTTCAGGGGCGTTATATTAAGGGAGGAACAAACCCGGGGCATCTGTGTGGATAACTACCCTTTAAATCAACTGAGCCATCCTAGAGGACCAAACAAATCTTTATGTAGACCTATATTAATATTATTTTTATATGACGTAGGATGCATATTTCCACTTAGGGGTTGTGGATACTGAGAATGACAATTTATGAACTTGATTAGTCACCAAATTTAAAACTGCATTCGGAGAACACATATGTGTTGTATTAGATCGGAACAAAAGCATTGTCAAAGATATAAGTATTGTCTATCCAAATGTCCCACATCTTTCCTGCATTTGGCATCTTAAGAAGAATGTCTGCAGTTACTTTCGTAAAATCAAAATTAGTCTTTGTGACTTTTATTATTAATGGCAAAGTCTTATAGAAAGGAGGATTTCCACTACCTTATGACTAAGGTTGGTAAGGCTGATCTTAGGATGAAAAAATACCTAGATGAAGCTGGTTATGAAAGATGGAGTAGATCTCATTCATTGGTAAACAATGGCCGAATGATGACTTTTAATACTGTTGAATGTATAAATGGTTGTTTGGTGGAGGCCTGGTGTAATACCTCGAAGTTTCTTAACTAATTTCATCGCAAGAATGTCTAGTATTAGCTTCTAAATTAAATGATATTTATTAAATTTGGAATTTTCAAGATTTTTACTTTTTGTCATGTGGGAGATTCAATAAGATTTCCATCGATATAAGATTCGCCAAAATCCGATAACCAGGTAAGAAGTTATGACTATTTCAAGTCCCCATCATAAAACAGCGCCATGTTGGTCAGTGGCGCACCGTGACACACGCGAAAATGTAAATTGTCCTTTTTCCAGTGTCTTAACGCGATTTCTCCACGTCACGCCACAGTTTTAGGTCGCAAATAAAGTGGCAATGTGATGGCTCTGCATCGCGCCATCCCACAATTTCCCAACTGTCAAATTCCAGTGACACGGCGCGATAGAGCCGCATCGTGCCAGTGGTCCAATTCAAGAATTTTTCATAATTTAAAACACGTATCTAAGGGTTAAAGGGGTCAATTTTCACCCCTATTTAAACCCAATAACACTTGATTAAACCACTTTTCACCCAAAATAGTGTTTCTCTCAAGTTTCTCTCAAGAACAAGCTAGGGTTTTCAATTGGGGATTCAATTCAGTACTCAAATTCAAGAGTCTCTCTATCAATCTTCATAGAACCAAGAACTAAGTTATGTGTTGTGCTGATTTATGGATTTCTTTCATCCATAAAGCTCAAGAACCCTATTTTAAATTATGAATCATGTTATTATGTTGTGGGTTGCTCAAGTTTATGTGATGGTTGTTGTTTGATTCCCAAGTTGGGATATTCATGTGAAATGATGAAAACTGCGTTAGCATATAAATTGAAATCCATGAATTGGGTGGTTTATGTTTGTGAAATTTGATGATTTCACCTATGCCTTAATTTGTGCATATAAGGTGTTTGATAAAATGCCTAAAAGGATATAAATTATACCTTATAGCTAAATTGTGATCCAAATGATAAATGCATGCTTTACCTTTATTATCAAAATGACTTCTATGATATTGTTGTGCATTATGAGTGTTTTAAGGATTACTTAGGGGAATAGTTGATGAAATATTGGTATGTTGATATGTACTCCCATTCATGTATAAGATTATGATAACCATGTACTTCATGAAATCCCCAACTTATCGTATTATGGATTGTTGATGTTGGTTATGTATCCAAGAAAGTCATGTTTTGTCAGTTTCTTTCTATTGAGTCCTGGGGGTACTCGTACCCGAAAAATATTAGCTGTGTGCCTAGAATCAGTTTCATGTTTTTCAAGATACTCTCAGCTAAGACATGTTCAATAGAATTCAGTCAAACTCATGACTTAGGAAAACTCAGCACGTCTCAGTAAATCTCAGTCAGTTATCAGATCCTAGTAATATTCCACCAGTCAATGGAACTCAGTTAACTCAGTCCAGTCAGTTCAGTTAATCATGTTTAGCGTCTATTCAGATGGGAGTAGGAATTATCACCGAGTAAACCCAAGGATGGGAACTCACCTATTATATGAGGGTGTGATTCTTAGAAGAAATCCTTGCGTTCCAGAACTATGTAGCCAGCATAGGTTAAGACATCATTACCTTTTATACGTGGATAGATAAGGTGGCTTAACCTATTATATGAGGTTCCCATTGTTCTTACTAGAGTTACCTGTTATATGAGGGTTACTCATAGATTGTCCTTACCAGTGGCGCGGTATTGACACCCTTCCAACTGGGGTTACATATTGTATCCCAACTCAGCCATAATGGAGTATTAGGGGCATATCAGTTATATGACTACTTCCTACAGTTTTAGTTACAGAATTCAGGACTGTCAGATACAGTCGTTCAATCTCAGTCATAGAACTAAGATAGTTCTACAGAATTGAAGACTGTCAGATATAGTCAACTCAGAACAGTACGAAACTCAGCTAGTTCCATCAAAACCTAGACTGTCAAATACAGTCGCTCAATATCAGTTATTTTAGTTATATAGTTATCAGTATCTCATGTTATCAGTACTCAGACTCAGAAATTGTGTTATCATAAATTTAGTTACAGTCTCTTATTCATGCATGTATTCTCACGTTTATGTTATACAGTCAGTTAGTTCAATTCATGCATATGTACCCTTTACATTCAGCCTACCTCATATGCATACCAGTACATTCAATCGTACTGACACATTTGCGCTATGGTGTTTTATACCATAGGTTCAGAAGCACGAGCTCCAGAGAATCAGTAGCATTTCAGTCTCAACAGTGAGATCTTTTGAGGAAATGATCATTTCTTTTTTATCTCATTAATTAATTTATTAGTTGGAGTTAGTTGGGGACATGTCCCATCAACTCCTTATTAAGACAGTCAGGTTTTAGAGGCTTTTCAGAGTACAGTTTGCTTAGACAATTTTGTTTTGGGTATTTATACCCCATTCTAGATGTTATGTCCTATGGTGATTTATCATTTTTAAACCTTATGGCCTTTCAGTTCATGTTTTCACATTTATATAGTATATTAAACAGTGTACAGGTACAGATATCAGTCATGGGTTAACTTGTGGTCCTTCGGGGTCATAAGCACCGTGTAACATTTTGGGTATCAGATTCGGGGTGTTACACCCGGGAATTGCCTATATTAGGGTTCCTAGAGGAGGCAAAAATTTTGTTAGTTCTTAAAACTATAGGAACAGTGAAATAACATCATATACAAATATGATTTTAGGTCGGAGGTTCAAAGAAATCCTAACTCTTAACGATGTGAAAGCTTCTTGGACGACGGTATATTTATAACTTAAATATTTTTAAAAAAAAATTATTTGTTATATTATATTTATTTAGAATTTTTATATGATACTGTATTTCATATTTTTTCAAAATACTATTTTTTCAATGTTTATCAAGCTAAGGCTTCCTCGAGCTATATTTACCTAGTTTGTGAATCTGAAAAAAGATACATTGTCAACCTTGAAAGTGAATCATGCAATTATAGGAGGTTTCAAATTGATCAAATACATTGTCCTCAAGCTATTGCCATGTTGAAGAGTAAAAATATTGATAATTTTAGATCAAACTACTCTAAGTACTATAAGTCAAGTACTTTGATTAAGACTTATGAACTTTCAATTATTTGATGTCATATAATAAGGATTGGCATGTTTCTGAAAATGTTGAGGAGAATAAAGTGATGCCACCAAAATATAAAAGATTATCGAGAAGATCAAAGTAAGGGATGCATAATAAATCAAGTGAAATTCTGTCATCAAGTACAAATTATTATGGACGATGAAGACATGTAAGTCACAATAGGTGTTTTTGTAATTTTTTTTTTCACAGAATAGATGATTTATAATGAAATGTAAATTGATTGGTTAATGACTCATTGATCATTGTCTATTTTTCTTTTACTTTTTTGTGAAGAATTTTATTTTGCTAATAACACAATGACATTTACTGACTTTGAATTTTCTATATAGTAATATTAATTTTTTTTACAAGTTGAATTAGTTGCTATATTTGATTCTTTACTTTGAAGAATACGTGTGTAACACCCCAAAATCTTATCCCGAGGCATCACACAGTGCTCAAGACTACAAGTATCCCTAAGCTAACCCATTGAGCCTGCTGCAACTTCTATCACTTACTTTAGGGTGAACAAACCAAGCAATAATGCTATATTATATCAAATATGAACTAAAATAACTAGAAACAATATCTGGATAGCAAAACACTGTAAATCTGGAAACTTCAACTAATAATCCGGCAAGCCTCTACTTATTAAGAACTAGAGAGCCATTAGGACAAACTCCAAACTGACTCGAATTGAACTGAAAAGAAATAGCCAACTACTATCAAGACTGAAATCAGGAAAATAGGCCCTCGAACCATGAGGACTCACCAACTACAGTTATATAGATGGAAGTACTCGGGAATCACTGTCGCGGCTGAGACTGAGCACCTGAACCTACATTATGAGATAATTTAGCACACAGGCGTATATGTGGATCAGTAATTTGAGGATGTACTGAGTATATTGGGGTGTATGTAGTAATTACAAACAATATCATCAATCTTTATAGAATCATGCATGTTGATATAAATGACTCACATAGCTTGAATAACTCTGAAATATAAATCTCATAAATCATGAAATAATGGGAAGTGTAGTATAAATCTCGTGAGTCATTATACTTAGTCAAAAATCTGAATTCTCATCTTATTCTCAAATCTTATAAACAAAAGAAATCTTAAAACAATAACTTTAAATCATATACTCTTATCTTAAGGAGAATAAAGAACTTCTTTGGAACTCAGGGACTCAAGTCTTGGAATTATGAAACTTTTGGCTCTTTGGGACTTGGGAGTTTCTTCTAACCTACATAAAACATGTGAGCTGACATGAAGTCCAACGTCTTGCCCACGTTGGGGAGAGCTATTCTACTCTTGCCATCGGAATAGAATCTTAACTTTAGTGATCACTATCTTAACCCACTTGGGGTGAATCGAATCCTTCAGTGGATCATAATTCTGGGGCATGATACCTTAGAATCAAGCCCAACTCGGTGCTAAATACTACTCCCATACTTAAGCTCTGAACTTTTAGGAAAATCCATCTTAAGAAGTACAATAAAGTATAATGGAAGTTAATTATGCTTCTCTTTGCTTTAAATCAAAATGATATGGACTCCTTTCTTAGCGTAGGACTTAAATATCAAAACTTGCTTAAATCATCTGTCTTGAATACTAAAACTAAAACTCATGGTTTACAACCCATACTTAAAATTTAAGTCAATTCACAGTAAACTTAAAGCTTGCATCAAAATACTTTATCAAATTTAAAAGTTCATTCTTGGATTTTAGAGCATTTAAATACATGTAGACTCAAATAATCATGGTTTCACAATGGAACTTAATTCTTGACACTATCTTAGAAACACTTGGAAATAGAAATTCATGTAGGAACATGCAAATCATGGGATAAAATCTAAACTCAAAAACAATAGATAGGGTAAATACACCATTCAAGAATTTGGACAATTTGTAATCTCATAAACTTGAAATAAAGTAAATTAGGCATAAATTCCACTTGAAAACATGACATTCTTTAATAAATTAAAAATCAAAACTTTGGGCACAAGAACGAAAGGGTTATTCTTATTCAGACCCCACATACCTTGAATTATGACTTTGGATGAACTCTAGCTTTTGGGGACTTTATTTGCACCTTCGAAATGATATTCTTGATGCTCTTGGTTTGGGGATTCCAATTCTTGAAGAAAATTCAAAATGTGACGGTGAATTCTTGAGTTTTATTGAACTTTGGGTTGGAACCCTAGAAAGTATTCTTGGTGAATTTGAGAGAAAAGAGCCTTATTTTGGTGTTTTGTGAGTTTAATCCTGTGTTAAAGCTGAATAGGGATGGGGAAAATGACTAAATTGCCCCCTTGTACGCGAATTTTAAAAACTGAAAAACTGGGCATCGACGCAATTGATAACGCGGCGCGTCGATGGCATCGACACGAACTTGATGCATAGTGCCATGATAGCGCCAAGCCTCAGTACTTTTAGTGGCAATTCCTGCACAAAACTTGACCAATGCGATGGGCGATACGTTGCGCCAAGATCGCATTGGTCCACTATTTTGGGACACCAAACGAGGTCTAAACGCGGTTCAAAAAATCTGAAACTTATCCGGGAACACCTAATGACTTCCTAGATCATGAATTTGCTAAAATATCAACTCTTGAAGGTAGGAAAGGTCGTGAAATAATTTTTTAAAGTTTGAAGGCACTAAAATAAACTAAGTCCCAACACTTAGTCAAAATTCTAAGTATAAGGCTTCTTTTAACATGCTATAGAGGCTTAGATAACGAGCAAATTTTGTGGGGTCTTACAATGTGATTGTGGTGTAGCTCCGTAATTCATCCTGTAACATATGTATATGACTTTGATATGTATGTATGTATGTATGTATGTATATATATATACATATATATATATATATATATATATATGAAATGTTTATGGCATATTTATCAATATAAATTTATATAAATATCATCAAATCATGAAAATCTATAAAATGTTAATTATAAAATTATAAAATTACATACATAAAAAATGATATGTGAATTACTTAAAAAGAGTATTGAATAAGTTGGGAAGATGTATTTGGTAGATATTTTCAACAGTAATGATTAATTGTCCAAAAAGACAGCAGTTATGTATATATGTTTAGAAGTCATAAAATATGTATATTATATTCAAATACATGGCTTCTATGTTTAGAAGTACGTTAGCTACTACGTATATGTCTTCATATACATAGAGTTATGGTTAGGACATATGTTACCTGCTACATATAGAATTTCATACTATTCATATCTATAGGTCATTTATATGAAAGTCATATGCACAAAAATTATTGTATAATTTACATGACATATTATGTATATGACTTAATAAATTTAGCTAAATATATCTATAAAACATTTATGTGAAACTCACATGCATAGATGTTATGGTAGACTATATGTATCATATTATGTAAATGATTTTCATATAACTAGTTTAGTATACGTGCTTGCACGTATGTCTCGCGTTAATATATTTGAGTTACAAGATAAAAACCACAAAAACTTTCAAGTTCCTAAAATAGTTCAATCTTTTGAAGTTTAAATATACCTCTCTTTAGAAATTATAGACGACTTATTGCTTAGAACTTCAAAATAAATTGAGAATTTTTTATTTAACTTTCAAGTTCATTTTCAGTATTTAGGTTCAAATACAAAAACTAATATTAGCATTAAAATACCTTTTAAAATTCAAATTTCAAGATTTTAATAATTCACCCAAATCAGTTAAGAAAAATACTACTTTAACTTATCAACTTTTTTTTATGAAAGAACAACTACTATTAATTCTTCTAAAAGTTAAGGTAGAAGAGAAATTGGGGTTAAAATAAATTTAAATGATGATTTTGGTTTCATTTGTTTGTTTTTAATCTGATAGGTTTAGACATTAGTTCATTAAGTAAGTCAATTTTTTTTCATTAAAAAATATCGTAATGAAGACAATAAAATTTAAGTAACAATAATTAGAAATAAATTGAGAACTTGCTATTTTAATTTCCTATCCAATATTAAAGCGCAAATATAAAAATTAATATTTGTTATAAAACAATAAAGAACAAGAAGAAGATTACAGAGAATAGAGAGAGTAATTCTTATTTCTTCTCTTGAGGGATGAATTACAATGAGGGAAAACGTCTTTATTTATAAGGGAAAACGTCTTTATTTGCAAGATACATTAGTGCACTAGTTGCACTAAGATATAGTATTTCAGGACCAAGGAATTCCTCATTCTTTTCTTGAGGTTGGAATAGATCCTTATTCACATCAAGTGATCGAACAACCATCCATATAGAATCTGTAACACCCCGAATCTGGTACCCGCAACGCTACACAGTGCCCATGGCCCCAAAAGACCACAAGCTAACCCATGACTAATATCTGTAATTGAGCACTGAATAATAATAATAATATCATAAATGCGGAAACATGAAATGAAATTCCATAAGGTTCAATACTAATACATAACTTAAAATATGGTATAACAATACCAAAACAACTGAAGTAACTACCTGACATGCTATAGTCTGAAAGCCTCTAAACTGTCTGAATAAGGAGTTGATGGGACATGTCCCCAACTAACTCCATCTAATAAGATAAATAAGTACTGAAAGAAAAACATAATCAAATAATATCATGCTCGAATGATGAGGACTCACTGCTAACTCTGTCTGCTGAAAACCTAGAATGCTACTGGCGCTCTAGATCTCGTACTCCTAAATATATGGCATAAAATAAAACACCAAAGCGCAAATGTGTCAGTACGTAGGAATGTATTGGTATGCATGTGAGGTAGGCTGAATGCAAAAGGGTTCATATGTATGAACAATACAAACCGACCGAATGACATAAACGTGAGAATACATGCATGAATACATAACTAAAACTGAGATCGTGATAGGACTGAATACTGATTTTTGACTACTAAGTCTACTGATATTGACATCTGAGTCACTGATGAGTGAGAAAGACATACTATATTACTGAATACTAAGGGACTGATACTATATTATTGATACATGCATAACTGTGCCTGTCAATTCTGATTATGAACTAATACTATCTTCACACACTTCATGAAGATACATCAAGGTCACGTGTTATAACTCAATTAACAACCATAAATCATGAACATGATCATATCACAATCATCCAACCATAATATATTATTTAAAATATGGTTATTGAACTCAATGAACACTACACATAGATGAACACTATGCATACCTTAGTTTGTGATTTCATGAAGATTGACGGTGGAATTTACTTGAAACTCGAAACCCCCAATTGAACCCTAGACTTGTTTTTGAGATTTTTTTAGAGAAATTAAGTGTAAGTTTCTGAAGGTTGGGAAAATTGACCCTTTTAACCTTGGACACATCCTTAAGTTTTTCAAAAAATTTCCCGAATTAGGCCCTTAGCGCGATGCGGCGTTATCGCTCCGTGTCACTGGAAATTGGCAATTGGGAAATAGAGGGATGGCGTGACGTGGAGCCATCGTATTGGACACCTCTACGAGACTTGGAATCATGGCGCAAAATGCTAGTATCGTGGAGCAACACTGTAATTTGACAATTGCCATTTCAGCTACCCCCGCGACACGCTGAAGGCTCAGATCAAACACCGTGTCACTAAAAAGGCCCTAACTCTTCGCCTGGGTGTCAGATTTGGGCGAATTATATATCGACAGAAATCTTATTCGATTTCCCACGTGATTGAAATACCATGTGTATAAGAATCAATCCTTATTTTAAAGAAAGTCCCAACACCCTTGAGATGATTTTTCAAGATAAGAAAAAGCACGGGTATTACAATATCTCCCCCTTGAGAACATTCATCCTCAAATGAGACTGACTAAGAGGGAAACAATAGACTGAACATGAATAACTGGAATATGATCTTACGACTTACATAACTGACAAGCTGAACCCAACATACTGAACATGCATATCCGATGCACGTGTAACTGATTCTTGAATGTATAACAAAAAGTTCTGAAGAACTAAGTTTTCTCATAATAAGAATGCATATTTAATGCATAACTACGTAACTTATTTGATACATGAATGCCTGACTGAGTATGTGGTGGTACTTGATACCAAGATTATCATGGAAGCATGAACATGAGACTGAATACTAAGTTAGCGATGCACACTAATCATGAAACTGAGTAATCTTAGGGAGAACTATTACCTTGAGCTTGATTTGAGTTGGCGGGGAAAAGGTGAGGATACTTGGTATGCATATCTTCTTCTGCTTCCTAAGTAGCTTCCTCAACTACCTGATTCTGCCAAAGAACCTTGACTAGAGGGACTTCTTTGTTCCTCAGTTTACGAGTTTGATAGTCTAAGATTTTGACCGGAATTTCCTCATAGGCGAGACTATCCTGAACATCAATGCTCTGAATAGGGGTTAAGACTGATGGTCCACCTATTCACTTCTTGAGCAAAGAGACATGGAAGACTGGATGAACTGAGGCTAGATCTAAAGGCAATTCGAGCTCATAAGCTACCTTGCCTAATCGACTGAGAATCTTGAAAGGACCGACATATTAGGGACTGATCTTTCCCTTCTTTCCGAATCTCTTCACTCCCTTTATGGGAGAGATCTTAAGATAGACATAGTCATTGACCTAGAACTCGAGATCCTTTCTACGAACATCTGCATAAGACTTCTGTCGGCTCTGAGCAACCCAGAGTCTCTGTCTGATCAATTGAACTTTCTCTAAAGCATCAAATACCAAGTCAGGACCTATGACTGAGGCCTCACAAACTTCGAACCAACCGATTAGAGATCTACACCTCCTACCATAGAGAGCTTCAAATTAAGCCATATGAATACTGAAATGATAGCTATTGTTGTATGCAAACTCAATCAAAGGCAAGTGGTCATCCCAAATTCCCTTGAAATCAATTGCGCAGGCCCTTAGCATATCTTCAAGAGTCTGAATGGTCCTTTTTGCTTGACCATCTGTCTGAGAATGAAAAGCTGTACTAAGATGAACTTGGGTACCAAGACCCTTTTGGAATGATTTCTAGAAGTGAGAGGTGAACTGGGTAGCTCTGTCTGAGATTATAGATAACAGAACACCGTGTAATCTGACCCACTCCCTGATATAGAGTTTGGAGTAATCCTCTGCTGAATAAGAGGTATGAACTAGAAGGAAATGAGTTGACTTAGCCATTCTGTCTATAATGACCCAAACTAAATCATGCTGATGATGAGTTCGAGGTAAACCCGTCATGAAATCTATGTTCACTTATTCCCACTTCCAAGTAGAAATGGTGATTTCTTGCATGGAACCACTAGGTTTCTCACGCTCTATCTTTACCTGCTGACATGCAGAGCACTTATCCATAAACTATACAATGCCTCTCTTCATCCCACTCCACCAATAGATCTCTCGTAGGTCACGGTACATCTTAGTGGCCCCTAGATGAATAGTGTATCGTGCACCATGATCTTCTGCAAGAATTTGCTTCCTCAAGTCATCTACACCTAGAACACACAGATGACCCTAACAAGGGAGGACACCATTCCCCCTTGGGAGAAAACCTCTACTTTCTAATTCTGAATTGACTCTTTTATCTTGATAAAGCTAGGATCCCTGTCTTGTTTTTATTTCACCTCAGAAACTAGAGATGACTCTGAACTACTCTGAACACATACACTACCCTCTGAAGAGTCGACTAAGCGAACACCTAGTCTGGAAAGATGAGGGATTTCCTAAGCTATATTCTTCTTGCTATTCTCAATGTGAGAAACACTACCCATGGAGAGTCTACTTAGAGCGTCGACCACAACGTTGCCTTGCCTGGATGATAAAGGACACTCATGCCATAATCCTTCAAGAGCTCTAACAAACTTCTCTAATGAAGGTTAAGATCTTTCTGAGAAAAAACATGTTGGAGACTCTTATGATCTTTGAAGACATCTACATGAACTCCGTATAGATAATGCCTCCAAATCTTTAAAGAAAATACTATGGTTGCTAACTCAAGGTCATGAGTAGGATAATTTTTCTCATGGGGATTTAACTGTCTGGAGGCATAGGCTATGACCTTACCATGATGCATGAGGACACAATCTAGACCCACCCTGGATGTATCATAATAGACTACAAAACCGTCTGAACCATCTAGAAGAGCTAGAACTAGAGCTAAGGTAAGTCGAGTCTTTAACTCCTAAAAACTCTTCTCGCAAGAATCTGACCACTGAAAATTGACCTTCTTTCGAGTCAACCTAGACATGCGGGATGCAATAGAAGAAAATCCCTTAACAAACCGCCTGTAATAGCCAGTCAAACCCAAGAAACTCCTAATACCTGATGGAGAGACAGGGCGAGGTCAGTTTCTTACCACTTCGGGCTTCAGAGGATCTACTCTAATGCCATCACCAAAAAAATATGGCCAAGGAATGCTACTAAACTTATACAAAACTCTCACTTACTAAATTTGGAGAATAGCTAGTGATCTCTGAGAGTCTGAAGAACAATTCTGAGATGGTCTGAATGATCACGTTCTGTGTGAGAATAGACCAGAATATCATCTATGAAGACTATGATGAACATGTCCAAGTACTGCTTGAACACCTATTTCATCAAGTCCATAAAAGTTGCAGGGGCATTAGTAAGACCAAAGGACATGGCTAGAAATTCGAAGTGACCATACAGAGTACGGAAAGCTATCTTCGAGATGTCACATTCTCTAACTCTGAGCTGATGGTAGCTTGATCTGAGGTCTATCTTGGAGAAATAACTGACACCCTGAAGTTGGTCAAAGATGTCATCTATTTTAGGAAGTGTATACCTATTCTTGACCATAACTTTGTTGAGCTGACGGTAATCGATACATATCCTGAGAGAACATAATTGGCCTGATGAATCCCTTATCTAAGTGATCATTCAACTGATGTTTCAGTTCCTTGAGTTTTGATGGTGCCATTCTGTATGGAGAAATAGAAATATGCTGAGTATCTGGGAGAAGGTCTATGCCAAAGTCTATTTCCCTTTCGGGAGGAATACCTGAAAGATCTTCGAGAAAGATGTCTGAATATTCATTAATCACTGGGACTGATTCAAGACTAGGGGATTGAAACCAGAGTCTTTAACATAAACGAGATGATAAACACATCCCTTAGAAATCATTTTCCTT
Organism: Capsicum baccatum var. pendulum; assembly: GCA_030864225.1. NCBI lineage: Eukaryota > Viridiplantae > Streptophyta > Magnoliopsida > Solanales > Solanaceae > Capsicum > Capsicum baccatum. The sequence goes on from CM061555.1 coordinate 59,618,321, forward strand.
GACTGAAGGTAGGAAATAAGCTAACTCCTGAAAGATGAAGTACTACCCTTCCACTCTAGGACGAGCTCATTAGAGAACTGAAACTAAATTATCCTATTTCTGCAGTCGACTGTGGCATAGCAAGAATGAATCCAATCTATGTCGAGAATAACATCAAAATCAATCATCTCTAACTCGACTAAATCTATAGTATGAAAATCATGTTGAGTCATAAGGGATAACATGGATTTGTAATTTAGGAATGATTGAGTCATGAAAACATGGTTTTTACTATTCTAAGCATTTTATCAAACACCTTGCATGCACCCTTGTTGGGCATAGGTGTGTTCATCAAATTAAAAGCCTAACACCCCCAAATTCATGGGTTTCAACCAACAAGCTCGCACATTTTATAAAGATACATCAAGGTCACAAGTTATAACTCAATTAACAACCATAAATCATGAATATAATCACATCACAATCATACAACCACAATATATTATTTAAAATATGGTTCTTGAACTCTATGAACGAAATAGATCCATAGATGAACACTACACATACAATAGTTCATTATTTCCTAAAGATTGATGGTGGAATTCATTTGAAACTTGAAACCCCCAATTGAACCCTAGACTTGTTCTTGAGAGTTTTTGAGAGAAATTGAGTGTAAGTTGCTGAATTAGGGCTTAAATCTTGTGTTATAAGGTTTATATAGGGTGGATAAATTGACCCTTTTAACCTTGGACACATCCTTAAGTTTTTCAAAAAAATTCTTGAATTAGGCCTTTGGCGCAACGCGGCGTTATCATGTCGTGTCATTGGAAATTGACAATTAGGAAATTGAGGGATGGCGCGATGCGGAGCCATGGCATTACCCCCTTCTTTGAGACCTCGAACCATAGAGTGAAGTGCCAGTATTGCGGAGCAACACTATAATTTGACAATTGCCATTTCAGCTACCCCCGCAATGCGCTGAAGGCTCAGATCAGACACTGTCTCACTAAAAAGTCCCTAACTCTTCGCCCGAGTGTCAGATTTGGGCGAATTATATATCGATGGAAAGATTCTTTGATTTTTCACATGATAAGAAGTGAAAATTATTGAAATACAATGTGTATAAGAATGAATACTTATTTCAAATCAAGTTCCAACACCCTTGAGATGATTTTTCAAGCTAAGAAAAAACACGTCTATTACAATGAAAGGTTAGGCATATAACATGGTTGTGAAACATTCTGTAGATTGAGGTACTAATATACGACTAACTGAGTGACTGATAGTTGTAGCATGGGTCAAGAAAGTCTGGAATAGAACTAAGTTTCTGATCTGATTACTAAACTGAAGTTGACATTATAACTAAAATGTAACTGAGATTCTTACTGGAACTGAATGTTATGTTCTGATAACTGAATGCTGATAACTGAGGTTCAGACTGATACTAAAATACTAAATTCTTAGATTGAACACTGATTACTAAGCTTTGAACTAAACCACAATCATCACCACATACTTACACTCTGTTCGACATATGCTTGCCTTACTAAACACATTATCTACTACTATTTCCTCAAATATTACTAATATAGCACTTTGTAATTCATACCCACCATTACACGCTTAATTTCAAATCAATAGTCTTAATTTCTTGCTTGTACTGTTCAAGCATATTGATTCATTTTGGTACAACTATCCCCATGAATACATAATATGTTCAATCTAGATGATATTATCCCAACTCTACTACTGCCAAACTCCTGGGTTCATGCTTCTAATGGGTTCATGCTTCTAACTCTAGATCTATGCTATCATAGGATTCTGAGAAGGGCTTTGAGGGTATATCTAAATTTGGGTTCAAGAATGAGTCCTCATATTCATGAATAAATTTTGTACAACTTTGGGAAAGAACTGGACTAATGGGATACTTTGAGTCTGAGACCAATCCCATAACTAACTGCAGGGACTATCTGAGAAAGCCCTATCTTTAAGACTTGAGCTTCACTGCTTCTATCACCTTAAAATTAAGGTGGATATGACATGAGTGGAGCATGATGAGAATCTACATGAGTTTCTTAGAGGACCTTTCTATAGCACGATCTGAGACATAAAGGAAGGGAAACTATTCCTAAAATATCTCATAGCTTCCTGCACATAAGTGTGGTGCACAATATACCCATGTACAAGACTCTACTAGATGTGGCTTTCAGACTTACTAGGACACTGTTGAACCTATCTCTGATACCAAGTTTGTAACGCCCCAAATTTGGTACTCAGAACGCTACACAGTTCCTATGACCCCGAATAACCCCAAGCTAACCCATGACTGATATCTGTAATTGAGCACTGAATAATAATAATAATATCATAAATGTAGAAACATGAACTGAAATGCCATAAGGTTAAATACTAATACATAACTGAAAATATGGTATAATAATACCAAAATAACTAAAGTAACTACCTAACATGCTATAGTCTGAAAGCCTCTAAACTGTCTGAATAAGGAGTTGATGGGACATGTCCCCAACTAACTCCATCTAATAAGATAAATAAGTACTGAAAGAAAAACATAATCAAATAATATCATGCTCGAATGATGAGGACTCACTGCTAACTCTGTCTGAATATGGAGTTGATGGAACATGTCCCTAACTAACTCCATATACTGAGACAAATAAGTACTGAAAGAAGAACATAATCAATTAATATCATCCTCGAATGATGAGGACTTACCGCTAACTCTGTCTGCTGAAAACCTAAAATGCTACTGACGTTCTGGATGTCGTGCTCCTAAACCTATGACGTAAAATAAAACACCATAGCACAAATGTATCAGTACATGGGAATGTACTGGTATGCATATGAGGTAGGCTGAATGCAAAAGGTTTCATATGAATGAACAATACAAACTGACTGAATAAAATGAATGTGAGAATACATGCATGAATACATAACTAAAATTGAGATCGTGATAGGGCTGAATACTAATTTTTTACTACTGAGTCTACTAATATTAACATCTGAGCACTGGTGAGTAAGAAAGATTGATACTATATTACTGAATACTAAGGGAATGATACTATGTTCTTGATGCATGAATAATTGTGCTTGACAATTTTGATTATGAAGAACTGGTCTAGTTGACTATATCTAACAGTCCTGAAGCTGAATACTAATAACAAAAGTTATGATAACTGATATAACTGATAACACGAGTGACTGTATCTAACAGTCCCAAATCTGATGGAACTAGTTGAGTTCCATACTATATTTGAGTTGACTGTATCTGACAGTCCTGAAATCTATAGAACTATCAGAGTTCTATTACTGAGACTGAGATTGACACTGAGACTATGGGAAGTGATCATCTAATTGACATGCCCCATACTAAGCTAACTGGGGTATAACCTATAGCCCCAGTTAGAAAGGGTGTCAGTACCGCGCCACCGGTAAAGACAACTGCTATGGAGTCAGTCCAAATCTAGCGGGTGATCCCTGGGATTAGTCCCATATATTTAAATATGCTAATAGGTGACTCCTGAGTATGTCAGACCTATCTAACGGGTGAAATATCATACCTACACTAGCTACGTAGTTCTGGAATTTAGGGGTTACTTCTAGGGATCTCAGTCCTATCTAGCGGGTGAGTCCCCATCCCTAGGCTTGCTCGGTGCTGAATCCTACTCTAATCTGAAAGACACTAAATTGGTTAACTGAACTGAACATGGATCGAGTTTACTAAATTTCCATTGACTGACGGAAAACTACTGAGATCTGAGAACTGACTGAGAGTACTGAAGTTACTAAGATTTACTGGGAATACTGAAATCACTGAGATTACTGAACTACTGAGATTACTGAGATTCCTGAGATTTATGAGTTTTCCTAAGTCACATGACTAACTGAGTTTTGTGGATCATGGATAGACTGGGAATATTATGAAAACATGACACTGGCTCTAGGCACACAGCTAAATTATCGGGAACAAGTACCCCCAGGACTCGACGGAAAGAAAATGACATAGCATGACTTACATGAGCACATGACCAATAACACAATTCATAATTCATATATTGAAGCACTTTATCAAACATGTGATATGCATAAACTTGTACATAAATGGAAATTTCATGATATCATGTTAGTTGGGCACTTTTTCTTTTCAAAGGCATTTAATCAAACACATGGTAAGCATAGTATATGTAGACAATCATTATACAACAATCAAACATCATGATTCATCTCTAATTTCATCATCCAAGGGTTTTAATCCTAGATTTACATGAATCTACATCTTTAATAATTAATGTCGGTTGGGAGAAAACTCCCAAGTTTCCTAGAGTCTTAAGTCTTAAAGTTTCTAAAGAACCAAGTTCTTGAATTTTAAAGAAGTTTTACCCTCCTAAGGCTAAAAGCATGAGTTTGAAAGTATAAGTATTTCGAAAGCTATGATCCTACTCTAGGAAACTTGGGAGTTTCTTCTAACCGACATAAATCAAATGAGAATATCTCTAGTTATACTATGAATTTTTGAGGTCATGATCTACCAATAGATATATAATTGAATTATATTTCCAACGATATCAATTTTGCCCAAATCCGATATCGGAGCAAAAAGTTATACCCATTTTACTCCAGTATGTCAGCCTGGCAACTAAGTGACGACATTATCTGACGACTTATCACATATCTGATGACTTATCAGATAATGTCATCAGCCTTAGGCAGAAAGTCATAAATTCCAACATCAAGTGATGACATGAGCTGATGGCTTATCACATATGTGACGACATCAGTCCAATATCGTCAGACGTAGAATTCAGCATTTTCCAAATGGTTTTAGAGGGATTTTTTGGTATTTTCCCTTCAACCCATAGCTCCATAAACACTGAATTCAGCCTTTATTTCACCAAAATACACTCATTTCTCTCAAATTCTCTCCAGAACCAAACCTTAGGGCCTCAACTTAAGATTCAAGATCCCTCAAAATTTCACCGTTAAATTCCAAAATTGATTCAAGAATTAGAATCCCCAAACTAGGATCTTCAAGAATCATCCATCAAAATCATAAATATAGTCCCAAAAGCAAGTGTTAATTCAAAGTTCATAATCTAAAGGTATCTGGGGTTTGAACAAGGGTAACTCTTTTACCCTTGTGCCCAAAGGATTATTTTAATTACAAAATTTCTGCGATATATGAGGGTTTTCATGAAGTTCAAATTAGGGTTTATACCCATTGCCATTATTTGCAAGGTTTCGAGATTTCACATGAATTGAAAGTTTAATTGCATGATTTTGGTTATATTTCTATGCTTATTGATGAAATTTATAGATTTTAAACTAATTTATGAGTAGTTGCATTACTAAGCATAAATTTTAAAATGTTTGATATAAAACTAATGATTGGGTCAGTAGACCCCATTTAAAGATTGTTGTTCAAGATTGTTTGTGCTATAAGCACCCATGGCTAAGTTATTTTCAAACTTTAGATAAAGATTTGATCCTTTTAGGTCTAACCTAAGATAAGAATCCACATTACTAATGATTTGAAGTCAAGAGAAGTATATTTGGTATTTATTATAGACCCTTGTATTATTTTATGGTGGATTTCCTAAAAGTTCTGAGCCTAAGTATGCGAGTAGTAATTAGCACCGAGTTGGGTATGATTTCGAGGTCTCATGCCCCAGAACTACGTGCCGCCATAGGTTTATGATTTACCCTAAGTGGGTTAAGATAGTGATCACTAAAGTTAAGGTTCTATTCCGATGGTAAGGGTAGAACAGCTCTCCCCAATGTGGGCAAGACATTGGACTCTATGTAGCTCACATGATTTATGTCGGTTAGAAGAAACTCCCAAGTTTCCTAGAGTCTTAAGTCTTAAAGTTTCTAAAGTACCAAGTTCTTGAATTTTAAAGAAGTTTTACCCTCCTAAGGCTAAAAGCATGAGTTTGAAAGTATAAGTATTTCGAAAGCTATGATCCTAAGATTTCTAAGATTCTCAAGTGTCATGATGATTAAGTTCCAAAGAAGTTCCTTGTTTCTATAAGATTAAAGCATATATCTTGAAAGTTGATATTTTAAGATTTTATTTAGTTTACAGGTTTGAGAACCAAGAAAGAATACAGATTTAGAATAAAGTGTAATGACTCACCTGATTTTATATTCCATGCTTCCTTACTTGTGATTTATGAGATTCAGACTTTAGTTTTATTCAAGCTATGTGAGTCATTTACAATTGCATGAATGTTTGCTATAAAGATTTATGACATTGATTATCTAATTACATACACCCCCACATGCTCAGCACATTCCTAATGTACTGATCCACATACTTATCTGTGTGCTACATTTCCTCATAACGTAGGTTCAGGTGCTCAGTCCCAGCCTCGTCAGTGATTCCTGAGTATCTTAATATACATCTCCACAGTGGTGAGTCTTCATGGTTCGAGGACCTATCTTCAGACTAGGGGTGGCAAACGGGCGAATTGGATTGGATTTGGACGGGTTAAATATGGATCGAGCAAAAATAGTTTGGGTTGCAATCCTCCATATAAATATGGGTAACTATGGATTTGGTCAAATATGGATTGGGTAAAAATGGTTCCAATCTACTTTAACTCCTAAAGTCAAAAAATTAAAACTTCTATATCATATCTTGACTTTTTTTCATTTTTTTTTTAGTTTTTTCTCTCTCCCACTTCTATATATAGCATCTAGTTTTCTTTTTTGATTTTTTTCTCTCTTCTATCTCTACCCCCTGCTTCTCTTTCTTTTTTCTTTTCCTTTTTAGTTCCTTTTTTTCTATTTTTTATTTTTTTGTTTTTACTTCTTTCTCATTTTTTTCTTTTTTGGTTGTATTTTATATTTTATATTTTTTTATTTTCGAAGAACATGATTAAGTCGAGTACAAATTATGGATGATGATTGAAATATCATAACCACTAAGTACATTTGTATTCACCATCATTTTTTTTCCTTTTCTCCTTTTTCATTCTTTCTTTCTTTTTGATTTTTTAGTATTTTTTTCTTCAATTCTTTCTTTACTCTTTTTCTCTCTCTTCTATCTCTAATTTCTACCTCTCTTTCTTTTTTATTCTATTTTTGTTTTTTATGATAACGAAAATACCATAACCGCATATTGATTTATATTTGCCCAACATTTATTAATTTTGTAAGTACACTTAAGTGGACTCCACCTAATGGACAGATATAGAGATAGTATCTAGAAAGACCTTGGGATTACATTCGTCTCAAGAAAATACAATTGATTCATATACTTATTTGTATATAAATAGAAATTATAAATTGTACATATTGACAATTAAACTATTCAAATACACATAATAAATTTATTTAAAATATATAGTATGATACAACTAAATTTAAAGTAAAAAAATATATAAAATATAAAATGCAATGAAAAATGAGGAAAAGAATATAAAAAAGGATAAAAATGACAAAAATGATGAACCAAGAATGAAAAAGGGGGAAACGAAAATACAAAAAAAAGAATGCGAAGAAGAAAGAAATATATTTGAAAAAGAAAAAAATTGATGAAAAAGAAAAAAGTAAATTAAAGGAAAAAAAGAAAGAAAAAATAGTAAATTAAAGGAAAAAAGAAAGAAAAAAAAACTAGAAAAGAAAAAAAAGGAGAAATAAAAGATAGAAAAAAATAATAATAAAAGAGTGAGACTATGGATTATATTTTATTGATAAGAGATGCTATGAATTGTATAGGCTAAATGGAATAATTAGAAGCTTATATTTATTAATCCATGTAGATCTCAAGCGAATACGAATGATGAAATAAGAATGAGAAAGGGAAAAAATGAAAAAAAAAAAGAATACAGAGAAAAAAATAAAAAAATAAAAAAATAAAATAAAAAATAAATGAAAGAATGAGAAAGAAAAAAATAAATTATAAGAAACGAGTACAAAGTGAAAAAAAATGAAAAAGAAAAAAAGTAAATTAAAGGAAAAAAGAAAGAAAAGAAATTACAAAAAAAAAACTGAACTTTTAAGCATAGGTGGGTGATCTATATGTTTAAATGAGTACTCATATTTTACCCATTTTTTCCATATTTGTATGAGCCATTAAAAAGAGTTGAAGTCCATATTTACCAATTTGAAATATGAGTGATCCAATTCACTAAGTATGGATTAAATGGACTCTTTTCACAAATATCGGCTGAAATTGCCACCCCTACTTCAGACATTTCAGTATTTTTTTAGTAGATGTTTTATCGTTTTCAATTCAGTTCGAGTTAGTTGGGGATCTTTCCCAATGTCTCTCTAGTTTACTTGAGTAGTAGAGGATTGTCAGACTAGTTTACCAGATTATTAGTATGTTGAGATTTCCAGTATTGTGGTTGTTTGGACAAAGTATTTTCTTCGTGTTTCTTATGATTATGATATGACAGTACCAGTTATTGCTATAATCATCTTTAAGTAAGCTTTACATGTAACAGCAGGCTCAAAGGGTTAGCTTAAAGCTTCTTGTAGCCTTAAGCACCGTGTGACATCTCGGGACCCATTATTGGGGCGTTACATCCTGCCTATTTTTGGGCGTGGAAGCACTAGCTGATGAAGGTGTTGGCATAGACAAATGGCTCTACCTAGTCTGACCATACTAATATTGCTTCGATCTAGCCCTCTTTTTTTCTTTTATTCCATCTCTCTCCCTTATCTTATCCATCTCTATCTTCTGTGCGTACATCATCAGTCTGGACAAATCCATATCCCTATTGAGTATAATAGTCCTACACTCTTTCAGCACCAAACCAGACACACCGGTCACAAATTTACTCATACTAGTTTGGGTGTCAGCCATCAAATCGGGAGCATACTTGGATAACTAGTTGAACTTAAGCCAATACACCTTTACAGTCATAGAGCCTTGCCTTTAGGTTTAAAAAATCCTCTATCTTTGCTTTCCTCATCTCAAGTGGGAAGAACTTGTCCAAGAATGCATCCTGCAACACCTCCCCTCTATTCTTCCTCTATGCTATAACCCAGTCATAATTAATATCTTTCAGATAATAAGAAGCCAACTCTACACTCTCTTCCTCAGACACATGCATGACTTGGGTGATCTTCCTTACCTTCTTAAGATACAAATGTAGGTCGTCACCTGCCTTCAACCCATAGAACTCTGGTGGATTCATCCTTATGAAGTCACAGATCTTAGAGGTATCCAAATCACCTTCTTGCTGATGCAGAACTGCGACCTGGTTATTAGCCTGAACATTCGCGGTGATTTCCTGGGCTAACGCCTGAAAGGTCGCCCGAAACTCAGCATGATACACAGTCTCATTAAAGGGATCAACAGGCTAAGGTTACTCGTTATTGTTTCTGTAGGTATTTGCTCTTCGAAGAGGCATTTTCTGTCATAAAAGAGCATAAATCAATAGAAGATAAAGACAACTGTAAGCATGGCATATTATGAAAGAAAGAGATGACTTTTTCCTAAAACGTCTTGTAGCCTCTTGCTCATAGATATGGCACGCTACACACCGATGATCAAGAATCTACGTAACGCGGCTTGTCAGACTCCCTAGGACTCCTTAAACCTTAGGCTCTGATACCAAGTTTGTAACGCCCTAAAATCTCATCCCGGAATGTCACACGGTGCTTACGGCTACAAGTAGCCCCAAGCTAACCCTTTGAGCCTACTACTATCTCTACCACTTATTTTAGGATGTCAAACCAAGAAGAATTCTATATCATATCAAAACAAAACTGAGATAACTAGAAAACGTATTTGGAATATCAAATACTAAAAGGTCTAAAACATAACTGATAGTCTAGTCTGACAAAACCTCTACTACTTAAGAACTAGAGAGCCATTGGGACAGATCCCCAACTGACTCATACTCAAATGAAATAAAATAAAACAACTACTAATAATACTGAATGTCTGGAAAATAGGTCCTCGAACCATGAGGACTCACCACTGTGGAAATGTAGACAAGGTACTCGGGATCATTGACGCTGCTGGGACTGATCACCTGGACCTACATTATGAGATAGTGTAGCACACAGACGTATAGATGGATCATTACTTTGAGGATGTACTGAGTTTATGGGGGCGTATGCAATTAAATAATCAATATCATCAATCTTTATAGAAACATGCATGCAATTGTAGGTGACTCAAATAGCTGGAATAAAACTGAAATCTGAATATCATAAATCATGGATAAGGAAGCAGGTAATATAAAACTAGTGAGTCATTACACTTTATTCTAAATCTGTACCCTTTCTTTATTCTCAAAACTTATAAACTGGATGAAATCTTGAAAATAACAACTTTCAGGACATATACTTTAATCTTATGAAAACAAGGAACTTCTTTGGAACTTAAAGATTATGACACTTGAGAACCTTAGAAAATCTTAGAACCATAGTTTTCGAAATACATGTACTTTATCTTAAGGAGAGTAAGAGATTTTATTGGGAAACTGTGGGAAACTTGGGACTCAATGACTCGGGACCTTGGGACCTTGGGAGTTTCTTCTAACCGACATAAACCATGTGAGCTACATGGAGTTCAACATCTTGCCCATGTTGGGAAGAGCTATTCTATCCTTGCCATCGGAGTAGAACCTATACTTTAGTGATCACTAGCTTAACCCACTTGGGGTAAATCAAATCCTATGGTGGCTCGTAGTTCTGGGGCATGAGACCATGGAATCAAGCCCAACTCAGTGCTAAATACTACTCCCATACTCGAGATCAGAACTTTTAGGAAAATCCACCATAAACAATACCAGAGTATGTAATGGAAGCCAACTATGCTTCCCTTTAACTTAAATAAAAATGATGTGGACTCCTTTCTTAGCTTAGGACATAGATATCAATACTTACTTAAAATCATCTTTTCTTGAATGCTAATATTAAGACTCATGGCTCAAAATTCATACTTAAAAATCATGTCAAATCACAACATACTTCATACTTACAATAGTAGCATTAAAATACTTTATAAAAATCTAAAATTTCACTCTTGGATTCTCAATGTAATTACATGTTGACTCAAATGTTCATGGTTTCACAATAAAACTGAATCCTTAATACTAACTTGGGAACACTTGGAAATAGCCATTTCATGGAGGAACATACATTTCATGGGATAAAATCACAACTCAAACAATAATATATCAAATTATTACTCAATCCAATAATTTAACTCATAAACTTGAAATATAGCTAATTAGGCATAAATTCAACTTGAAAATATGAAATTGTTTTAAGAAAAAATAAAACTTTAGGTACAAGAACGAAAGGAGTGTTCTTATTCAAACCCCACATACCTTGAATTAGAATCTTTGAATGAACTTTAGCTTTTGGGATATAAAATGTACAATTGTTGGGTGCTTCTTGTATCTCTCGCAATGGGGATTCCGATTCTTGAAAAATTATTGAAAATCTACGGTTGAATTTAGAGTTTTCTTGAATTTTGTGTTGAAACCCTAGGTTGAGTTCTTGGTAATTTTTTATGAAAGTGATAATTTAGAGTTATGGGGATTAAATTTTGTGTTAGATCTGAAAGGGGGTTGCGAAATACCAATTATACCCTTAATAAGTCGGAGTAAAAAGGCTAAAATTCTCAAGTGCGTCCAGTAGAGCGTGCGTCGCTTTCTCTAGTTAGCCAGACTAGAGTGTGTGCCGCATGCTATATCGCACGGTGCCAGGGGTGGAATAGACCGTGCGACGCGCGCTGATCGCACTTTGCTACTATTTTGGGCATCCAAACATGCCCTAAACGAGGTTCAAAATTTTTGAAACTCACCCAATATGTACTATCAGTTTGCCCCATCATGAGTTAACTAACGAAGGTCAGGAAGTTCGTGAAGTAATTCTTCAAAATTTGTAGGTTCAAAAATAAACTAAAACACTTAGCTAAAATTCTAGATGTGAGGCTTCTTTTGACTTGCTTTGAAGGCTTTAACGACAAGAAAACTTTATGGGGTCTTACAATTTGACCATGTGTATGTGAATTTTATCTGTTAATTTTGTTTGATCATGTTTAACAAATTAATGTAGCATCGTCGTTGTGTATGTGGTATGAATATTGGTTTAATGTTGCTTACATGAGTTTTATCAATTTTTTTTTTAATTAGAGATTAAGCAGGTCATTGTGATGATGCTTTTCCAATTGTTGATGTTTAAGAAATCATTTATAGTTTATATATTAATAATCTATGGAGTATATGAACATACACATACATTGAACTATTTTTTTTATTTTACTAACAAACGCATAGTTTTTAATTATTCTGATGTTATTTTGTATATGAACTCCTTTTGATGTTAAAATAATTTAAATACATTTGATTGATATTTATATTAAGAATCGATACATTAAAACATTATGTATATACAACTGCAATATTGCTATGAAAATCATCAATACGTCACATATTATGTATTTGATTTTCATATAATTATTTTTAAAATACGTAAAACATTATGAAATTCATCTCATATTTGAGATAGACTATTCATACTGTAATTATATTTTTCAGATATGTCCTTCATTGTTAACAAAGATTGTAAATGGAGACTGAAAACATCTACTTTCAAAAAACTTATGCTTTTTATCATTTGGAGATTTAATGCGGAACATATGCCGGTGGAGTGATAAGGTACTGTGAAATGTGTTGGACACAATGACTTTTGTAAATGAACTCACAACCCCTACGTTAGTTAATCATAAGAGAAAACACATGCCAGGAGGCATCACTGAAGAAATAAAAATTGTTTATGGTATTAATATTAATTATATGAAGGCATGACATACAAAGGAGAATTCTATAGAGATGCTTAGAGGTGGACCAACTGATGAATATCGAAAAATATCAAGATACATTTATATGTTAAATACTACATATTCTAATTCACACATTAGAATGAACAAGTCAGTGTTCTTGTATTTTTCTTATAGTCTTGCATCCAATGAGAAGGGGTTTTGAGTTTTGCAGGCCGGTTATAGTTACTGACGATGCTTATTTAAGTGGATCATATAAAGAAAGTTTTCTTTCAGCAAGCACACTGGATGATGCAGGTATGTGTAATTTTTATTTGTTTTGAATATATATAATTAATTATAGAGTAAGAGAAAATGAAAAGGTAAATGGAGATTTGTATTTGAAGTTTAAATATATGTCAAATTAATTTAGATATGTATGAGAATTTCACAAATTTTATACATGATATACATAACAGAGAAGGGTGTGTAATGGTCATTTAAATTGTCATTTCCATGAATATGGATAACACAACAACTTTTATATGTGTTTATTATACATAACAACTTAATTAACTTGTTGTGTTACTTAATTGCATATATATATTTATTAAACAATATAAACACTTAATTTTTGAATATGTCAAATAATTTTTTTTTGAAACCCCAGGATAACCCTCAGTTGCTAAAACCGTCGTCGCATCCTCTTCTCTTTTGGTGAGCACTCTGTGGTGACTTCTTTGTATGTACTGGGTAAACCCCCTACTGTGTAATAGCCTACAAACCACATAAGAAAAGTAAATAGTACTAGGTAAACCCTGTGCAACAGGCTCGATCCAGAAGGAATTAAGTGTAATACCCCAGAAAATTTTTCGTTGAAATTTTGTGCGTAAACGTGTTGGGTTCTATCTTCTAGAATAAATTATAAATTTTTTCATGTGGAATATCTTAGATTATGACACACCATTACATAGAGTATCAAATAAGCTTTCCAACAATATGTGGATCATCCAAAACAGACACCCGAGCAACAAATTATGAACATTTCGATCGAATTGTGAATAGTAGTGAACAGTAAAACGTGCAGGAAAAAGTACTGAGGCCTGGCGTATTTTTGCTTCAACTTAAATGACCATAACTCTTTGTACATAATTATCTGGGTAATTTACTATATATCAAAGGAAAGATCTACGAGTCCTCTTTCCAATGAAATTGGTTTCATCCAATTTGTCTATCGGAGCAAAAAGTTATGGTCGATCTACTTCAGCCTATCAAAAGTGAATTTTTGGGTCAACTTCAAACGATCATAAATCCTCGTACACAATGATATAGGTGAGATACTATATATCAACGGAAAGATATGAGAGTCCTCTTTCTAATGAAATTGGTTTCATCCAATTTGGATATCGTAGTAAAACATTATGGTTGATCTACTTCAAACTATCAAAACAGTCCACCAAAGGACAGATTCGAGAATTATTTGATTTTAAGGGGAGTTTTGTTCATTCCCCTTCACCCCAAATCCGTCAAAACCCTATATTAAAACCTATTAGAAGCATTATATGTTATATTTCATCAAATCCCCTCAAAAAGAAAACCCTAAGCTCCTACATCCAACTTCAAGAACCTCCAAAGTTCACCATTAATTCTGCAAATTTATTCAAGATTCCAAGTTCCTAGTTCAAGAACTCCAAGAACCATCATTCAAAGGCACGATTAATATCTCAAAAATGAGTATCGATCTAAAGTTCATCATTCAAGGTATGTGGGATTTTTCACCAAGAACTCTCTTTCGATCTAGTGCCTAAAAGTAATTTTCTTTACAAAGGCATGATTTTTATTTAATTTTAACGAATTTGAAGCATGAACTCATATCTTATGATGACTATTATGAAATCTTGATATTTATGATTTTATAAGATGAATTTACATGTGTGGAGTTATAAAGCATGAATCTTGAATGATATTTATCATGATTTTGATATTTGGGTCGTGAATCCCCATTGGAAATTGTGTTTTTTTGAGAAAGTGTGTGTTATAAGTACGTTGATGTTGAATATTTGAGATATTTTGAATGATTTAACCTTTTCGTGTTAATGGAGTTGTTTTGAACTCGAGTGTGAAAGAAATCCACAACGTGGTTGATTTTGATAGATGGGAAGCATGATGGCTCCCGATGTATATTTATATATTACTGAAATTATTTTTTTGTGGATTGTCTTTGAAATGATTTGAGCTAAGTCCGGAAGAAATCTTTAGCACTGAGTGGGAGGTATAAAGCGACTTTACTTCCCTAGAACTATGTGCCCTCGTAGGAGTGAGTCTGAGGCTGATTTATATAGTGATCACTAGTTTGTGTGGATTTTATATCGATAGTCCTACTCCGATGGCAAGGATAGGATAGATCTACCCAACGTGGGTTGTACGTTGGACTCCATATAGCTCACATGGTTTATGTCGGCTATAGGATCTCCCAGTGTGTGTGTGTTTTCTTGTGTCTATGGTGAATGGTGAAGTGATTTGAAAGTAGAATTGTGAAACTTATTCTTTCGAAAGATTTAAATGATATTTACATTATGAGAATTGATATTCTTGATGAACTGAAAGTGATTGACAAATTATATGATGACTCACATGTCTTATTGTAATTATTTCATCCTCTCATGATTATGATGATTTTCTTCGGGCTATGTGAGTCTTTCATACATCCTGCATATTTCTTATAAATATTTATGATGATGATGTTTATAAAACTGCATACACCCCCATATACTCGGTTCCTTTCCATGGTACTGACCCACATCTTTGGATGTGGGCTATATTTTCTTGGAATGTAGGTTTAGGTGATCAGTTCCAGGTTTGATAGTGATTCTTCGGGCACGCTGTTCTACATCCTCTTTTGTGGTGAGTCCTCATGTTTCGAGGACGTGATGTTTGATGCTGGTTTCATGGAATTGTTTACATTTGATAACTGCGTATGAGTCAGTTGGGGCATGTCTCAATGTCTCGCTGGTTTTATTGATTTTCTTAGAGGCTTGTCAGACTAGTGTAGATGTTGGGAGTTGACTAATAAGTCATATTTTGTTATCTTTCTGAAATTCTTTTATTCTTGGATGATGATTACTCTGTTGATATTTGAGGGTTACTTATGGAAACCCCATTGATTTGTGTTGAACTGAATGAAAATGGCTCAAAGGGTTAGCTTAGGGCTACTCATAGCCTCAAGCACCGTGTGATACTCCGGGACCCATTTTTCGGGCCGTTACATTAAGGGGGGAACGAACCCAGGGCATCTGTGTGGATAACCACCCTCCAAATAAACCGAGCCATCCTGGAGGACCAAACAAATCTTTATGTAGACCTATATTAATATTATTTTTATATAACGTAGGATGCATATTTCCACTTAGGGGTTGTGGATACTGAGAATGACAATTTATGAACTTGATTATTCACAAAATTTAAAACTGCATTTGGAGAATGAAACAACATATGTGTTGTATTAGATCGGAACAAAAGCATTGTCAAAGATATAAGTATTGTCTATCCAAATGTCCCACATCTTGCCTGCATTTGGCATCTTAAGAAGAATGTCTGCAGTTACTTTCGTAAAATCAAAATTAGTCTTTGTGACTTTTATTATTAATGGTAAAGGCTTATACAAAAGAGGATTTCCACTACCTTATGGCAAAGGTTGGTAAGGCTGATCTTAGGATTAAAAAATACCTAGATGAAGCTGGTTATGAAAGATGGAGTAGATCTCATTTATTGGTAAACAATGGCTGAATGATGACTTTTAATACTGCTGAATGTATAAATGGTTGTTTGGTGGAGGCCCGGTGTAATACCTCAAAGTTTCTTAACTAATTTCATCCCAAGAATGTCTAGTATTATCTTCTAAATTAAATGATATTTATTAAATTTGGAATTTTCAAGATTTTTACTTTTTGTCATGTGGGAGATTCAGTAAGCTTTACATCGATATAAGATTCGACAAAATTTGATAACCGGGTATGAAGTTATGACTATTTCAAGTCCCCATCATAAAACAACGCCATGTTGGTCAGTGGCGCACCGCGACACATGCAAAAATGGAAATTGTCATTTTTCCAGTGTCTCAGTGTGATTTCTCCACGTCACGCCAAAGTTTCAGGTCGCAAATAAAGTGGCAACGTGATGGCTCTGCGTCACGCCATCCCCTAATTTCCCAACTGTCAAATTCCAGTGACACAGTGCGATAGCGCCGCATCGCGCTAGGGGTCCAATTCGGGAATTTTTCATAATTTAAAACACGCATCTAAGGGTTAAAAGGGTTTACTTTTCACCCCTATTTAAACCCAATAACACGTGATTCAACCACTTTTCACCCAAAACAGTGTTTCTCTCAAGTTTCTCTCAAGAACAAGCTAGGTTTTTCAATTGGGGATTCAATGTATAAGATTATGATAACCATGTAATTCATGAAATCCCCAACTTATCATATTATGGATTGTTGATGTTGGTTATGTATCCAAGAAAGTCATGTTTTATCAGTTTCTTTTTATTGAGTCCTGGGGGTACTCGTACCCGAAAAATATTAGCTGTGTGCCTAGAATCAGTTTCATGTTTTTCAAGATACTCTCAGTTAAGACATGTTCAATAGAATTCAGTCAAACTCATGACTTAGGAAAACTCAGCACATCTCAGTAAATCTCAGTCAGTTATCAGATCCTAGTAATATTCCGCCAGTCAATGGAACTCAGTTAACACAGTCCAGTTAGTTCGGTTAATCATGTTTAGTGTCTATTCATAAGGGAGTAGGAATTAGCACCGAGCAAACCCAAGGATGGGAACTCACCTATTATATGAGGGTGTGATTCTTAGAAGAAATCCTTGCGTTCCAGAACTATGTAGCCAGCATAGGTTAAGACATCATAACCTTTTATACGAGGATAGATAAGGTGGATTAACCTGTTATATGAGGGTTCCCACCGTTCTTACTAGAGTTACCTGTTATATGAGGGTTACTCACAGATTGTCCTTACTAGTTGTGCGGTATTGATATCCTTTCAACTGGGGTTACATATTGTATCCCAACTCAGCCATAATGGAGTATTGGAGGCATATCAGTTATATGACTACTTCCCACAGTTTCAGTTACAGAATTCAGGACTGTCAGATACAGTCATTCAGTCTCAGTAATAGAACTAAGATAGTTCTACAGAATTCAAGACTATCAGATATAGTCAACTCAGAACAGTACGAAACTCAGCTAGTTCCATCAAAACCTAGACTGTCAGATACAGTTGCTCAGTATTAGTTATTTCAGTTATATAGTTATCAGTGTCTCATGTTATCAGTACTCAGACTCAGAAATCATGTTATCATAAATTCAGTTACAGTATCTTATTCATGTATGCATTCTCACGTTTATGTTATACAGTCATTTAGTTTAGTTTGTGCATATGTACCCTTTGCATTCAGCCAACCTCATATGCATACCAGTACATTCAATCGTACTGACACATTTGCGCTATGGTGTTTTATACCATAGGTTTAGAAGCACGAGCTCCAAAGCATCAATAGCATTTCAGTCTCAACAGTCAGAGTAGCAGTAAGTCCTCATATTTTGAGGAAATGATCATTTCTTTTTTAGTATATTATACTTTCAGTTCATGTTTTCGCATTTATATAGTATATTATACAGTTTACAGGTACAAATATCAGTCATGGGTTAACTTGTGGTCCTTCGGGGTCATGAGCACCGTGTAACATTTTGGGTACCAGATTCGGGGTGTTACACCTGGGAATTGCCTATAGTAGGGTTCCTAGAGGAGGCAAATATTTTGTTAGTTCTTAAAACTATAAGAACAGTGAAATAACATCATATACAAATATGATTTTAGGTTGGAGGTTCGAAGAAATCCTAACTCTTAACGATGTGAAAGCTTCTTGGATGACGATATATTTATAACTTAAATATTTTTTTAAAAATTATTTATTATATTATATTTATTTAGAATTTTTATATGATTTTGTATTTCATATTTTTTCAAAATACTATTTTTTTAATGTTTATCAAGTTAAGGCTTCCTCGAGCTATATTTACCCAGTTTATGAATCTGAAAGAAGATACATTGTCGACCTTGAAAGTGAATCATGCAATTATAGGAGGTTTCAAATTGATCAAATACATTGTACCTCGCGCTATTGCAATGTTGAAGAGTAAAAATATTGATAATTTTAGATCATACTACTCTAAGTACTATAAGTCAAGTACTTAGATTAAGACTTATGAACTTTCAATTATTTGATGTCAGATAATAAGGATTGGCATGTTTCTGAAAATGTAGAGGAGAATGAAGTGATGCCACCAAAATATAAAAGATTATCGAGAAGATCAAAGTAAGGGATGCATAATAAATCAAGTGAAATTCTGTCATCAAGTACAAATTATTGTGGACGATGAAGACATGCAAGTCACAATAGGTGTTTTTGTAAAAAAAAATTTCAAAGAATAGATGATTTATAATGAAATGTAAATTGATTGGTTAATGACTCATTGATCATTGTCTATTTTTCTTTTACTTTTTTTGTGAAGAATTTTATTTTGCTAATAACACAATGACATTTACTGACTTTGAATTTTCTATACAGTAATATTAATTTTTTTTACAAGTTGATTTTAGTTGCTAAATTTGATTCTTTACTTTGAAGAATACGTGTGTAACACCCCAAAATCTTATCCCGAGGCGTCACACAGTGCTCAAGGCTACAAGTATCCCTAAGCTAACCCATTGAGCCTGCTGCAACTTCTAACACTTACTTTAGGGTGAACAAACCAAGCAATAATGCTATATTATATCAAATATGAACTGAAATAACTAGAAACAATATCTGGATAGCAAAACACTGTAAATCTGGAAACTTCAACTAACAATCCGGCAAGCCTCTACTTATTAAGAACTAGAGAGCCATTGGGACAAACCCTAAACTGACTCGAATTGAACTGAAAAGAAATAACCAACTACTATCAAGACTGAAATCAGGAAAATAGGTCCTCAAACCATGAGGACTCACCAACTACGGGTATATAGATGGAAGTACTTGGGAATCACTGTCGCGGCAGAGACTGAGCACCTGAACCTACATTATGAGATAATTTAGCACACAGGCGTATATGTGGATCAGTAATTTGAGGATGTACTGAGTATATTGGGGTGTATGTAGTAATTACAAACAATATCATCAATCTTTATAGAAATCATGCATGTTGATATAAATGACTCACATAGCTTGAATAACTCTGAAATATAAATCTCATAAATCATGAAATAATGGAAATTGTAGTGTAAATGTCGTGAGTCGTTATACTTAGTCAAAAATCTGAATTCTCATCTTATTCTCAAATCTTATAAACAAAAGAAATCTTAAAACAATAACTTTAAATCATATACTCTTATCTTAAGGAGAATAAAGAACTTCTTTGGAACTCAGGGACTCAAGTCTTGGAATTATGGAACTTTTGGCTCTTTGGGACTTGGGAGTTTCTTCTAACCGACATAAACCATGTGACCTGACATGGAGTCCAACGTCTTGCCCACGTTGGGGAGAGCTATTCTACTCTTACCATCGGAATAGAATCTTAACTTTAGTGATCACTATCTTAACCCACTTGGGGTGAATCGAATCCTTCGGTGGCTCGTAATACTGGGGCATGAGACCTTAGAATCAATCCCAACTCGGTGCAAAATACTACTCTCATACTTAAGCTCAGAAATTTTAGGAAAATCCATCTTAAGAAGTACAATAAAGTATAATGGAAGTTAATTATGCTTCTCTTTGCTTTAAATCAAAATGATATGGACTTCTTTCTTAACTTAGGACTTAAATATCAAAACTCGCTTAAATCATCTTTCTTGAATACTAAAACTAAAACTCATGGTTTACAACCCATACTTAAAATTTAAGTCAATTCACAGTAAACTTTAAGCTTGCATCAAAATACTTTATCAAATTTAAAAGTTCATTCTTGGATTTTAGAGCATTTAAATACATGTAGACTCAAATAATCATGGTTTCACAATGGAACTTAATTATTGACACTATCTTAGAAACACTTGGAAATA
Source organism: Capsicum baccatum var. pendulum (assembly GCA_030864225.1). Lineage (NCBI taxonomy): Eukaryota > Viridiplantae > Streptophyta > Magnoliopsida > Solanales > Solanaceae > Capsicum > Capsicum baccatum. The sequence goes on from CM061555.1 coordinate 59,639,159, forward strand.
GCAATTCATGTAGGAACATGCAAATCATGGGATAAAATCTAAATTCAAAAATAATAGATAGGGTAAATACACCATTCAAGAATTTGGACAATTTGTAATCTCATAAACTTGAAATTAAGTAAATTAGGCATAAATTCCACTTGAAAACAAGAAATTCTTTAATAAATTAAAAATCAAAACTTTGGGCACAAGAACGAAAGGGTTGTTCTTGTTCAGACCCCACATACCTTGAATTATGACTTTGGGTGAACTCTAGCTTTTGAGGACTTTATTTGCGCCTTCGAAATGATATTCTTGATGCTCTTGGTTTGGGGATTCCAATTCTTGAAGAAAATTCAAAATGTGATGGTGAATTCTTGAGTTCTATTGAACTTTGGGTTGGAACCCTAGAAAGTGTTCTTGGTGAATTTGAGAGAAAAGAGCCTTATTTTGGTGTTTTGTGAGTTTAATCCTGTGTTAAAGCTGAAAAGGGATGGGGGAAAATGACTAAATTTTCCCCTTGGACACGGATTTTAAAAACTGAAAAATTGGGCATCGATGTGATTGATAACGTGGTGCTTTGATGGCATCTACACGAACTTGACGCATAGTGCCATGATCGCGCCAAGCCTCAGTACTTTTAGTGGCAATTCCTGCACAAAACTTGACCAATGCGATGGGCGATACGTTGCGCCAAGATCGCATTGGTCCACTATTTTGGGACACCAAACGAGGTCTAAACGCGATTCGAAAAATCTGAAACTTATCCGAGAACACCTAATGATTTCCTGGGTCATGAATTAGCTAAAATATCAACTCTTGAAGGTAGGAAAGGTCGTGAAATAATTCTTCAAAGTTTGAAGGAACTAAAATAAATTAAGTCCCAACACTTAGTCAAAATTTTAAGTATAAGGCTTCTTTTGGCATGCTATAGAGGCTTAGATGATGAGCAAATTTTGCAGGGTCTTACAATGTGATTGTGGTGTAGCTCCGTAATTCATCCTGTAACATATGTATATGACTTTGATATGTATGTATGTATGTATGTATATATATATATATATATGAAATGTTTATGGCATATTTATCAATATAAATTTATATAAATATCATCAAATCATGAAAATCTATAAAATGTTAATTATAAAATTATAAAATTACATACATAAAAAATGATATGTGAATTACTTAAAAAGAGTATTGAATAAGTTGGGAAGATGTATTTGGTAGATATTTTCAACAGTAATGATTAATTGTCCAAAAAGACAGCAGTTATGTATATATGTTTAGAAGTCATAAAATATGTATATATCTATGATATTCAAATACATGGCTTCTATGTTTAGAAGTACGTTAGCTACTATGTATATGTCTTCATATACATAGAGTTATGGTTAGGACATATGTTACATGATACATATAGAATTTCATACTATTCATGACCAGAGGTCATTTATATGAAAGTCATATGCACAAAATTTATTGTATAATTTACATGACATATTATGTATATGACTTAATAAATTTAGCTAAATATATCTATAAAACATTTATGTGAAATTCACATGCATAGCTGTTATGGTAGACTATATGTATCATATTATGTATATGATTTTCATATAACTAGTTTAGTATACGTGCTTGCACGTATGTCTCGCGTTAATATATTTGAGTTACAAGATAAAAACCACAAAAAATTTCAAGTTCCTAAAATAGTTCAATCTTTTGAAGTTTAAATATACCTCTCTTTAGAAATTATAGACGACTTAGTGCTTAGAACTTCAAAATAAATTGAGAATTTTTTATTTAACTTTCAAGTTCATTTTCAGTATTTAGGTTCAAATACAAAAACTAATATTAGCATTAAAATACCTTTTAAAATTCAAATTTCAATATTTTAATTAATCACCCAAATCGGTTAAGAAAAATACTACTTTAACTTATCAACTTTTTTTTATGAAAGAACAACTACTATTAATTCTTCTAAAAGTTAAGGTAGAAGAGAAATTGGGGTTAAAATAAATTTAAATGATGATTTTGGTTTCATTTGTTTGTTTTTAATCTGATAGGTTTAGACATTAATTCATTAAGTAAGTCAATTTTTTTTCATTAAAAAATATCGTAATGAAGACAATAAAACTGAACTCTCTGCCTTGCCTGTGACGGTATGGTTGATGGTCCTTTGATACTCCGATGGTCCATTGGACCTGACCATAGCATTTGTCCAGAAGATGAGTTTACTACCTCATCGCAACGGCTGGGACGTGATGGTCCGTCGCATGACCGACGGTCCGTCGGCCTTCACCGTCGGACCTGGCAGTTTTGACTGCTTCTTTATTTTGGCTTTAACTTCCTCGTTCGTTACTGAATTTTGATGAAATTGGTATCGATGGAAAGCTTATTCAATTTTCTACGTGATAGAAAGTGAAAATCTTAGAAATCCAACGTATATATAAAAGAATATTCATCTTTCAAAGAAAGCTTCTAACATTCTTAGGGAAAATTTTCAACCTAGGAAACGTATGGGTATTACAGAATTGTTTTAACACCTTTTTTGTGTAGGAAGATTGATGGACAAAGATACCTTTTGTCAAATGCTCAATTTTCATACCAAGACGTAACTTTGTCTTTCCGAGATCCTTCATCTCAAATTCTTTCTTTAGGTAATCAATTGTCTTTTGAAGCTCTATTGGCGTTCCAATAAGGTTTATGTCATCGACATAGACAACAAGTATAATAAACTCCAACGTTGTTTTCTTTATGAAAACACATGGGCTAATTTCATCATTCGTATAACCTTCTTTAGATAAATATTCACTAAGACGGTTATACCACATGCATCCAGATTGCTACAAACCATACAATGATCTTTGCAATTTAATGGAATACATTTTCCGAGGCTTTAAACTATATACTTTAGGCATTTTAATTACTTTGGGAATCTTCATGTATATCTCATTATCAAGTAATCCATATAGATAGGCTATTACCATATCCATCAAATGCATTTCCAGTCTCTCATGGATAGTGAAACTAATAAGATAACGCAATGTTATTGCGGCCATAACTGGTAAATATGTCTCATCATAATTGACACCAGGACTTTGTGAAAATCCTTGTGCAACAAGGCATTCTTTATACCTTTGTATTTCATTTTTCTCATTTCTTTTTTGCACAAAGACCCATTTATATCCAACGGGCTTAACACCATTAGGTGTTTGAGTTATAGGTCCAGAAACTTCACGTTTGGCAAGTGAATTCAATTCAGATTGAATTGCTTCTTACCATTTTGTCCAGTCATTTCTTTGTCGATATTCTGTGACAGATTAAGGTTCAAGATCCTCACTGTCTTGCATGATTTTTGTTGCAATACTATATGCAAAGACATAATCCACTATTATTTCAGATCGATTCAAATTAGTTTCAACATCACTTGAATTTATGGATAGTTCCTTATTTTCTTGAGTCTCAGGCTTATTGATTCCTTTAGGGATATCAACATTGCTAAAATCTTGAACTTCCATATGTGGATCTTTCGTAGTGTCATCTTGACCATTTGTTTTTTTTTTCTAGGATTTTGATCCTTAGAACCTAATGGTCTGCCACGCTTCAAGCATGCTTTAGATTCATTAGCTATGACACTAGTGGATGGTCCTTTTGGGACATCAATTCAAATTGGGATATTCTCTGCAGGAATATGTGATTTGGTGATCCTTTTCAAATCAGTAAATGCGTCCGACATTTGATTTGCAATTTTCTGCAAATGAATAATCTTTTGTACTTCTTACTCACAAATATAGGCACGTGGAATAAGATGAGATAGTGGTGGATTTTTTCATAAAAGTTTTCTTTTGATATCACTATCTTCTCCGCCTAATTTGGAAAAAGTATCTCATCAAATCGACAATCTACAAATCGAGTAGTGAATATATCTCTCGTTAATGGTTCAATATAGCGAATAAGGGAGGGTGATTCAAACCCAACATAAATTCCTAACCTTCTTTGGGGGTGATGTTGGGCGTATTTATACGTCTAAGCACCATAACTTACCCATGTTTTAGCAAAGTTTTGAGGATAAAATACATAATTCTTGCACTTTGTCTATTTTTAGTTAAGTGAGCTGACCTATGTGATTAGCATGCTTTTCAGGTACTAATGAGGAAGATTACGATACTTTGGGGACCGGTGGATAGCAAAGGAAACTTCACATAAAAGGAAAGCAGTTTTTGGACTGAATGTGATGTATGAGAACTTTTTCCCGGGCAAACTCAATATTTTTAAATAGTTAAGGATGCAGTAGCAATTTATTAGAGAAGGATGTTATTAAAATCCTTATGGCTGAATTTTTAGGGATTATTCATTATTCTGTATTTTTTTTTTGGAAAAGGAGATAAAGCGGCTTAGCTGAGGGTGAGGGAGGAGAAAAATGTTTTCCCTCTTGATTTCTCTATTTTCGTGGACACGAAGATCATCCTCTAGTTTTGGGTATGATGATCATTCTTATGGTTATTTCTTTTTGGTTCATGAGTAGCTAAGCTTATTTGTTAGGGTTATGGAAACCTTCTAGTATACTCTCTATTGCTATGGGTTTTTGAATTTATGATGTGTTAATTCACTTATATCATTACTCTCTTCGTTATGATTGAATTCTCGTGGTTGCAAACATAAGGAATATGCCATTATAGCAATAACTTCTTCGATAAAAAAGTTACTATTTGGAAAAGAGAGTAGTGACAAGAAAATAGGGTTTCCAACCTCTATTTTACACGTTAATGCCTTAGCAGGATTAACTACTTGGAGAGTTCGTATGATTGGTTGTACACTTTGGATTCGAGAGAACTAAGGTGAATAAATCCTTAATGGTTGAGAAACACTTGGATTTAGAATTAGAATACATCTCTCAATAAGTGCATGCATGTATAAATCTTTATTACTCATAGATAATAGAGAAGTAAAACCTACAAGGTGGACATAACCCTACCTTGTCTTTCTCTGCAATAAAATACTATTACACATATAATCTCATTGTTACACTGGTAATATTATTGTGCACTTAAACTGAAACCCTACTTTACTTTGGAACCTTTGATCAACAGTTTAATAATAATTGCAATACTTAGTGATCATAGTATTCCCTGTGGGATTCGACACCCAACCCAGTTGGGTTCTATAGTTGACAGCGACCGCTTGCACTTTCTAACGAGAGTTGTAATTTGGGCGTATCAAGAGGCCCATCTTGGTGTGGTTTGGTGGTGCTATAGGCACATATACACCGCACCAAAAAGTACTCAAGTGAGATATATTAGGCTCTTTACCTAAAACCAATTGAAACGAAGAAAATTTATGATAATCTGTCATCTAAGACGAATAAGTATTGCAGCATGCAAAATTGCATGACCCCAAATAGAAGTTGGCCACTTAGTTTTCATCAGTAATGGTCTTGCTATCAACTATAGATATTTAATTAATGACTCAGCAAGGCCATTTTGAGTGTGAACATAGGGTACAGGATATTCTAATCTTATACCAATCGATAAGCAATAGTCATTAAATGCTTGGGATGAAAATTCTGCACCATTATCAAGGTGAATAGGCTTAATTTGATTATCGAGAAACTGTTTCCGTAATCGTATTATTTGTGCCAATAATTTTACAAATGCCAAGTTGTGAGATGACAAAAGGCATACATGAGACCATCTAGAAGTAGCATCTATTAGGATCATGAAGTATCTAAAACACCCGCTTGGTGGGTGAATTGGTCCACAAATATCCCCATGTATGTGTTCCAAGAACGCGAGGGATCTCAATCCCAACTTTTGTTGGCGATGGCCTCAGAATCAGCATGTCTTGATAACAAGCATTACATGAAAATTCACCATTCGTTCTTTAATGGATGCCCATTTGAATTTTCTATGATTCGTCTCATCATTATTGATCCAGGATGTCCCAGGCGATCATGCCAAAGTACGAAAGTATTGAAATTAGTAAACTTCTGGTTTACTATAGACTGTGCCTCAATTGCACAAATATTTGTCCAATACAGGCCAGAAGATAAAGTAGGTAACTTTTCTATAACACATGCCTGGCCAGAGACATTCTTGGTGATACCAAGATATTCAAGATTCATCTCATCAAATGTCTTGATACGATAACTATTTTCACGAATATCCTTAAAACTCATCAAGTTTCTTTGAGACTTAGGAGAAAACATAGCATTATTTATGATGAGTTTAGTTCCCTTGGGTAAGATTATAATGGCTTTTCCGAAGCCTTCAATCAAATTAGCACTACCATAAATTGTAGTAACGTTAATCTTGCCCATGTTTCGATGAGAGAAAGATTTCTCGTCTTTGAATATCGTATGTATTGCCAGAATCAATCAAATATATATCTTCACAATTTGACAGCTTACTTTGAAAATTATTCATATCTTAGGCTTAGCCTTCAAATTTGAGATGGTAGAGTCTCGTACTAATAACGTGTTATAAAATAATAAATAACAAGAAGAAGAGTAGAGAGAATAGAGAGAGTAATTCTTATTTCTTCCCGTGAAGGCTGAATTACAATGAGGGAAAAACCCTTTATTTATAGGGAAAAACTAGCCTTGAGGTTTGTAACTTTTTCATAAATAGACATACACAATATATGGTAAAGTAGGTATTCACTATATATGATAAAGTAGACATTCACTATATATGGTACATTTATAACAATATTGACATTAATACCTTATTAACATTAAAATACCTTTTAAAATTCAAATTTCAAGATTTTAATAATTCACCTAAATCAGTTAAGAAAAATATTTATAACTTATCAACTTTTTTTATGAAAAGAACAACTACTATTAATTATTCTAAAAGGAAAGGTACAAGAGAAATTGAGGTTAAAATAAATTTAAATAATGATTCTGGCTTTATTTTTTTGCTTTTAATCTGAAAGGTTTAGACATTAATTCATTAAGTATGTATATTTTTTTCATTCTAAAATCTCATAATGAAGACAATAAAATTTAAGTAACGATACTTAGAAATAAATTGACAACTTGCTATTTCAACTTTTAAGTTTCTATCCAATATTCAGGCACAAATATAAAAACTAACATTAACATTAGTACCTTCTAAAATTCAAATTTCAAGGTCTTAATATCTTGCCTAAATCACTTAACGAAAATATTATAAACTTATCAACTTGTTTTGGATGAAAAGAACTACTATTATTAGTTCTTCTAAAATTCAAGCTAGAAGAGAAATTGTGGCTAAAATTAATTTAAACGATTTGTATACTTTTAATCTGAATGGATACATTAATTTATTAAGTACAATTTTTTATACTCAGAAATATCGTAATGAATTTAAAAAGGTATAATGATTTAGATCTATAACAGATACCATAAAATAAAATTTAAATAACAATCAAAATAAATATTGTATTTCAAGTAAAAACAAAATATAATATAATAGTTGACAATCACTCAAACAAATCAAACCATTTTTCGTTGTTAAATAATCTAAAAGCTAATCATCAATTTGGATTCGAATTTGTGAGGAACTGATAATGATATATTTTCATTCCACATACACAGTTGACAATATAACGATAAAGTGAGTTGCACAAAAATTAAACCAAAAAACAAAAATATTAAGAGGAAAAAATAACTATCTGCATACCTTTTATTCACGTAATTTAATCACCACACAAAGCAAATTCTTTTATAGAAGAAGTATTCATAAACCAAAAAAGAATTTAATTTTAGACTCCTATATGATTTGAATTAGAATACTATCAATTGTGAAAGGAAAAAAAATCTCCTATAATATAATAAAAAGGACTCTTGCCTCAATTTTTATTCTGCAAATTAGAAATATTTGCCAAAAATACAAATGAAAGTTTTTTATTTTCCAAAAAAAAGAAATTTTCTAATTTTGTAAAATTACGTGTTGTTTTGCCAAAAAAGGCATTATCTATGGACTCCTACTCTATGCATAATTCTTGCATTATCAAAAATCATTTTAGTTTTGCCAAAAACAAGACAATATTTGTGAAGACTCCTATTATATATCTAGTTTACAAAAAATAATGAATTTTTTTTTAAATATAATTTAAAAAATAGTAAATGGTGATTTTGTCTAAAGAATTGTCTTTTAATGAAGGACAAAAAGTTCAAATCACTTTTCTAAAAAAGGGTCTTCATACTTTTAATATATTATAGATTATAGATTATATGATCATATTTGCAAAATATGTATATGATTGTTATTAATCAATTCATATATTATAGACACGTATAAATGAATATTGAGAAATCATATACATAGCACATAAAACATGAGAAAATTGAAGGAAAGGTATCATTTAATTCTTTAATGAAGGATTGGTGACATTGACCAACTTAAAGGGTCAAACATAATTAAGAAACTTGATTAGGCTAATTGTGAACTTGATTAATAATTTTAAAACTTTCTAATCTTTTCAAAAATACAAATCAACCCACACCCCTCTCCTCTCCAAATCAACCATCTCTCTCTCCTCTCTTTTGACAGTTTCTCCTAATAAATAGTTCTGCAAATTTCTCCCTATAATCTCCGATGACTTCAACCTCCGGTGAAAAGTAGTTGGGCTTCAAGTAACTTTTTCACTTTCAACCGTTAATCGACATGACAGCCTTGCTCTCCGGCCACACTAACTTCGAGTTCTTCATCGTCGCTTTTCTTCTTTCACAGGTAAAAAATTATGGCCTTTTAGTTTTGAAGAAAAAGAGGAACTTGAACCAACTTCTCTTCTAGTATTGGTTAACAATTTCAATATTTATTGCTTTAATTTGAAATATGGTTTGAATAAACCCTAATTTCTGGTATTTCTTCTCTTTGGACTTTGAGTGGGTAGTGGTATTTGTTTCGGTTGTGGCAAGCCAGGCCACAGAGTTAGGGACTGTCCTCAGCCAGGCCCTCAGGGTCAGCAGAATCATCCCGCAGCTTAGTTCGGTCGCCCAAATCAGTAAAGCGCCACTTCCAGTGCTACTAGTGAGCAGTGCCCAAATCATCTTTATGCCCTTCAGACTTGACAGAATCAGGAATATTCTCCTGATGTAGTTACTGGTACATTACAGATCTTTTATGTACATGTTTCCGCTTTGCTAGATCCAGGAGTTTCTTTGTCTTTTGTTACTCCTTATCTAGCTGTTGATTTAAAAAATAGTCTCAAAATTCTAGCAGAGCCCTTCTTAGTCTCTACACCAGTGGGCAAAACCATTATAGCCCGGTGGGTATACAGGAACTGCCCGATTATGATATTTCATAAAGTCACTTCAGCAGACTTAGTTGAATTATAGATGACTGATTTTGATGTCATTCTTGGTATGGATTGGCTTCATTCCTGCTATGCTACAGTCGACTGCATAAAATAGAATAGTTCAGCTTTAATTTTCGAATAAACCCATCCTTGAGTGGAAGGGTAATACTTCAGCATTTAGAGGTCATCTTTTTTCCTACCTTCGGGCAAGGAAAATAATATCTAAGGGATGTATCTATCATCATGTTCATGTTAGAGATTCTAATTTTTGAGACTCCCAGTCTCGAATTAGTCCCAGTAATGAATGAATATTCAGATGTCTTTCCCAAAGATCTTACAAGAATTTCTCCCAAAAGCGAAATAGACTTCAGCATCGATCTTCTTCCAGATACTCAGCCTATATCTATCCTTCCATACAGAATGGCACCAGCAGAACTCAGAGAAATGAAAGAACGGTTGAAGGATATCTTAGAAAAGGGATTCATCAGACCCAACGTTTCCCCATGGGGCGCTCCAGTATTATTCATGCACAAGAAAGACGGTTCTCTCAGAATGTGTATAGACTACCGTTAACTCAATAAGGTAATGGTAAAGAACAAGTATCCTCTTCCCAGAATCGATGACTTGTTTGACCAACTTCAGGGTGTCAGTTATTTTTCTAAGATAGACCTCAGATCTGGCTATCATCAGCTCAGAGTAAGAGAATGTGACATCCCAAAAATAGCTTTTCATAATAAGTATGGTCACTTTGAATTCTTAGTCATGTCATTTGGTCTTACCAATGCCCCAACAGCTTTCATGGACTTGATGAACCATGTGTTCAAGCAGTACATGGACATATTTGTCATAGTCTTCATAGATGATATTCTGGTCTATTCCCACATTGAGCGAGATCATATAGACCATCTCAGGAAACTACTCCAGACACTTAGAGATCATCGGTTATTCACCAAATTTATCAAGTGAAAATTTTGTCTAAGGTTAGTATCATTTCTTGGTCATATAGTTTCCAGTGATGGAATTAGGGTAGATTCGTAAAAGACCGAAGCGGTAAGCAACTGGCCTTTCCCTATTTCTCTATCAGATATCTGGAGTTTCTTGGGTTTGGCTGGCTATTATAGATGGTTTGTTGAAGAATTTTCTTCTATTATATCTACTATGTCCAAATTGACTCAGAAGAAAGTCAAGTTTTAGTGATTAGATCCTTGCGAGAAGAGTTTTCAAGAGTTGAAGACTTGACTCACCTCAGCTCTAGTTCTAGCTCTTCCAGATGGTTCAGATGGGTTCATAGTATATTGTGATGCATCCAGAGTAGGTTTGGGTTGAGTCCTCATGCATCATGGTAAAGTCATAGCCTACGCCTCCAGACAGCTTAAACCCCATGAGAATAATTATCCTACTCATGATCTTGAGCTATCAGCCATAGTCTTTGCCTTGAAGCTTTGGAGGCATTATCTCTACGGAGTTCATGTAAATGTCTTCACAGATCATAAGATTCTTCAGTATGTCTTTTCTCAGAAAGATCTCAATCTTTGCCAGAGAAGGTGGTTAGAGCTCTTGAAAAATTATGACATGAGTGTCCTTTATCATCTGGGCAAGGCCAATGTAGTGGCCGATGCTCTCAGTAGACTCTCTATGGGTAGTGTTTCTCATATGGAGGATAGTAAGAAGAATTTAGCCCAAGAAATCCATCAGCTCACCAAACTAGGCATTCACTTAGTCGGTTCCTCAGAGGGTGGTGTATGTGTTTTGAGTAGTTTAGAATCATCTCTAGTTTCTGAGGTGAAAGAAAAGCAAGATAGAGATCCCAACCTATTCAAGTTAAAAGAATCAATTCAGGATCAGAAAATAGAGGTTTCTCCCAAGGGGGAGATGGCATTCCCATTGTTAGGGTTGTCTATGTGTTCCAGGTATAGATGACTTAAGGCAATGAATTCTTGATAAAGCACATAGAGCGCGTTACTCTATTCATCCAGGGGCCACTAAGATGTACTGTGACTTGCAGGAGATCTATTGGTAGAGTGGGATAAAGAGAGATGTTGCAGAGTTTGTGGCTAAGTGCTCTACACGTATGCAAGTTAAGATAGAGCATCAAAATCCTAGTGGGTCTATGTAGGAGTTCAGTATTCCTACTTGGAAGTGGGAAGTTGTGAACATGGACTTAATGATGGGTTTACCTTGAAATCGTCATCAACATAATTCAGTTTGGGTCATTGTAGATAGAATGACAAAATTAGCTCATTTTTTCCAGTCCATACCTCTTATTCAGCTGAGGATTATGCCAAACTCTACATAAAAGAGTTGGTCAGATTTCGCAGTGTTTCATTATCTATTATCTCAGATAGAGAGATAATAGATAATGAAACACTATAAAATCAGAGAGAGACTCTAGGCTTCTCAGAGCCGACAGAAGTCTTATGCAGATATTCGTAGAAAGGAACTTGACTTCGAGATTGGTGATCATGTCTATTTTAAGATCACTCCCGTGAAGGGAGTGAAGAGATTGGCAAGAAGGGAAAGCTCAGTTCCTGATATGTCGGTCCCTTAAAGATTCTCAATCGATTCAGCAAAGTAGCTTATGAGCTCGAATTACCTTCAGATCCAGTCTTCCATGTCTCTTTGCTTAAGAAGTGTATAGGTAACCCATCAGTCATAGTCCCTATTCATAGCATCGATGTTCAGAATAACCTCTCTTATGAAGAGATTCCAGTCGAAATCATAGACTATCATACTCGTAGATTGAGGAACAAAGAAGTCCCTCTAGTTAAAGTTCTTTGGCAAAATCAGTCTGTAGAGGGAGCTACTTGGGAAGTAGAAGTAGATATACATATCAAGTACCCTCACCTCTTACCCACCGACTCAAATCAAGCTTAAGGTAATAATTCACCTTAAGCTTACTTAGTTTCATGATTAGTGTACATCACTAACTTAGTATTCAGTCTCATGTTCATGTTCGCATGATAAACTTGGTATCAAGTACCATTGCATATTTAGTCATGCACTCATGTATCAGATTTGTTATATAGTTATGCATCAGACATGCATTCTCATTGTGAGAAAACTTAGTTCCTCAGAATATTCAGTTATGCATTCATGAATCAGTCACACATGCATCAGATATGCATGTTCAGTATGTTATGTACAGTTTGTCAGTCATGTCAGTCATGAGATCATGTTCTAGTTATTAATATTCAATTTATTATTTTCCCTCTCAGTCAGTCTTATTCGAGGATGAATGTTCTCAAGGGGGATATATTGTAATACCCATGCCTTTTCTTTGCTTAAAATCATCACCAGGATGTTTGAACTCACTTTGAAATATGAATCTATTTTTGTACACATGGTATTTTCAATATTATTAATTTTTGTCATGTGGGAAATTCAATAAGCTTTCCATCGATATATGGTTCGCTTAAATCTGATAACCGGGTCAGAAGTTATAACTATTTTAAGTTCCCATCGTAAAACAGTGCCATATTAGTCAGTGGTGCACCGCGACACAAGAGGAAATAGCATTTGGCAATTTCCAGTAGGTGTCCATAATTATGGCACATCGCGTCAACACTCAAATTCAGAATTGTCCTTTTTCTAGTGTCTCAGCGAGATTTCCTCCGCGTCACACCAAAGTTCTAGGTCACGAAGGGAGGGGCAACGTGATGGCTCCGTGTCACACCATACCTCAAATTCCCAATTGTCAATTTCCAATGACATAGCGCGATAACGCCACGTTGCGCCAGGGGCCCAGCTCAGGAAAATTTTACTAAAATTACAAGATGCGTCCATGGTTAAAAGGGTCAATTCCCTACCCCTATTTAAACCCAATAACACGTGTTTATCCATTCTTCACCCCAAATATACTAGTTTCTCTCAAGTTTCTCTCAAGAACAAGCTAGTTTTTCTATTGGGAATTCAAATTCAAGAAGGTTTCACCGTCAACCTTCACAAAATCATGAACTAAGGTATGCATTGTGTTCATTCATGGAATCCTTTCGTCCATGAAGTCCAAGAATCCCTTTTTCAGCTATAAGTATGGATTTTCTTCGTGTTTTCATGCTTTGTATATTCTATTTTATGTTGATAAATGAGAAATTAATTTCTATTCTATGTTGGGTAATAATTTCTATATGGGTATTAACTACTACAGACCAAGATTCATGCAATCCTATGACTAAACCCTCGAGATATAAAATTAGAATTGAAGCATGTTGTTTAATTATTGTATATTGTGCTTTACATGTACTATGCCTAAAATATGTTTGACTAAATGCCTAGATGAAGGAAGACTGCCTAACTAGCATGATATCATGAAATCCCCATGTATGTCCAAGTTTAAGTCTATTACATGTTCGATGAAATACTTTAAAAAAAGTATTATGAATTATGATGTTAGTCATGTGTTCAAGTAAGATATGCTGAGTCAATTTCCTTCCATCGAGTCATGGGGGTACTTGTACCCAAAACATTAGTTGTGTGCCTAGAGCCATGCCATGTTTTCACGACACTCTCAGTTAAGCCATGAATCCTTAGACTTTAGACAGTCTTATAACTCAGGAAATCTCCATGATCTTATGACTCAGTTAGTTTTCAGCTATCAGTAGTATTTCGTTAGTCAACAAAACTCAGTAACTCAGCTCATGTTCAGTTCAGTAAATCATGTTCAGTGTCCATTCAGATGGGAGTAGGAATTAGCATCGAGTGAACCCAAGGATGGGAACTCACCTGTTATATGAGGGTGTGATTCTTAGAAGCAGTCCTTGCATTCCAGAACTATGTAGCCAACATAGGTTGAGACATCGTAACCTGATATACGAGGGTAGATGAGGTGGCTTAACCTAATATATAAGGGTTCCTACCGTTCTCACTAGAGTCACCTGTTATATGAGGGTTACTCATATGTTGTCCTTACCAATGGAACGGTATTGACACCCTTCTAATCAGGGCATAGATTGGACCCCAGCTCACTATTATAGTACATTTGGGGCATGTTGGTTAGATAACTACTTCCCACAGTTTCATATTACAGAATCAGGACTGTCAAATATAGTAAATCAGTCTCAGTATAAAAGTCAGATAGTTTCATCTGATTCAGGACTGTCAGATACAGTCACTCATGTTATCAGTTATATGCAGATACAGTTATTCATGCTATCAGTTATTAGTATGTCACGTTATCAGTATTCAGGTTTAGTAATCATGTTATCACAGTGTCAGTTACAGTTACGTATTTATGCATGCACTCTCACGTTCATGTTAGATAGTCATTTAGTATTAAACATGCATGTGAACCCTTGCATTTAGCCTACCTACATGTAAACTCAGTACATTTCATTGTACTGACATATTTGCGCTATGGTGCTTTCTTTTTATGTTACACCATAGGTTTAGAGACACGAGTTCTAGATCAGCAATAGATTCCAGTTTTAGAAGTCAGAGTAGGAGTGAGTCCTCATCCTTAGAGGACATGATGATTTTTTTATCTCATTGATTAGTTTATTGCTTGGAGTTAGTTGGGGACATGTCACATCAACTCCTTACTGATAACTCTCAAATTACACTCTTGGATGGGTGTAAGCGATCGTTGTCAGTATAAAACCCAACTAGGTTAGGGTCGAATCCCATAGGGAATAGGTGTGAACTCAAGTCATTTACGGTTTAATTCACTGATAGTTTAACATTTCCTGAAATGGGGGTTTAAATTTCACAAATAATTGTTGACACTTAGGTTTTGATATTTGTATCCAAGATTTTATGAAATAACTAGAATTATGTTCACTAGGGCTTACGGTACATGATAGATGTTAAGGGTAACTCAAGATTCTCACGGTAGTTAGGATAACAAGCTATCTTTATCGATGATATGATCAAATGTCTCTCGACCTATTTAATCGTCTAATTTCCTAATCCTCTCTTATTTAGGGAATCTCTATTCACTGCCCAGATTTTATCTCAAGTTAATTAACCTTGTTACAGCGCTGATTATTAAATGAAGTATTTCCGAGTCCCTGTTGATAATTCACTACCTACTGGTTATGATTTCTTTCTCAAGCAAATCAAAGTAGGTATGCCTATTGTTTGCAACCAACAAACATTAATTAAAATCACAGAATTATAAAGAAATCCTAACACCTATTGAATCTTAAGTATTTAGCACCTCATCATAACCTAACCCTAGATCCCATAGCAAGTTTATCTACTCATAATGCCAGAAACAAGTACACAAATTGAATTCATAATTGAGAAGATTAACTTACAACGATGATGAAGATCAAAAAGTATAACTTGAATTAATACAAGATAAAATTCCCAAAATATTGGTCTAGAAAAAGAGAGAAAATATCATATGTTCTTGGAATAATTCTTAGTCAATGACAAGTCAATGAACAATAATCAGAAAACCCTAAAACAAGGCTTTAAATAGTTAACCCTAAATAAGGAAACAAAATAGAAGCTTCAGCTTTTCCTCGGAATAAATGACGACGTCTGTGATGGCTTATCAGGATTTTGACGGCTTATCACGGATGTCGTCAGATCCCCTGCTCCTTTTGGTTCTTCTTGTCTAAGGTTGATGATGACGGTGATGCCTTATCACCATATTGATGACATGTCATGGAGGTCTTCACAAAATATTTTTCAACTTCCATCTTCTGTTTAAGGTTGACGGCATCCTTGACAGCTTATCACCAAGCTGACGACGTGTCATGGATGTTGTCAGCCATACTTAGCCCTTTATTTGCTTCAGATTTCAGGCTTTTTCTTTCTTTATTAGTGTTTCCCCTTCCTCTCTACATTTACTGCAAAATCAAAGCAAACTAATCAAAAACAACTAAAGTTTCTCAAGACCTTGCAATTATTTAGAGTTAAAAGCTTCAAATGTATTAGCATAGGCTCACACATCACTTACTCAGATTATGTCAGACAGTAGAGGCTTTCAGACTAGATGCAGACTAGATTCAGACTATCATATTTCAAACCTCAGTTTTGTTTTGGGTATTCCATTACCCCACACATATGTTATGTTATTCAGTTATGTTCAGTATTGAACCTTATGGCCTTTCAGTGCATATTTCTGCATATTTATGTTATATTATGCAGTGTACAGGTACAGATATCAGTCATGGATTAGCTTGTGGTCCTTCGGGGTCATGAGCACCGTGTAGCATTCCAAGTACCAAATTTGGGGCGTTACAAAAGTGCCCAACTCCATCGCTCAAAATTGACACATACGAGATGTTCAGCTGCCTCAGGATGCTTATTCATTATTTGATTAAAATGGCCAAAAATTTCATCTCTATTATATTGTAATACCCTATAAAGTTTTGTTATCGTTAGAGCCTCGAAGCAAGTCAAGAAAAGCTTAGCACCTAGAATTTTAGTTAAGTATTCCAACACTTAGTTTTATTTTGAGCCTTCAATCTTTGTGGATTTTTTCCTCAACCTTCCTGACCTTTGATTCTTGATTTTTGTGTTGTGTTGTGATGGGGCAAGTATATAGGATGTCTCGTGTGAGTTTCAAAATTTTAGGACTAGCATAAGGGCAAGTTTGGATGAGTAAACTAGTGAGGAGTCGCGATGGCCCCACGTCATGAGGGCCAGTCAACCTAACTGGGGGTCGCATCATAAGAGGTAATGCAAGGGCCAACTGACTTGATTAGGGTCGCGTCGCGACGGACAGTTTACCCAAGTAGGGGTCGCGATGCAAAGATAGTCCCACACAACACTATTTCATTCATTTTTTCAAGGGTAAATGAGCCATTTCCCTATCCCAATCCGCTGAAAATGTAGGATTAAAGACTTTCAGAAGCATAATATGCTATTATCATCAAATTCTCCCAAAACCAAGAACCCTAAACTTCAATACCCAATTTAAAGTATCTCAAGATTCGCCCGTAGATTTTCATTAATTCTTTGAGATTCAGATTCTCTTTTTCGAGACTACAAGAGGCACCTACTAATTGCAAGATTCATAACTTAAGGTTAAGAGGTTACCCAAAAGCTCCAAGTTTAAGGTATGTGGGTTATGAATAAGAATACCCTTTCGTTTGTTGTGCCCAAAAGTTGTATTTTTCTTAAAGAATTTCGTAAATCTTTGATGAATTCATACTATTTAACTATATTATGAACTTATGAGATTATAACTTGCCCAAGTCTTGAATTGCGTTATTATTTTTGTATATTTGTCAATTAAATTGGCAAGTCATGCTTTAAGTTGAAATTTTCCTATGTTCATGTCATATTTTTGAGAATTCCCAAGATTATTGTCAAGAAGTGAATTTTGTTGTGAAGTGATGACTCTTTGAAAATGAACTAGTGATATTCTTTATAGTATTTCAAGAAGTGTACTTGAATTCCCATGCATTCAGCAATAAATATTATTCATGCTAAACCTCTTAAGATTTCCAAGAAAGAAGTGAGTTTTGATCCTAAGTTAAGAAAAGAAATACACATCTTTGATTTTGAGATAAAGGGGATGCATTTTGGCTCCCATTACATATTGTTGAAACATTTTAAGGTGTATTTTCTTAAGTTCTGATTTAAGTAAGGGAGTAGTATTTAGCATTGAGTGGGGCTTGATTCCGAAGTCTCATGCTCCAGAACTACGTGCCCCCATAGGTTTTTGATTTACTCCAAGTAGGATAAGATAATGATCACTAAAGTTAACATCTATCTGATGGTAAGGATAGAATAGCTCTCCCCAACGTGGGTAAGATGTTGGACTCCATGTAGCTCACATGGTTTATGTCAGTTAGAAAAAACTCCCTAAGTTTCAAATTCTAAAGTTATAAAGTATTAAATCCCAAGTTGAAAGTTTTGAAGTCCCGAAGTGTCCTACTCTCTCTCTAAGACAAGAATTTGAGTTTTAAAAGTATAAGTGCTTTGAAAGCTTACGTCATATAGCTATTCCCTTTTTGATTTATGAGGATTGTATTCAAGCTATGTAAGTTATCCATTATAGCATGCATGTATTCTATAAAGACTAATAATATTGATTATTTTAATTGCACATTCCCCCCATATGCTCAGTACATCCCAAAGTACTGACCCATAAAACTTATTTGTGTGCCCTATTTTCTCATAATGTAGGTTCAGGTACTCAGTCAAAGCCTCATCAGTGATCTCCCGAGCATTTCTACCTATATATCAGCAGTGGTGCGTCCTCATGATTCGAGGACCATTTATCTTCAGATATTTAGTTGGTTTAGTACTTGTTTATTTCTTATCAGTTGAGAATGAGTCATTTGGGTACCTGTCCCAATAGCTCTCTAGTTTGGAGTAGTAGAGGCTTGTTAGACTAGTCAACAGACTATCAGTACTTGAGATTTTCTTTGATGTTTCTATTTGTTCAGACCAAGTATTTCATTCATATTTCTTATTATATGATGTTACAGTGTTAGAGTTCATGCATTCTATCCCTAAGTAAGCTAATACATGAAGTAGAAGGCTCAAAGGGTTAGCTTGGGGCTACTTGTAGCCTTAAGCACTGTGTGATATCCCGAGACCCAATTTTGGGGCGTTATACATATGCTTTAGCTGCTCTATTAAAAAGGGCCACAACCCTTTCATTGTGAAAGTTGTTTTGATTATTCTCTCCAAGATGCCTCATGAAAAAACCAAAGTGAGCTAAAGTGTAGAAAATTGAACCCATCTTTGGGATACTTAGATGTCTATCTGAAATAAAGCACAACTCTTTGGTATCTTTGATGCAGCTTTGCATTTTTTCAAAAAAATATCCATACTAGGTATCATATTCTATCCTCTACACAAAATGCGACAGGAAATATGTGCCTCTCCATATCCCACACCACCGCCGCTAGCAAAACTCCATTATATTTTCTCCTCATGAAGGTCCCATCGATGACTATGACTTTTCTCAAATATTGAATACCTTGAATCTAAGAACCATAGGATACAAAAAAGTACTTGAACCTTTCATTTTCATCAACATGGAGCGCCATCTTACTTTTAGTATTTATGGACTCAAGCACGTAATGGTAGGCATCGAGGACTGCATACCCATGCTCGTGTGTCCCCCTAACAAAGTCCTTGGAAATCCTCATGACCATATATATCTTCTAATAACTGACCATGACACCCAATTTCATAAGGAGTTGATTGGTCATATCCCTTGTAGAAGGGCCTTTGCCATTGGGGAATTTATTTTTGAAATATTAATCGAGGACCTATGTCATGACGTGAGTATTTTGGACAGTAATGTGCTACGAACCATATATGTGTTACTTTTCATACACATGAATAATGAATCTATCAGAACTTAAGTACTTCATAGCCCTCAACCACCACTTGCAGTTCAGATTAGCACATTTGTAGGAAAAAACTTTGCTCGAATTAATCACTTTCTTTACTCTATTTTTTTTTCAAGCAAGCAATAAACAAAGAAGTAGAAAGTTCTTACTTATTATTGAATGACATTCCCTTGTAAAAGCTGGTCACGTTATCTTGATGATTTTTAGACTGTGTCGATTGAGAAGAACTGCCCACCGTATTACTTGCAGCAATGAGCGTCGTATTGCATGCAACAATAGGCATAGGTGTTTGATCATCATCTGGAATATTCATGTCCAGATCACCCATCTTATCATCAAAGATGTCTTGTTGTTGTTCTTCTTCTTCTTCTTCTACATTTTGGTTCTCATTCTCTCTCATTTTTTCAACCACATAGACCCTTAACACCAGCACGGCAAAATAACTATGATAAGCACACAACTGAACCTTATCAACTATCTTAAAAGGTAGTATCCTCTAATTTTTAAATGAGTTATGCATGTAAATGATGACTAGTTCTTCCGATTAATAATTCAGTCCACAATAGCTGATGATTAAGTTCATAAAATCATCATACAAAACATCACTTTGGACTGTCATAGCTATCATCTCTAGCATTTCACCCTCCTTCTAACGCCATACATATCGATTGCTCTTCTCGATCTGTTGACCATGGCAATCCACCCCTATTGTTATTGATCCCTCCATTAGTGGTATCCAAATAAAGTTATTTGTTAAAAAAAGTTAATAATAATACCATAATAAAGTTAATAGAGATTTCATAGTGTCGTAACGTGAACCCCAACAGATGTGAAATTTATTTCAATATATGAAAAATATATTGCAACAGGCCAGTAATCAGTTGCAACAAATTACTCACCAGTTGGGATTCATGTTATTCTCCTGAAGTTGATTCAAACAGATGAGTCACCTGTTGTAACATGTGAATCATATGTTGCAATAGTGAAACACCCTAGTTTTTGGACATTAGAAAATTTCTTGGAATTCTAATCTCTGGACCCAATATGACTCATGGATACAAGCCATATATTGGGGTACGAATGGTATATTCTAGTTATATATTGACCAGTGTTGGTTGATGGGATGGATTTTGGTTAGTGAAATGGATACAACTTAGTAG